>CM063284.1:93947945-94407945 GCA_032173965.1 Sitta carolinensis | reverse complement strand
ATAATATATATTATATTATATTATATTATATTATATTATATTATATTATATTATATTATATTATATTATATTATATTATATTATATTATATTATATTATATTATATTATATTATATTATATTATATTATATTATATTATATTATATTATATTATATTATATTATATTATATTATATTATATTATATTATATTATATTATATTATATTATATTATATTATATTATATAGATATTGTAAAGCTAACTTTAGAAGTCTAACTTCATTCATACTTGTGCTAGGTATTAGAAAGGGCCCATTTTAACTCTCTGTGAAAGGGCTAAATTTGACATTTGATTCACCCTATTCTAGGATTTTAAACTGTGATGTAAATTAGTCAGAAACCAGTCTTTCTTCCATTTTCTCTTTTCAAAATGTAATACAGTTAAATGACAGAGATTAATTACTAAAGTAATTACTGTTGGAAAGCAAAAGGACAGTTGTACGAGACAGTCTCTCTCATGATGACCAAGTCTTTCTTGACAATTATGCTTAATTCCAACAATGATTATTCTGTGTGGCAAAATCTATCAGCACAAGGGCACACAAGCATTGATGCATTCTCACTCACTAGGAAATATGAGAATGAGGTAATTATATTTGACTGCAGCTCAGACGTTTTCATTCCCAGGGGCATCTGTAGGACCTTTTTTTGGAGGGATACATATTATCTCCTCCCTTCCTTCTACTGAGTACCCCATTTATTCCATTTCTACTGCTCCTTCAGTCAGGCTTAAATAAAATTAGCCCTTTCTTATGTAGGCTACAAGTCCTTGCTATCATGTCCTTACCCACAAACCACATATACAAACACATGCAGACTCATAAACATATGAAAATTCCTGTCTATATCTCTCAGTGTTTATGGGATATGAGACTCTTCTGCATTGTTTCTAGCCAAAACAAGGAGGCTGTGTTTTCAAATCACTAAAGATCTTGCTCTATTCACTAAATAGAGCAAACAATTCAAACAATTATTTGGAAACAAAGACTTAGAAACTATAAGCAATTGCTGATTGATGTAACTTTTTCACAGTACCCAAGTTCCTAAACTCGCTGTTAATTAAATGAACCCCTTCTAAGGGCAAGATATTGTATGACATTCATATGGTTGATGATATCTCTTTCAAATAGTCCGGCTAAAATTTGCCGAATTGTCTCTTCCATATAAAAAACACCCAGCTACCATCTCATTAGTCAGTGCTGAAATCCTTTACCCACAGTACTAGATGCTACCAATATGTCACCAGAGGCAGAGGATGTTATAGTCTTAAAACGAGCAGTTCATTCTAAGTACTGATAGAAGAAAAATGAATGTGCCCTACCACGCTTTCCTTTATTTCTCTGAGTTTCTGTCCTAACCAGACACAGCTGCGCTTTAATAATCTTTGAAGTAAAAGCTTTTCTTCCTAAGAGTGCGTGTACCTAATTGCGTGTGTGTGTGCGTGCATGTGCGCGTGTGTGGGAGAGAGAGAGGGAGAGAAGAGGCTTCAGGCTCTAGTGCTTCCTTCCAGGTGTCTTCGTCTGCATGATTTCATCTGTGAACCATAATCAACTTCCTTAATGAAATACGTAATTAACATATTATAATTGTGGTAAAGATGATTTTGACAGAAATCATTTTCCATATCTAATACTATGCTAATTTAATCTGTTCCTCACTCCCCGACATGACCTTTAGTGATTAAGTTTCATGGCAGAATTGTTTTTTTTTTTCGTGATGGATTGATTTATCCACAGCAGTTGATACCCCTCTGCCTCCATGGCTGTCATTTTTCTCTGTGTCTCTGCTACAAAAGGGAAATATGGTGATGAGTGGGGAAAGGAACTGAGGACTCACTCTGGGGTTTTATTCTGAATAGGATTCTAAAAGATGATTATGAGAAGATTCAAGGCAGGAGGTGATTATATTGGCTACTGACATAAATTCTCCCTCTGGTAAAAATACCTATAACATTTCTCAACAGAGAAAAAGATACAATTTGGTAGACAAGAGGGAACGAGAAAAGCTACATTAGCTGGTATTTGTACATAACTGGAATGTTTATAGCCATTTAAATATTAACTCTCTTTCCACCTTCAGCTATATTGAGGTGCAATCTCAAGGAACCATTTTAAAATGAAAGTCATGTCAGTGGCACTGTAGAGAAGATTTTGGTAGCACATTGCTGTCTTCTGTCAAGGAGGCAATTTTCTGGTTGGCTCCTGAGAGCTGACACTGAGGGGATACTGGAGGACTGAGCAAGTTTATCAGGCCCAGGTAGAAAACTGATTCTAGACAGAATATTAGACTCCCAGTTTGCTTCCCTACTGAGATGATTTACTTCAGATGACAACAGGCAGAAAATAAAGAGGACCTCCGTTCGTCATGGGCACCCTCCAATTCTTTTTTCTGTAGAAAGGAAATGAGAGCTTTTCAGCGAACTACCTCAATCCTTGTGAAAAATCTGGGATCCATTTGTTCTGAGATATGGAGCCTATTTATTTTTTATGTGAAGGAGACAGACTGTGGATAATAATACAGAAGGTAAAGCTGGAATACTCATTTTCATGCCACTGCAGTATTGTTCCTGAGAATACATTTGCTGGTGTTTGGGCCAGCCTGCTTTATAACTATCACAGGTGATTTGCCTTATATTATGGTGTAACTGAATGGATCCTATTGCCAAGAAGTCTGACCCATCTTGAATTATTCTTTGTCTTCTGGGCATAAATATTACCTTCAGCAATTAGTAGGTGGTTGTCATGCTAACCTCTCTTCCACCTCCATTTACTCATGTCTTGGGCAGCCTTTGGTTCCCTTTACTGTTAAATTTCTTTAGCAGAATTCCCCCCATGACTCAGGATGTTCCTGGTAATGAGGTGCACAAAGCTGAGCAAACTACAATAAGTTTGTATCAGTGTCCACAAAATGGGGCTTTTACGTCCCTACACCAGAGATTTGACCCCCTTCAGACAGGTTGACCAAAATCACAGTCATGTTTTACACTGATGTATGGCACCACAGAAATTTGTTCATCACACATCACCTTTTGGCATTTTCACTTCTCAGTTTTCAAATTTCTTATTCTGCTTGGGTATCTGCTTTACTCTTTGGATTATCTCCTGTACTCCATTTGGACATGATTTTCAAAATTTATCTCATTTGCATAATACTGAAAGTTTGTATAAATTTTTAGTCCACTCCTTGTTTTTAACAGTTGTTCGGTTACATTACAAATTATAGCATGATCTATGCATGATCAGTATTCTTAAACCTAATTAGATTTATTCAATTATGCAAATTTAAAAGGAATCAAACAGTTGATGAATATGATAATATTTATCTTAATGCAGCATTATTTGAGCAAAAATTTCCTAGTTCAGTCTTGGTAAAGGTCCTGTAAAGTAAATTTTATTGTATAAAAATACGCATGTATTTTTTTTAACAGACTTTGGAATGGTTAGCATTCAGAAGAGCAAGGAAGGATGTACAGGGAAGAATGACAAGGGCAATCAAGGACTTCTGTATTTGGAAATCTAGACTAGGACTCTTCAACTCATGAAAGAGGTGAGGCAGAGGAATCTCAGTTTATTTTTGTTGCTGGTGATTATCAAATCAGTTCCCAACGAGACTAGGGAAAAAAACCAACAACGAAAACCCAAGAAACATCAGGCCTACTAGATACGAAAACACAGGTTCTGGTTGAGATGGACTGGTTTCAGAAAAGTGCCATGGTAAAACAAAGGCAGTATTATGTCTTTTTCTTATAAGTTTTATTCATGAATCAGAGATTTTCCTAGTTTTCAATATAAAGATATTATTGTAGATCTTTTACTCATACGATGGCAAAACAAGATTTGAAAACATGATCACAATATCATACTGATTCAAAAAAAAAAAAATGTAAAATCAGTGCAGGAGTTACTAATCTCCTTTAAAATATGAGGGTTGCAAAGAGTCAAAATTTTCAATTTTTATGTCCGCAGAGTTATCAATGCACAGCTTTTAATCAAAAAATAACACGGATATTAACAACTCCTGCTGTTTATGCTACATCTGGATTTTGGTCCTTACATTTTGCCTGTGACCTGGGTCTCGGATTTTTTGAGGTGAAGGTTTAATCCTTCTTTGCTGCAGTGTCTCATCTCCACTTACTTCACAGAGCACAGAGTACCACAAGAACCTGGCAGTGTGGAAGATCAAGTGTGAATAACTTTTGGCTGATCTGTGTAGCAGAGCTTGTATGTCAGCTACCTGTGCAATAGTCCCTTCTGTAATTAGTGCATTTATATATTTTTATTTCATTAGCATAGAAGTCACATATACGCTTAGGTAAGGGAACACACTGTTTCCATTAACATAGACTAAAAGCATGATATTAAACTAAATGTCTTAATGTAAATATTTCCCCTGCAATAGTTACAGAAAAAAATAATGATACTGAAAAAAAATTATTATTTGTCAGTTCAGTATTATCAAAGAAACTTAGAACTGCAGTTTTGGGTCCTGTCTTCAACCAGTACACATCAACATTGGTTTTACTCTGGTTTACACAAGTAGATGATTAGTCCCTGTCTAACCAAATCTTATTTATAGACTACCTTCAGGAGTGAAAAACAAAAAGACAGGTGTCTTAGAAGTCATTGCTGATGTGAATCAATGCTGTGACTCTTTGTTCTGTAACTTTGCAAATAAAATCGCCACTTTTTAATTAACTTAGTGTCTTTTCTTGGGGTTTATTTTGACATAAATTTGTAAAGTCAGTAAAACTCCTATTTGCTGAAGACAAAAGTTGGCATGGGAATACCTTAACAAGGACAGTGTCCTTTCTGTCAACCAGCTATACTTTTGGTGAAGCCATCTACATTCTGTTCTTTTTCATACATACACTGTGCTTTACTAGGTGAATGCATTTTATTTAACTCTAAAGTAACACTCTGAGCAGGGAGGAAAGATTTCCTTTTGTTGAAGTCTCAAATACAGTTAACTCAGCTCACAACAGGTAAAGACCTGAAGGGCACAGGAAAGAGAGTTTTCTTTTGGGTTGTGAATATGCATACCTATTATAATTTCCAGCTCTGGTTTCCCCAAAGATATTGTTGTGCATGTTTTGCCCTTTTTAGTAAAAAAAGGGATTCTTCCCACAGCGCAATTTTCAACATATTCACATATTGCCATGAACATCTTTGGATTGCTTGGCAGATCCCCAAAAGTTCATGTGATCATAGAAGCTTCGATGAGGATTCTTCACAGACTTTGAGCTGCAAGGCAATTTGTACATTTGGCATCCCATGGTGTCCATCCAACAACTCAGTCCTAGCCAAGAAAATTAAATCTAAAATCAGTAATGTGGAACTGTGTTATATATACGAGCAGTGTGTCATGATTTTTCTCCATTGAAAAGGCACTGTGGTGAGTCACTAGAGTTACATGATGTCTCTAAGTGGCCTTTATGAAGCAAATAAGCAGGTTCTGAGGAAGTCATAGTTTCTATAAAATTAATTTGAAAAGGAAATACAACAGTGGGAGTCGTGGATCCCATTATAAAAAGTTAGGTATCTAATATGTTGAGTATCTGTCAGTGATTCTGCGTTTGTCAGGAAGAGGAGGAGGGGAGTGAAGGGATATTTAAAGATGTCAGCATAGGGAAGTGGCCAAGTTGGTCTGGGTTTGTAATGGGCTTCTTCATTCCTCTTTCACCTTAGGGATTTTTAAATTTATTTGTTTTAAACTATATTGCACTGCTCTGTTTCTTGCTCTCGTTAACTCATGTAACATAGCCTGCTAAAGCATAACATAATGCTAAGCAATGAAATATTGAACAAAACCATTTTATTCTCCTCTCTTCTCTTCCCTTCCCCTGCCAAAATAGCATAGTTAAGAGCCAGGTAGAAGATGCTAATCTGGGAGTAAATAGGTACCTCCATGATGAAGCAATGCAAAATAGGTATTTTATTACAACTTTAGACCATTCATTAAAATTAATCTGCCAGTGAGAATGGAGAATTGACTACAATTTCTTTTGGACCTTACAGGGAGGAAAAACACAGTTTGTGTCATAATACAAATTTCCCAACCTACCCAGCAGCATGAATTCTGTAGCCATTATGTGTGCCTGGCTGTAAGGTAACATTTAAATATCAGTTCCATATGACTAGAGAAGTGTCAATAATTATAAAGATAGAGATGTGTCAAGAAGCAGTTGGCTGAATCAGCTAACTGCAATATTTGCTGACTCTTACAGCCACATAGTCACCAAACCACTTCCATTCAACACTTCAATTTTGTTGGTGTACTGATAAATTGACAACACATATGGTACTGAATCTAATTTGGAGAAGAATTGTATTCATTTTCATTCCAGCTCAAACTCCGTGCAATATAACAATATTGTGCTTAAGCAAAGCAGCCCAATTACACCAAGGAACAAATACTGATTTTCAGCATGTTTCTCAACTTGCTATGTGATTTTTTTTCTACTGGCAGCTGCACCAATATTTTTCCAGAAACAACTTCTTTTAAATTAAAAATTCTGGAATTAAACCCTGTTTTACTGAGGGTAAAACTGTAACTGCTGCACGCATATCTGACATATTAAAACATAGTTTAAGGATCAGGAAGAAAACAAGACTATCCACAGAGCCTGATTTGGATTTACTGCAATTTCAATTATTAAGGTCAGAATAGTTTCAAAGAATTCATTTACTTGTCCATTGCTCAGATCCTGAAAGATGAAGCATACTCACTTTTCTCTGATTAATTTTTCTTCATGACTTTAATTCACAATTACTCTACATTTCACTGAGGCTTTGCACACTGTTGAAAAGGAGAGGTTAAACAAAGAAAAGGATTTATCAAACTGTTTGAGAAACCACCAGACCATTCCCGTTCCCTGTGTCCACAGACACTTCTTGTGATATCAAGGCTGGGTGAATTGGGCCTGGGAACCAGGACCACGGGAAGAACATAGAGAATCTGCTCTTGCACTGATGGCTTGAGGACTCATCTTGGATTTCACCAAACCTTCACTCCTATACTAGTCCTCCAGCCATTGCATGGTTTGAGAACATTCAGCAGAAAAGCAAAATGACTGATTGCCATCAATCTGTGAAGGCTGGATTGGGTATTTCATGAGGAATCTAACTCAACTCAGCTTATTCCCATTAAGAAAACCCTTCTTTGCATTTTGAGGCCTAAAATCTAAATCTAAATATAATGGATTTCTATTGTCTTTGTCGCTTTGCAACTTTCCACCTTTGACCAACCACCTTATAAATTTAGGTAGTGCCAGTCAATGAAATCATAAGCAATTTTATCAACATAATTTTAAACCCAGATGGAAAACACACAAGATAATAATATTGTGATGCCCAAAAGACAGAACTAAACCTCTGGTTGTCTTATCTCTCCTGTTTTCATAAATGGAGGAGTCATATTTCATTTTTTATATGATAAATTTTCCAATTTTATAGTGACTAATAGCACCAGAAAGAAACTTTTCACTTGTTAGACATGTGCATAATTAATAATAAATTCTTCCTTTACTAGACGTGCTTACTGGGAATATTTGTAAGCAAAACCAAAACAGAGCTCCATATTCTCTGCTAGTTCCAACTAAAAAAGGGGACATCGTTAATGGAGTTATAATTTAAATGAAAGCATCTTCCTCCTTCTCAAAAAAAAAAATATATATATATATATATATATCTAAACTTGAGCATTGAAAATTGCCAAAACCCAGAAATTACCCTGTTAGCCCTGTTAGGTTTCCTCTGAGATGCCCTCACCACTCCTAGATGTTCTCATCATTTCTGCTATTTACAGAAAATCAGGTACTTCAGTGACAGTGGTGTGAGAAGGGGTGATTCCCAAACTTTGAGGAACAGGAGACGATCTTAGTAGATAGGAGACTCTATCAGTATTATAGTTTGTAAGAGTCTGAGAGATGCTTGGTATGTTTTCCCAAGAAGGTATTTTTCTGTCTGAGACAAACCACTTTATTACAAGAGAACCCTCCTGAAAAAATATGACAAAAGATATCTTACAAATCTCAGAATAACATGTTATGCCAATAGTTTGCTTTTTAATTTGATAAAGTAAAATGATGGCCAGAAATCCTAGCCTTTCCTGGTCACTCTTTCTACCTATTTGCCTATCTACATGGGTGACCTTGGACAGGTATGTGACTTTTCTCCTGTTTAACAAAGAAGGCTCCCATCTAGTGAAGAACCTCCTGTAAAATAGACCAGCTGGAAGTTTCTCTCATCTCATCTCAGGTCTCAAACTAGAGGAAAAAATGTTAAATAAATGCTTAGGAACAGAAGCAATAGTCCAGATGCAGAGCTGAAAGCCTTTGTCTAATGCTGAAGATGTGCACTTTTTAAAACAATACCATGATCTACTTGCAGACTTCAAATTTCAAAGACACCTTTTCATTTCTGTTTTATTGTGTATCAAGGCTGATTTATACAGATACTTGCCCAGCATGGAATAGTTTCTCCATGTATACCACCTTAAGTATGTTGGGTTTAGTCTTTTCCTTCTTAAAAATAAAATCCAATAATAATAACAGGGTCTTTTCTTTCATCATATTGGAAAGTTTATGTATTCTTATCCCCTCCTCCACAAGTCCTTCAGGGATTATTTAATTATGGTCTTGCAGAAAGCTGTGCTGTATGGGATTTGGGTTTATGGGAAGTTCAGTTTTGTCTTTTCTTTTCTTTTATTTCTGCTGAGGGTCTCTTATGCAACATTTGACTGTTTTATTTTTATGATTTAAAACAATAAATTGTGTTTTAGAGAAAGAAAGGAGACAAGGTCTTTTTTGAATTTGCCTTTGTATTTCCTAGAGTACAGAATACAAGCAATAATTTCTGGCTGTAACTTATATATATATTTTTGAGGGGGTGGAGGAAGGAAATTACTACCTACTTTTTATATACATATATATTTTTTTAACAAAGCAATAGGGATTTATATAGACACAATTGTTTAGAAAGTCCCAGAAGAATAATTCTGAGATGATGTGAAGTTATACACAAATGCAAGTCTTTCAGAAAGTCCACATGACCTACAGTCTTCAGATTTTAAACAGCTCCTGACTGTTATAAACATTAAAAAAATGTTTAGAAAAATGACACATTTTTATTACTTTTATTTGACAATCTAATTGAGTCCCCGACCATGCATATATCAAAAAGCCGTTATCAGCAGTGGTTTAATGCAGGGAAGGGGCACCCATCCTCCCCATCTCTTTTGCTTAGCCCCAGGGCTTGGCTTCTTCATGTGAAAGGTGTCTAAAGACAGAGAGAAATCTCACCACACTGAATATGGAGAGAAAACAAATCTTTTCCCACCCACCACCACAACAAAAATATTCTCTGCTATTCAGCAAAGCAATTTAGAATTATGAGCTGCCTTGACAAACACAGCCCATAAGGACTTTGTCACATAAATCACATACTGTGACCCTAAGACATTTTTCTATTATTTAATATTTAACAAAGGATTTGCACAATGGTGACACCATGCCAATCTTAAACCCATTTAAATCTTTAACCAGCAAGTTTTTAATCATGGGTGAGTGGCTGAAATAGCCTCTGCTGAGCAACAGTTATTTTTCACCAAACAGATGCAATTTGAATGTTTCTGTTTTTGTAAGAATTGTTGACCATCTAAGCATGGTAGTAGTAACTGATTTACATAGCAACCACAATCAAATTGTTACAAATACATGAAGGTTTTTTCTACTTCCAGAACTAGAGAATAATTCATATTAATGATTGAATGGGTGCAGATAAAATAAAAGACGACCTGAGCCTCTGAACAGAAACTGAACATAGCTAAAGCAAGCCTTTTCACATGCAGACTAGTTCCTCTCATAGCAGAGAAGTTCATTTTTGGGTCACATATTGCCCTTAAACAACTGGGTTAGTTAAGGTCAGTCAGTCTGTGTCCACTGACTGATGAAAGCATCCTGATTGCTGCAGTAAGGAATATTCCTAGCACCATACATCATGTCATTTGTACCCAGAACAATTTGGATGAATCCCCAACTCTATGCATTCTCCAAAAGCAGGAAAGGTCAAAAGTTTTCTTCTTGCTACAGGATACTCTGCTACTATATGTACATCAAATTAGATTGCACATGCGACAAGCTATGGAGATGACTTTTGTACTCCTTTTATTTGACACGTATTAAACAGCATACAGCATGCAGAGGGCTGATAGATCCTGCGGCCAAAACGGAAGTTTAGATTCAGTTTTTCTTTTTGAGTACAGAAAAGATGAGGGGGAGGGGGGACACTGTTGTTTGTTTTGGGTTTAGTGCAGTAGCAGTTCCATAACGTGAAGGAAAACATCATTGCTGCATTTGGAAACAAATTTCTGTTACACTGACAAGGTGAAAAGAAATTTCAAGTTTAACAAAACCGTTTGCTTTTATGAAACCAAATGCTTTAAATGGTGTTTATTTTTTAAGATATTAATGCTTAATACATGTAAAATACAACTTAAATTTTAAATAAATTGAGGAGCAAATTTAGCTGAAAAATAATTTTCTCAAAGCAACCAATTTATGGAAACACAAACACACTTTTTCTATCTAAAATGTTTTCAATATTTTAAAAAATTAAATCAATGAAATTTCTAAAATTCGAAAAATATTGATAAACCAAAACTTGTGTTTTTATTGAGATGTCTTCCATGTAGTGTTTTAGAAAATACAGTTGTTTTATAAGAAAAAAATCTCTGTTTACCTTTCTGCGTAAAACACTCTAACCCATAGAGAAGGCTGTATTTGGAGAAGCAATAAAAAATCTGGATTTAAAAGCTAAAAGAAATCTTTTCATGAAAGAGCCTAATGACAGACTTTTTTTTTTTTTTTTTTTTTTTTTTTTTTTTTTTTTTTTTTTTTTTTTTTTCTTTTAAATTGACACAATTTTACTAAGTAGGTTTTAAAGGTTTGTATTTGTTTCTGGCTGTCTGGCCATATTTGTATGAAGCAACATGTTAAACCTGAATTGCCCTGCTATTTTCAAGGAGTCTTTAAGCTACCATAAAGCTGGAGTAATGAAGAAAAATCCTTAATAAACAATTTTCCATAGTTTTTAAATAGCTCTTCAATCCTGATCCAGCTGTTTTATGTTGATATTACATAAGAAAACAACTAAAAAGCTGGATTAACCTGCTTCTCATAGATTCTCTCAACACTGAGCTGTCTAAATTGGCATAAAGCCACTTAGAAAGCTTTCCTCCTGTCCAACAACAGGGAAGTTAGGAAGGTATATAATTATCTTTCTAAAAACTAAATCCCAAAACATTTTGTTTAAAATTTAAATAGTCCTGCGTTATATCCTCAATTTGCAGTTTGGGATTATTTGGTTATCTAGATACACCATGTTTTTCATTACTGACAAAGTTTCTGCCTTTAGATGATAAACAACACAGAATGTTGGTCAGCTAGATCTTAATCAGATCCCTTTTGGCTTTACACAAGGTAAATTTTTGCTATCAATGAAATCAAAGGTAAACCACCTCTAACTTCCATCAGAGAAGGATTTTTAACATCCCAGCTTCCAAATCAGAGAAATACCCTCTCATAATGAAACAAACTTTGCAGGCAAGTAACTAGGCTGCTCTTTCTTGTGTTATTGCTTAGTCTTTCAATTCCAGCTTTTCAAGTGTATCCTGTATTCCTTGTTATCTTTAATACTGTTCAACTTGTAAAATGCATTATTATTTTCTTTTTTTTTTTCCTTACAATATTTAATATGGTTTTATTTTAGTGACTCAGAAAATACAATATTTTGCCCTCTTTTGACATGATCTGACAATAAGATTTTTCACATCTGTGCAAAAATGTGTGGGTGTATCTGTTTATTCCAGATATAAGTCTATATATATAAGGATAATCATTAGAAAACTACAAACCAGTGTCTGTGCCTTTCCCAAAGATCTAGGTTCATACTGGGAACACTAGTCCATTGTGAATAAGGCTTCCATAAAATTCTGGTCAATAACTGTTTAATACAGATATTGATGAAGTTTTATAGGGTCTTGATTCATAAAGGACTAGCACTAGCAGTATTGAATTCTATTCATGATTTGCATTCTAAATCACCTTGTAAATTGATGGCACTTATCTGAGATGAAAGTTAAAAAGTTAAGTGTCGGGCTTTCACGCTCAGGAAAGTAACAGATTAAGTACCAAACCAAACAGAACCATAAATGGGATTTATGCTACTCAGAACATCTTGTCTAATTGAAAAATAAATATTTATGCCAAAGTCTAGGAATGAATGTGTTTATGCTATGCTTTCAATTTATTTTTCAGCAGCATGATTCTTAGCATTCTGGCAGTATCTTGTTATGGAGCTTTGGGATTCTGGAGGTGATGCCCGCAGACACTGAGAAATGTTTGTGGGCAATAGGTATGCCTTAGATAAGTTATCTGCCCTGTGTGATGCTCTTGAAGCATTTCATGTAATGACTGTAGGACATATTCAGATCAGCCACCATAGACACCTTACTTAATCACAGGCATTACTGAGAATCCTTCTACCAAGAGGGAAGTTCAGATTGCTGAACATTTGGGCTTACCAAGTTAGATTCCCTGTCCAGCAGTGAAGGTGTTAAAGCACTTGTTTGTCATTGTGTCTAGCTTAAAGGCTAGAACTATCCTGAAAACACCCATACACTAAGGAAGATGGTAAGCTTACCTGCATTGATTTTGAATCACATAGATTTGGGAATATGTTTATGGAGAAGTTCTTCATGTCTGCCCTAAAGGAAGTTCATCTCAGTCCATAAGCATGAGTTTCTCCTCAGAGTGTCCTTTGCTGTGGGGATGCTTCTGAATCATCTGGACCTGTTTTAGTTTCTTCATTGTCTTCACATATACCTTATGATCTAAAATTAATTACGCAAGAAAATAATGATCCAAGACCAGGACTCTATTCTAGACAAGGATTGCAGTGTAATTTTGCAAGATGTGCATGACAGTAGATGAGACCAGAAAGCAGCTAATATCCATGACCTGGAAAATGTGGTCCTACAATGGTGTGCTGCCTTTATCTCAGGTAGAGTTAGTTTTCTTTCCTGTGGCTGGTATGGGGCTGTTTTATATTTATGCTGAACAGAGGTGATAATACAGATATGCTTTTGTTATTGCTGAGCAGGTCTTTCACAGAGCCAAGGCCTCTTGTACTTTTCATACTGCCACACTGATGAGGACTTTGAGGGTGCATGGGAGGCTGGGAGGAGATGCAGCTGGGACAAGTAACCCAAAATGACCAAAGGGATATTCCAGACCATGTGGCATCACACACACTACATAAAGTAGGAGGAAGAAGGAAGGGGGGTGGATGAGACATTTTGAGTGATGGTGTTTGTCTTTCTAAGTCACCATTACATGCCATGGGACCCTGCTCTGCCTGAGATGGCTGAACAGCTTCCTGCCCATGAGAAGAAGAGAGTTAATTCCTTGTTTTGCTTTGCTTTGTGTGCACAGCCTTTGCTTTCCCTATTAAACTGTCTTTATCTCAACCCATGAATTTTCTATCTTTTATGCTTCCGATTCTCTCCCTGATCCCTCTGGTGAGGGAGTGAGGCTGTGGGTACATAGGACTTGGCTGTTGTCTGGGGTTAAGCTACGACGAATGGTTAGACACAAAGTGTTTACCTCAGATTTATGAAGGAAACAAAAGAACAAAATTCACTTATACTATTTATCTCTCCAGATTTCACCCACTGGAAAGTTTCTCACATGGTGGACAAACATATTGCAAAAAGATAACAAGAGACAGGGTGGCCAAAGAACAAAAGAAAGCTAATACATCCAGAGTAAATCATGACTGCAAACACATTTGGAAATCTTGTTATTGATCTTCACGAGAAAAGGATATGAATGTCTGCACGTGTACACATGCATTAGCAAACTTTAACCCACCCGCTGACAAGAGACTGCTCTGACAGCTGTTCATCCAGTTGGAGTGTGGTTTGTACATGGTTACAAAAGATATGAGCCTGCCAATTTGATAGATGGCCTCTTTTTTATTGTTTAGAAGAGGAAGAATGCACTATTCTGGAATGTGGCCTCTTTTATTCTACAAGCTTGAAAGAATAGTATCAGAAATGCTTAAAGAATTATGCCATTCACACCTACAATTCAAAACACACATACTCCAATAATGCAAACTGACTACAATATACTTAGCAAGAAAGGAAAGATTTGCACCCTGAACAGTATTATATATGACTAAACAACATTTTTGTTAGCATTGTATGACAAACCAGAATGGAAAGCAGCTCTGTCTGTTGTCCAGCCAAGCCTCTGTTTTTTTTAAGTCCTGCGGCAAATAACTCAATCTGTGTACTATTATCACCATTACCAGTAGAGAGGTGTTATTAATCCTTACTTTCATACAAATCTCTACCTTTTCTGCAGCTAAGGTAGGGAAGGCAGAGTGATATATGGCTGAAGTGACTCAGAATATTAGGGTGACTTTCTGACTTTTTTATTCTGAAGTAAACCTGATCTTTGATAAAATCAACTGTATTAAACAGGAATGGTAAGTTGTAGTCAATTCTGTTATGGACAGACTTAATCAACATCCTTATACTAACTCCTGTATAGTTTATACCAATTTCCAAAACTGGTTTTAACAGTGTGGTGTTGTATACTATAACATCAAAATTTGTTTCCTAGATTTGCTTTCTTCATCATTAAAAGAAATGTTCCTTCCTTCTGCAGTAGCTTTTCTGCTTAGTTTGTGATCAGACACTCTTACATGTTGGTATGTGGAAAAGTGTTCCAAACCTCTTTTGAGGCTCTGTGGATCACAGCAATACAGGAATTAACACATTTGATTTGTGGTGTTAGGTTTCTAGTTTTTCATATTACTAGTTAAAGTCTAGATACTTTTATTACTAGATGAAGTCTAGATACAAATCTTCAGTCTTCCAATTAGTCTTTAGCTATTGAAGCCAGTTAGATTTTTTTTTTGTATGGGTAGAGTCAATTTACATGAATCAAAGTTTTTGATATTGGCTTTTTAGTTTTATTTGCTCTTTCAAACATTTACTTCACTACAGCAATATTTAAGCATATAATTTCAAGATCCTGTATGGAATGAATCAGCTGACAATGAAAAAAGAAAAAATACTTCATATGCCTTGGACACTGCTGTTCATCTAAACTCAGAACCAGAAGAACTCTATAATTTCTGATTCAAAAGTTTACATGTTCTGATCCCACGTGGGGGCTGGACAGGGGTTCCCAACCTCATTTCTTCTCTCCCCCTCTCCTTCTTTACCACCACATACACATATACCATTTCCCTCCCCCAGCAAGAGGGAAACACAAAAACTCCAGGACAGAAAATAAACAAGACAAGGCTATTTGCCCAGCAAGGAAAATTAAGAAGCAGGAACCTCCTTGGGAACATCGTTTTTTGTTCTTTAGGTGCTTTGAGGTCCCAGTCTTGTTCTGTCTTCTAAACATAATTGCTATAAATTAAGTAGGAGAAAGGGGTGTTGCCCTCACAGTCATGCTGACAATAACAACAGAGAGCAGCACAAGCTGTTCCTTGGAAGGTGTGGAGCACTGTATTCCATACTCATAAACTCAAGACACACCAACCCACATATTTACATAGTGCTTCAAAAACCTGGAACACTTGAAGTCTTAGCCATCTTCTAACATGCTAAATAAGGTCTTCCCATTTGCATTACTAACAGCTGAGCTAACTTCTTAAATGTAGTTAAATGTTATTATTCATTAAACAGAGAAATTCAACTTTTGCTTCCTAGAGAATCTTAATATTTATGGCTTTGAGAAGAGAATTACCTGATTTTATCACTTATTATCCTAACATAGTCTTTGCATTCTATATACTGTTGCAGGTTTATTATATTGACCTCATTTCCACAGCAATTAAACTTCTGTATTTATATTTCAAAGATATTTTCTATCATTTAAAAAATTACAGCTGCAGTATGAGAGCAGTAAGAATCACACAGTACACTTTGCATTCAGATCATTGTCAGTGTTTCCAGCTTTAGGACTCAAGAGGAGACAACCTGAATAATATCTGATTAAAGTGATAAAAGTGGTCAGACAGAAAAATGAGAGGGAAGAACGGGATTTTTATTATTAAAACAATGGAAATGTTTCTTCTGAAATATAAAGCATCAGAATTTCTTCAGTTGTGATCCACAGAGCTCTTGGAATAGTGAGCAGAAAGAGAACTTGCAAAATTTTGGCTTTTCCTCTGCTGTAAAGAAATAAAAGGAAGAAGACAGGTACTTCTTCCTAATATTGTCTTGATCATGTTGGCAATTACTCTGAAGGACTGCTAATGTCCGATAAAGTAAAAACTTGTGCACATGGCTCAGTAAAACAATCTCCCAATTAAAGACAAATAAAAGATACGAACATACTGTTTCTCATAATGGTTGAGGCAGGGAGGGAACAGGAAGGTCCAATCTGTGAATCTGGACATTCAAGCTGAAAGCTCTGCAGGTCTGTAGAAGCGTGACTCATTATGTAAGTACTAAGTAAGTACTAAGGATAAGTATAAAGGCAGTCTCTTCATATGAAATAAATTTTAGAAATTTAGCACTTCACACCTTGTTCATGTGTACCTGAAAATGAGGCTTCTCTCTTTACATATTTGTCACTTTCTCATAGCCATAACCCATTTACTTTCTCTTCATTGCATACCCATTCAGGGAATTCCCAATCCTTAGCTGTCTTTATCAGGGCAACAAGCTTGCCTAAGCATTTTAAAAGCCAGTTTAACATTAAATAGCCTGTATGAAAACTTCAAAACCATAATTCAAAATAGATGCCATCAAGAAAAGAAAGACAAGACTGAAACAAGAAATCATTCTTGATTCAGTATGAGAATGTGGCAGATCTTTACTGTCTGCATACATACACATTCTGCCAAAATGCAGTGCTTGAGCAGTAGGGATATCTCACTGCAGCTGCTGAGGCATGGGCCCAAGCCATACTCTGGTTTTGTACCCAAAGATGTTCATAGACAGTCTAGAGGAAAGTATTTGGTCTCTAATCCTAGAAATGAATACTGTGCAGAAGACCCACTTCTGTGGCCTCATTTATAGACCACTGTTGAAGAATCTGTTCCAGTGACTGATTTACACCATGGAGATCAGCAAATCAACTGTGGGCACAATTCTTAGAACAAACAATCTTTGCTGACAAAACAAAACCAGATTATTAACATTAATCTACAAAAAAATTTAAAAATATACTTGAGATGCACATATAATTACCAAAATGAAAAAAAGTCTTTAACTAGTGACCCTTTCTGAGGGTTGAAGGTGAAGGATATGGAGCCTCAACACTGTGCCCTTGATTCACTTTCCATGTCTCCCAGCTGTGATGACAAGACATGACAGACAGAGAAAAGGAATAGTTTACTTCAGCTGTAAATTCATCCAATCCAATCCATAAAAATCTGGTAATACAGTTTTGCTGGAATTTTCTTTCTGTGAAAATTACTCTTGCATGTGTTTCTGCCTGGCGGCAGAGTTTCAGAAGGAAAGATGATGACTCATAGCAGACTACAGTCTGCTAAAAGGTAAAGATTTTGGGTAAATACTTCCTGAAACTGGGGAAGGAACTGAAAGTAGGTCTTCTCCATCTGGAGTGGATACCCTAGTTTCAATTACATCACAGAAATGGGAAGCATGAATGATCTTTCAATAACACTTTTTTTTTTATTGATGTGAGGAAGATCATTGCCAAGACAAGTTCAAGTTAAATCTGCTATACTAGATCCATAGGAGGTTTCAGCAGATTATGTAGATCCCAGCTAGACCCAGGTATTAAAGTAACACCAAAACACTTAAGTAATCTGCTAAAGTGGCAGTACGTCTGTTCATGCACAGAAACAGGACTCTGGAAATCAGAGCAATTCTACAAGTGAAAATGTTGATATCCACAGATTTCCAAATAGATTTTCACTCAGGAAACTAAGGAACCAAATTCCACCCAGATGCACCACTGCAGTCAACAAAAGCTTTCTATGGACGGGTTCTAAATGACTTGAACAACACACCCAAGGAAGCCCTTCTTGAAGTATGAGCTAGGACCAAGTAATTAATTACTAGCCTCAAAACTGGATTCTTTTTCCTTCCAATAAGAAGGAGCATTTATCAGTGGCTCAAGAGCCCTTTGACCAAGCTGCTTACTTATTCAGCACTGGAAGACATGCCATACACTGGCATGGATTCTCTGCTGCAATTGTGTGTATTCGTCCAAGCAGAGTATGTTGGCTGATTAGGGAAGTAACTGGGATCTCAAAGCACCTGTCTTTCTCATGCTAAAACATTTTAAAATTGCTGAAGTTTTTTTTTTTTTTAATTAAATCTTTTGCTGACAATTTGTAAACATTTAGAAAGTTTCTGAGTGCAATAAAATCATAATATCCAGTCATGCCTTGAGATACTTTCCTGCTTTATGCTGTGGGAACACAGAAATTATAGAGGATGTCACTATTTTTGCAGCACATGCACTGTGGTTTCCCCATAGTTCTTCCAAAGAAGATCTGAAAATCTGGTATTTTCTATAATTCGTGAAAAATCATTGTCAAAAGTCTGGAGTCATTTAAATGAGTAGACTCATCTCCATTTCATCTCCCCTCCCATGATTAATCTTTCACATCTTTAAACAAATTAATTGATTTTGGATACAATTTTATCACAATTTTCTCATAGCAAATCTGAATAAAAGTCACCCTTGCCTATCTCAATATTTTTGTCATGGTAGAAGAAGAAATGACAAGAGAAGCCTAGAGGGAAAATCCAAAAAAGTGTTGGAAGAAAATAGAATGAACCATGGCGTACATATTAGATCTGATCTTTTACTTACAATAACAGCACAATCCAGAGTTCAACAGCATACCTGGATCTAAATAGCCAAAAGCAATCTGGGTTGCTCTGCTCTGTGATTTTAATTCAAGTTCAGTAATTGTTCTGAGAATTAATCTCATTAAGATGAGTGTAGCAGGTAATTGTACCCAAAAAATTGCCAAATATTATCAAAGGAAACAGTAAATCCTATGGACGGTATGGATTATTTAGTAGACCCACAGAGGAGGAATTGTTTGAGCTTGCATACATGGGTTCCTCATGAAGAAGGATATGACACTACTTAATCACCAGTGGTGTATTTTGGGTTGCCAGATTCATTTTTCTGTCCTGCTGTAACTTTAATACCATATGTTGAGTCTTGTTTCCCCAGAGGAATCTTGGTACTGCCAGGTTCCAGTGTCTTACCTCTTGTTATGAACATACCCCTGCAACTGATGAAACCTAGCTAAATTCTGTTCTTAAATTCATTTCCCCAGCAGTCTCTGAAGACTAGTCCACAGCATTATGAACATTATAATGGACATTATCGATGTAAAGGAAAGTCGAATTGCATCAATTACATTGCATTTGTCTTATACACTTAGTGTTATAAGTCACAACATTCCTGAAAAATTAAATATATTTAAGCCTTTCCTGAAAAGTTTGAACACAGTTTTACTCACCAGCTTCATGTTCACGAGTCAGCAGCAATGCCTGTCTTCCTTAGTGGTTATGAACATGAGGACTGATTTTTCAATGCTGAGAACAATAAATATTACCATGTACTGAAAAACTGTCCCCACAAGCACATGCTCCCCTGAGTTTGTAATTTTAGTATATTGCAAAGAAGAAAAGTAAAAAATATGAATAAATGTGATGAGGCAAAGGTGACACAATAAGAACTGGGAGAGAAACCACCATCCTCAGTCAGCACACTGATTTCCTGGCCACTGCTTGGTGCTCCACAGCAGAACAGGAATTGATGTGTAGACACGACGTGCTGTTGGGCCCAGCACAGACGGAAGGCTCAGGGGGCTGACAGGAAACCTCACATGGCAGATAGTGAAAGCCTGCTGAGGTTACTTCAGGTTAAGCTGTTGTGGGGAATTGTGGGCACTGTCCACTGCTCAGGAGTTCAGTCTCTGTGGAAGGAGCAGTCTACAGGCTGCAAAACTGATTCCTGAGGGGAATTAAATGGAAAGAGCGAACTGACTGCTGAGGATGGTGTGTGTGCTTGTTTGTACACACCCCTCCTTTCTATGCCTTCTCTACAATGCCAGCTTAGCTGTGGGAAATAGGTCTACTTTAAAATGAGACCAGGGATCAACAGGACTACAATTTTTAAAGGCACACAGGAAATGTACTCTGTCCCCAACAGGTCCCAGTGCTAATATCTCTGGAGATTTTAATGTGAATCTTGCATTATTTCAGTGTTTCAGTGCAACCAAAATGAAATACTTGGGAAAGCTTCATTTTGTGGGGGAAAAAAAATAATTCCAAGATTTGGAGTTGTTTCAATTTGGAGAGACTCCATATGTTAAGTTCTTGGAATTTCCTGTAGGAAATACCATTTTTCAACCAGAGGGTAAGACAAGGCTCATTGGCAGCAGAGCATGAAGGAGCCTCTGTGTCACCATCTTTGTTTTAGTTATTCTTCAGACAAATTGAAGTTTGCCAGGACTGTAAGTAAGAAGACCCATTTATTTCGTACAAACCACAGACTTCCAGGTGTTGTGGCTTTCAGTCATTACCAGTCTTTCTATTTACAAAGTCAAGAAGCAATCTCTAGTATACTTCAATCTATCTCATGTACAGCTCCACAAAATTCTCACAGATAAATCTGGAAAGATTATGTTTTCTGTGTTTCTTTATTTCTTAAAAGCAGAGTAGTTGTTTTTCAGTTTTGTCAAACCCTAGAATTGATTCACATTATTCCAAGAATGCCAAGTAATCACCAAGGTCATTTAACAGATTCATGAGCACTTTCTAAGGAAAATGGGGAAGTCTTTTATTTAGGATTAACCTTACCCAGGCTGATGCTGGTGGCATGTTGCATTCTTGAGGTCCTTTGGGATGAAGACACTGAGCAACTGGAAAAATTATATGCAGTGGAAATATGTGCTTTACACATAGATTGGCAGATACTTTACTCTCATGTCTGAATATATTTCTCTATACTGGTTCGGCTCATAACTTACTATGAACATTTTTTTATTCTTTCTTGCTAGCATATGTCTGCTTTTATCTCATCCATTACTGGCACATGTATCCTCACAACATTATACCACAGTGGCCATTTTAGTATAACAGATGGGCAAGAGGATTATTTGTCTTGATACTTCATTCAGAAACCACGTTTTGTTTATATTTTGTATTGACATTAAAAAGCTTTTCAACCAATGGGGGTTTTCTTTTGAGTTAGTTTCATTTCATTTTTTAGTGATCCAAAAAGGCATACTCTTTTCTTTTTTTTCCTCCTCAAGACAGAATGATAGCACTGCCTGGGGGTTACCCATAGCAGTAAGCTAAGTTCTAACACAAATCAAGCACAAAGGCTGATGAAGAAGAGATGCAAAATTGCTACTGTAACATTGGAAGTAAAACTTAAACATGAGATTCAAAAGCTGCCTGCATGATAATACAACAGGAAAAAAGAAAACCCTATTATGAAAAAATGCTATTGGAAATACTCAAAGCCAGGGAAAGCAAAAAAAAAAAAAACCAAAAACAAAAAAAAAAAAAAAAAAAAAAAAAAAAAAAAAAAAAAACCAAAAACTTGTCACAAACTAAAATGAGTTTTTCAGATTTATCAGATACTTTTTTTTTTTTTTTTAAACACTAGAGTCAGGCAGAGAAGTCAGGAAGTCAGGGAAAAGCCTACTGCTTCAGGGAGGAATGTACAGTTTAGGGTATGGGGCTTCTGACTGCACATGGTCTGCCAACATGTGATCTGTCTCTTTTCCTTCCTTTGGAGCACAGGCAGTTTATGCTTCATGTGTGGATGACCTGATGATCAGGCAAATGCTCTTCATGGTGAGTAGAGCTATTGTCCCTCTTCATTGAAGGTAGGACCTTCTTTGCCCTTGCCTTGTACAGGTTTTCCCACTTTTAGCAACCCCTGTACAGTAATAAAGCAAGATTACTGCACTTAACAAGGATCTGCAAAAAGAGGTTCATATTCGTGGAGTTTGCAGTCCTCAGTGAACACATAAATCAAAGTAAAGCTTTGCTGCCCAAGTAATACTATAACTGGAATGTAGCACTGGGGGATTGAAATCCCTTAGGTTAAACAACTGACACTAATTGAAAGAGCAAAATCTGAATTGAGATGCACAAGTTTAAAGTCAATAAGTTGCAGAAACCTCTGATTTGAGGGTTAGATCTGCCAAATTTTCTGCTTTCCATACTGGGACTGAGGTCAGAAATGTTATTAACTCTGATCTTGTGTGGTCACTTACAGCAATTTCTATGTAACTGAAAACACCTTTTTGAGTTCATTCTGTTCATGAAAATATCAAGACTGATATTACTGAGAAGTACACTAAAAATTCATTGATAACTGAAATAGTTCCCATTAGCAATGAAACAGTAAATTCAGGTTCATATGCCCATCAGAATTTTAGTAGCATCTAGGAAACTTAAAAACATCTGTGTGGACAATTTAACCCTACATCTATAGGTACAAAAAGTGTTTCCCCATAAACTTATATGTAAACTGAGACTGGAAACATGCTAACCTGTACTTTACATTGCATCATTCCTTTCAAAAGAGAAACAAAATATACTTGATTTTTCTCTGTTTTCTTATACAGAACAACTGAACTAGAGAGTAGAAAAAACAAAACACCTGCATTTATAAATTATACAGAGATTTTTTCTTCATGGAAATTTTCCAACATTCATCTCACAGAGCTCTACTATCTGGAATAAATACTGAATAAAGTTTGTTCACAAAATACGATAAAGCAGCTAAGTAGGCTGCAGTTTCATTTTCCTGGTGATATTACTATAACAGATAAAAAACCTCCTCTCAACATTTTTACATTTTACCTCATTGCTTTTGTTTAATTTTAGGTCTTTTGTGGGCATCAAAGCAAACATATATGTGAACCTAAGTATTTGTACTAGTAAACTTTTGGATGTTGCTATTCCCCTGACATTCCAATTACTTCTAGAAAGTTTGGGTTATCCAAAAATGTTTCTGTTTGATTCATCTCCTCCCCCAACCTTTTCTGATTTTCTGGATTTCCTGGTTATTCAACTGAGCACAAATTGCTGTTCATACAGATGCACTGCCATGATTTCTGATTTGCAGGCTGTCACTCCCATTAATAACCTACTAGGCTGTCATGCTGTCATTCCTTGTTGCTGCAACGATTTGTTTCAAACATAGGGGCTGATTCATGAAGAATAAAAAAAGCAGTTGTCCTGTTTTACAGGAACCTCAAAATATTTATGCAGAAAATGTGTGAAAAGCACACACACCATTTTTATCCTGAAGTATGTGATTGCTAAATACTCAACTTGTTTTCCTGTGAGAAAAGAGAAAGAATATAGACTACACTCAATTTTTTTCTATATGAAAAAATAATGCTTTTAATAAAATCTTCTCCTTGTAAAATATCTGAAGTTCAGTTCCAGAGCTATGATATGATAAATCCCTGGGATGATTCAATGGCTTAAAAACTGATATCAAAGCTGATTTCATTTTGGGTTTTTTTTTCATTTCTCACCCTGTCTTTCCCAAAAGGACTAATGGCAGCTATATTAGCAGTAAGAAACACAAGTATATAAGTGCCCATCTTTTTCTTTCCTCATTCAGAAGCACTTGGCCAAATTTCACTCTTGATGAAACAGGTGTGGCTTCATTGCCTCTTACAGGCTTGTGCTTTTGGAAAAGACAAAACCACATGACCTATTGGACTCACTGTTCAATATCCCTCTATACTGCTGGACTGGGAATGGTCAGATAATTTTCAGGATGGGAAAATGCTGCTGATGAATAAACCAGCACATGAATCCACAAAAAGCAGAAAATGAACTGGGACTGAACCAAAACCTGCAGAGGTTTCGACCCATTGGCAGGTGTCCAGGGACTCCCCTGTCCCTGTGGGTTGGAGGCAGACAGCTCTTTGACAGGTGATGCTGGTGACTGTGGGGGAGCAGGGCAGGTCTCCTCCGCTGTGCCTTCTCCCCCGAGCACTTCCCAGCACATCATGGGCATCACGCTGGGATGTCTGTCTCAGTGGCAGTGGGGCTGGCCAGCCAGCCCCCTCTTGAAACACCTTGTCCCAGCATTTGCCATTCAGCTCACATAACCACAGCATTTCAAGGAGATGGAGCTGCCAGGAGCTGAGCTCCTGCACTTTTTCTACTGCCAAGGCCCGACAGTTGGCACATCTCCCAAAGAAACAGGCAGAAGAAGGTTTCTGAAGAAGGAAAGAAATAGGAGAACAACACAGGATGCTGATGTAAATCAAAACTGGGAGAGAAGATGAATGTGGAAGCTGTTTGGATCTTAGCTGCAGTTCTGGCTTCTGGTTTCCCATTTCTCCCTTGTTGTCCCTGAGCTGTTTCTCTGCACCCGAGACCTGCACTGTTCAAGCTGTGCAAAAGTTTCTGCTCCCTTTCTGTTCCTCACCCCACACCTCTCACTAGGCAGCCTGCTCCTGGTTCTGCCTACATGTCTGCTAATGAGTGAACTGCTCTAAAATAACTTTGAAAAATACTTAAATCATTAGGCTCACTTTGTATATCATAATTTAAACCAATATTTTAAAGAGGCAGTCTCCCAGTTGCAGCATTATTATTTTCCATAAGGCTTACACATTAATCCACTTGAAAATTTGTCCCTACCAAACAGTAACAACAGCCAGTCCCAAACCTGTCAATGCCATAGTATTTTCCAAATTGATGCTTAATTAATGAAGTATGATAGCAACAGGTTATCTCTCTCCTTTTTAATTTGATCTCCATGGCATTATAGGAACCTAAAGCTTCCACTAGGCATATATTCCTAGCGTTTCCTTGTCAGAGAAAATGTATATTCATTTCAGACTTGTGGAGGCAATTACAGTAGCCACCAGTTGCCTACAGCAGCTAATCAAAGTGATAACCTGCAAGTTCTTAACTCCCCATGAGACAGCCCACTTGCCTCCAGCTGATGAATGCCAAAAGAGCAGCATGGGCCTACCAGTAATGACACCATCATCTAAGGCAAGTTTTTAACTAACCCATGGTTTTACAAAGACTCTATTAATGTCTCATAAAAAGAGGTCTAGATAAAACACTCAAATAAGAATTTTTTTAAAGGGAAATACCAGTGCTGATGTAAATGTCCATTCTAAAATACTAAGCTGATATTTGCCTACTTGTAACCTGTGCACTTCTCATGTTCTGAAAAGTGATGAAGCCTTCCTGGAGCGTTTTCAAGCGTGTGGCTAACCTCTGACTGATGTGCTATCCTGTGCTTGCCCATGTCTAGCCACAGAGTCAGGCACGTGCGTCGTCTTAAACAAAAGCACAATTCCACCAATTTCAAAAGGGGCTTAAATTTAAATGTATAGAAGCACTATATACAGGGGCTATAATGCTGCTGGAAAGTAGTATTACAGATTTTAATTTAGGAATTAATTGGTGTTGCCTGCAACTGCAATAAACAAAACAAATTTTAGAAGTAGAAGAAAACATCTTTTATAAATAGCTCACAATTAATTACTAGCAGAAGGGATTCACCACATTGGTAGGAAACATTTCAATTCTTCTGCATGACCAGTCCCTTGTTTTTGCTGGAATTTTATTATTTACAACATAGGCATACTTGGCAACAATATGACCCTCTCCACAATCTGCCACTCTATTAGTGAGAAAAGCAGCATTAAAGATACACACTATATTTTTGCTTTATTCCATCAGCATATTTCAGAGAGTTCACTATATATAAATTTAAAGCAAAGAGAATTAAAAGATTTGAAGCCTGTTCTCTGATCTTTACTTGTTTCAAAGTGATAGGCTTTGTAACCAAACAAAACCACAATTTTGTGGTCCCATTAAGATTCTTTAAAAAAAAAAAATAATTAAAAACAAGCCACAGAACCTTCTTCCCCCTGAAATATAAAATCTCCCCAAATGAAGAAATTCTCTGTGGCTGTGCTGTTACTTTACTTGAGTTTTTAAATATGGAATTTCTCTTTAAGGCTTCTGGCCAGGTTTTGACATTGAATGTTGGGATATTCTAATTAGCTGTCCCAAAGGAAGCATTCCTGGCTTCTTCCCTGCATAGCTGGAGTCCTGAAGGACTCCAGGCTGCAGGCTGCAAAGAGAGTGGGTTAGGTTTGTACATTTCCTACTCATGTCGCTATCATCATCCAGGGAATGGACTTCTGCTCTACTATTTCCTAGTCTCATTAAAAAGTTTGTGAGCTTTTAAAGGCTGCAGTTTCCAGTTTTAAGGATTGTCACCACCTGCAGTGGTCATTTCATGCTTTGAAAGACACACATCATCATAATATCATTATTACTTGCTTGCACTCAAAGGGCCTGAACAACGCCAGCCCAGAACCTGGAAACCTCCTCCATCTTAAAGGAACAGGTGACCATCACATTGGGGGGGTCAGGCTATGCACAGCTTGAAGATCACACCAGCTCAGTCATGTAAGCAACACCAATCTTTTTCTCCATTACAAATGTGAAGACAAATAATTAATCTTATTTTGAAAAATCAAGAGTAAAGATCTTCCAGCACTTTTCTCTCCGAACAACACTAAGACAGAAGGTACTAGTCCAGGGCCAGTCTGCAAGCCCAGCTATTCTCCAGCCCCAGGGAGGCAAAAACAGTGGTGAGGGGATAAGCAATAAGCTCAGGCTCTACATCAAGGTCATGAGCTCATTCTCCACAGAGAGGTGTCCACACAAGCTTTTGGACTTCAGCAAAGCTTTTGATATTGTCTCCCAAAGCATTCGTCTGGACAAAATAACACATAGCTGGATAAACGCATCATGTGACGGGTGAGCAATAGGCTCACAGGTGGGGCACAAAGGGTTTCAGTGAATGGGGTGACATCAGACTGGGGACCTGTCACTAGTGGTGTTCCACAGGGCTCCCTCCTTGGCCCTGTGCCCTTCAATATCTTCTTTAATGACTCAGACTCACGACCGAAGGAATACTAAGCAAATTTGCCAATGACACAAAATTGGGAGGAACTGTTGACTCCCTTGAGAGCAAAGAGACCAAGACAAATTATAGGAATGGACATTCACGAGCCTTATGAAATTTAGCAAGGCTAGGTGCTTGTCTCCTAGCCTCACAGTGCCTCTGACAGGGAAACCCTGGATGTATTTACAGACTGAGGAATGAGAAGATGGAAAGCAGTGCTGTGGAGAGGGACATGGGGGTCCTGGTCAGTGGCAAGCTGAATCTGAGTCAGCAGTGCCCTGGCAGCCAGGAGGGCCAAATGTGTCCTGGGGGGCATCAGGCACAGCATCACCAGCCAGGCAAGGGAGGGGATTGTCCCGCTCTGCTCTGAGCTGGGGCAGCCTCCCCCTGAGTGCTGAGGGCAGTTCTGGGTGACACAAGATAAAAAAGATATTAAACTATTAGAGAGCATCCAAAGGAGGGATATGAGGATTTTGAAAGTTCTGGAGGGGAATATGAATGAAGAGCAACTGAGGTCATCTGGTTTGTTCAGTCTGGAGAAGAAACAGAGGGGATTCCTTTTGGGCAATGCATTCAGCTACATGGTGTGGTTCTTGGACTGTCCTGCATATGAACAGGGGTTGGATTTGATGATCCTGATGGGTCCCTTCCAACTCAGTATATTCTATGATTCTGTGAAGATTGCCTGGCACCAGGGCTGCTCTGCTGGCTGAAACACTCATGAAGAAGCTCTGTTTGAAACATAAGCAGTACATAACTGATACTGTAATGCTGGATGTTTCATTCTTTTAAGAGATTACTAGGAATAATGAACAGAAGCCAGGTATGGTGGTTGAAATGAAATTACAAACCCTCTAATTAATAGATAGGAGACATCCTTACAGAAACAAATAAATAACACATATACACAGCTTTTCATCAATGTCCCCTGGTACACAAGCCATTTCTGAAGCCCAGACATTCTTTTATTATCCTACTCCAATGAGTTAGAACTTGTTTTGTGGGATTATGATGGGCCTAGCTATGAGTTCCTGTTTAGTGAGAGAGACATCTTGAGAGTGAACCCATTTGTTGGGATGATATGACAACGCTTTAGTTGTTTTCTCATTTCATTAAGAGCTGTGGTCAGCTGTCTGTAGGCTTAACTCAGTTCTTGTCTCCAAATTTCTGTCTCTTCAGCCTCAGATTTTTTCCTGCTTCATCAGTTTCCACCAATTTTGAATACAATTACAAAACAGTGGGAAAAATTATATAGAAACAGGCTTTTTTGCTCAGAAGTAAAATTAAAATAAATAAAAAAATAAATAAAAACAAAATAAAGCAAAAATGCTTTATTTTCACAGTACAGTAAGCAGGAAGGATGTTCTGATGATTTGAAAGCAAAAGCATATTTCTAAAACTTTTAATCCTCTCAGAACAATGTTCTGTAGCCTGGAGTTTGGGAAGAGAATCTTAGAATTACCCAGAAAGAGGGACATTTCTGTGAAGATCTTAACATTTTGGATTTTGCATTTCAAACTTCAGCAAAACAAACATAAACAAAGATTCAGAACTGCAAACTTCAAAATGTTTTGATTCACCTTTTGAGGTATTGGTTAGCTGAATTCTACCTGCAGGAACAAACTCCCTTATAAACATTTTACATAAAATGTAAGAATGTTGTAGCTTGGAAGCTGTGAGACAAATTTGAAGACAATTTAGAATCAAGAGAAGAAGAATTTTCCTTGTATAATACCTCTTAGAAATAATGATGCCAAGGAATGGCTTTCCTTGGAGACAGAGATGCCTTTTGCAAACTGCATTCTTTTGATCTGAGACACTGAGAGACAATAACTAAAATAGTTCTCACATTTATAGTTCTACAGGCACTTTCCAGAAACAAGTTTAGATTTTCTCAGTTTAGAAAGTAAGCAATAAAATAATGACCCTCTGTATTTCAGATATCTGTTGAAATGGGGTGGTGTTCTCAAGGTCTAATTTCATTTTCCTCCAATAGCACGGGAAGATGACATCCAACAGATTTTACTAGCTGTCAGCCTTACACAGACATATCTGTAGACTTCAGACAATTATCTGTAATCAATAGCTGTAGCATCATGGTGATAAAATTATAGTACTTACATATAATTGCACTTACATTCAAATATAACCAGTTCCATTCAGAGCATATGTCAATGGAGTAAATCATAGTAAGTCTGTAATTCTCAAAAGAGAGAAAGGAAGGTCAGATCCATGTTTTCCAAGAAATTTAGTTCAGAAAGAACTTTTCTTTTCAGTTAACCTTCTAATGTTCTTTTACATCTTAAAAGAAACTTTTCTGGGTAAAGCCTTTGCAGAAGTAACCTTGTTAATCCTACACATATAACTCTTTATTTTTCTACTAAATAAATTTCTTACAATTATATGCATATGAATGAACATAACATAATTTATCACCTGCCGATTCTGTTACTTAAAGTCAGAAATTAGTGGACAGTCTTGAATTCACAATTGCTTGTAAATCTACCAAGATGAATTTTTCATGGCAGTGTAAAATTAGGCCTTTATTATACTTTCATTTTGTGCTTTCGTCATTCAGTTTCAATACCATCTCAGTGTTCCCTTTGTGTTCTCTTTCTATTTTTTCATTTCCTGGTCCTCTATTCATTCTGTGTTTCTCCTTTATTTCTTTCCCCTTCTACTACTTTTGACTCTTAGCATTGATCTTTGAGATAGAATTCTGTGTTGATAAGGTGATTGTATTTGTTTAAAAAGACTTCTGCTCTATTACTTCACTTCCCCCTCCCCCACATAAAGACACTTTAATACCTTAGTTGTTTACAGACCCTGATTTCAGTAGTTACAGGACTTTTCCCTACATATTGAAATCCTGAGTCCTGCTCACCATGGTGTTAGGAAAGCGGGAAAAGGAGACCCTTAAAAACATCCTAATATGCAGTTGCCTGGACATGTTTCCCACAGGCCACCACTCATGTTTAAATACATTAAAAACCAGATCTGTGCAAGCAGCTACAGATAGGCAATGAAAGGCATTGTGGAAGGACTGACAGGATCAGTTCTTTTTCCTTTATGATTTATATGTGCAGACTGCTGCTAAGAGTTTCTCCTCTTCCTGGAAGAAGCACCTTTCTCAAAAAGTGCAGTGTTTATGGTGGAAGTTTGAAATTTCTACAGTTTTCTTTGCAAAGAATAGTGTTTAATCATATCATTATATACAGAAACGCGTAGTTTTTCCTAGCCAGCACTACCTGCAGCTGAGAATGCTAAAGCTGTGAGCATTGATGGGGAAGCTGTTTTGGGAATGTCTATGAAGAATTCAAGTCTGTTGTTCCTAGTGGCATTTCTGAGTCAATTTTAAACCAGGTGCCTTAGTCCTGCTGTCAGCACAAAGGTTTCTCTCCCTCTCCTGTGACCTTTGCAACACATACAGGACTTGGTGCTGCAAATGTGGCAGTAGAGGCAGGACACAGGACAGCAGAGGCTGCAGGCAGAATGCATCCCTGTGTACCTCCTGTGGGTCCCATGGGCTTACACAGAGGATGTTCTTGTCCTGAAGAGTACAAGAACAGAAGACATGGAGAGACAGCTCACCTGTGGCATGCTTCCCAAAGCTCTTCTTGCAAATTGTCCTGATCCTCACTGAGGAAACTGACCCTGACCTGACCCAGGAGTGAGGGTCACTGACATTATTCCTATGTCAAATTTCAAGTGGTTAACATCAAATCTGCAGTATTTCCCAAAGCTGCAGCACTGAGCTACTATCAAAGTGAGTTTAGGCACTTAAAAACTACAAAATGAATATTTTGGACAAAGATTTCCTTTTGGGAAGATAGGTCATGTCCTAAAAGACAGGAATACTCAGAAGATGGTCAACACCTCTTAGAACATGGCTTATAACTCCTCAGGTTCTAGCCAAAGAAATAATGTGCACCCAGACAAAAACTAGAGCTGTCAGAACCTGAAAAATCTGATTTATGAGAAATTTTTAATTTTCTTTTTTTCTTTACTCTCTTCTTCACTAACTAGAGGTAAAATCAAGGCAATCACACCATAATTATAGCTTTGATCAGTTCTCTGCTGAAGACAAAAATGGTTCTATATAGGTCACTTTCTGATATCTGAGAGTGTCAAAACAGATTTATATGACAATAATATCAATCTAAAATCATCCATGGCATGTGCACACAAAAACTGCAACTATTTCAGGTATTGTCACTAATCGCTTACTACATATTTCCTTATAAACTGTTCATAAATTATGTTTATTGTCTTATAATTAGTAGTACTAACAGTGTGACTATCAATAAGGTCATTAAATATGTAAACAATAAATGATAGCAATATTAATGCCACTAAGTAGCAATGCTTGACAGCATCATGCATATTCAGTCAGCCTATGACTATATTTCTCTTCACTTTGACAGCCAGACATGGAATAGTGCCAGTCACTGTTTTAATGAACATCAAGATGAGAGCAGAAGTCGAAAAGTTAGCAGTTAGTTAGCAGCTGGTTAAAAGAAAATAAGTATGTCCTAATTCTTTCATAATTAATTTGTGGATTTTTTGGATCCATTTTTAACCACATCTCTTCTACATGCTCATCCCCTTTTCCTGGACAAGCAGGGATACTAAGCATCCTTTCTGTATCACCCAAGCTGGTGGACTTAGCTAGAATGCTGTGAGAGCTGGAATGACAGATTTGACCTCTAAATTACATAAGGATAAATCAAAGACAAAAAACTGAAAAGTAAGTAGATCTGATGTTTAAATACCTTCTTTTTTTTTTTTTTTTTTTTTTTTTTTTTCCCAGAGTCCTTTTGGAGAGGGTCAGATGAGTTTTTTTTTGTTTTCTAATGTGTGTTCTACACTCTGCACAGATTTGCTATCTGCCAAATTTGGCTGGCACTGCTGGAGAGGCCAGGTAAGGACTGAAGGAAAACAAATGATTTGCAAACCAATGGAAACCTTGTTGAAGCTTTGCATTAGGTGTTATATTGACTTTACCTCTTCAGGTAGAGAGGGTATATAAAGATGCCTTTATACTTACAGATCAATATGAGGTGTTTCATTTTCCTTGTCTCTCCATCTTAGAAGACTAGAAATCTGTTCTAAAATGAAAATGGAAACTATTTTTCAAATAAAGGACAACATCACCTTTTGCCATAACTAGGATGGCACATTGAAAGAGACTATGCACTCCTTAACATTTGAGATGTGATTCTGAAACATACTGGCTCTTATAAAGCTGTCTTGACTTCTCCATTTATCCCAGAACTAAAGAGCAAACCCATGGGATTTTTGTTTTCCAGACTTCTCTTGCCATGTGTTCCAAATTAATGACCATTGTCCTTTCAGCCCTCTTTGCTTGCAGTACTGGGAGTCCTGCCCTGTTGTAGATCCCTCCTCCATAAACATTGGCCCCACATGCATTGTTCTAAATGCCATGTCTGTGGCAGGTGCTAAGAGGGTTTTTGATAACTTCACAATTAAAGTTTCCAAGAATTTGAGTAGCTTGGGAGCTTTTAGGTCAAATCCAGCAGCATTTAATGCAAAGGCAAAAATAAACCCACTTTAGCAGTTCTACATCCAGGCTACTTGTGACACTTTGCTGGACACAGCTAAACTCCATTTAGCAACATTAACTCCATCCAAAAAAAATCTTTGATGTCATTAACAAGAAAAGTGTGTATATCCATTTCTGTCCATGATGACAGTAACAATGCCATATCTGATGGGTTCAGCTAAGATTGTCTTCAGCTGTGTTACTATCTTGGGAAAAATAGTGTCTGCTCCTTGGTCCTACAATAGATAAATGTCCACACAGCATAAAATCTGCTACTCCAGGCCAGTCCCTCCACATTGCCAGAAGAGCCTCACTTCTGTCGTACCCAGAGCATGTAATTTAAAATCCACCAGATGACTAATGATCCCAGTGGACAACAAACTGACCATTAGCCAGCAATGCACCCCTGCAGCAAAGAAGGCCAATAGAATCCTGGGATGTAGTACAAGGAGTGCTGCCATCAGGTCACATGGTGAACCTTCCCCTCTGCTCAACACTGGAGAGACACACTGGAATTCTTTGTCTAGCTCTAGGATTCCTAGATCAAGTGAGGCATGGATACCCAATGGAAAGGAGTGAAAAAGAGAGAGCCAGACTGTTACTGGTGGTGTCCAGTGACAGGACAAAAGGAAATGGGCATAAATTTAAATATTGTAAATTGGATGTGAATACAAGAAAACACTTTTGTACTGTGAGGATGGTAAAACTTTGGCAGAGTTTGCCTGAACATGTAGTGGAGTATCCATTCTTGAAGATATTCGAAGTCCTACTGGACTTGGTCCTGGGCAACTTGTGCTTGAGGTCCATGCTTGAAAGATGGCTTAGGCTAGATAAGATCCCACCCAACAATTCTGTGATTCTATGAAGACCTCAGGCTGAAGAAGAAGTTAAATTTGAGGTTATGTCTGGTCCAAGCATACCAACTACTAGGCAAAATACATTAAGAAAAATGTTGTACTGAAAAAGAACATTTCACAGAATTTTACAGAATTAGCTGGCTTGGAAGAGACCCACAAGGATCATCAAGTACAATGCCTGGCCCTGCACAGGACAGCCCCAAGAGTCACACCATATCCCTTAGAGTATTGTGCAAATGTTTTTTTGAACTCTGACAGGCTGGTGCTGGACCTGTTCCAGTGTCCAGACACCCTCTGGGTGAGGAGTCTTTTTCTGATATCCTGCCTAAACCTCCCCTGACACAACTCCAAGCCATTCCCTTTGGTCCTCTCACTGGTCACCATAGAGATGAGATTGGTGTCTGCCTCTCCTCTTCCCCTCATGAGGAAGCTGTAACTGCAATGAGGTCTCCTTCAGTCTGATCTCTCTTCAGTCCTCCTCTCCTCCTCTTGTTCTTCAGGCTGAACAGACCAAGTGACCTCAGGTACCCCTCATACAGCTTCCCCTCAAGGCCCTTCACCATCTTCATTGCCCTCCTTTGGACACTCTCCAACAGTTCAGTATTAATATTGTGTCACCCAGAACTGCCCTCAGCACTCAGGATGAGGCTGCCCCAGCTCAGAGCAGAGCGGGACAATCCCCTCCTTTGCCTGGCTGGTGATGCTGTCCCTGATGCCCCCCAGGACAGGGTTGGCCCTCCTGGTTGCCAGGGCACTGCTCAGATTCAACTCGCCATCAACCAGGATCCCCATGTCCCTTTCCACAGCACTGCTTTCCATCCTCTCATTCCTCAGTCTGTACACACATCCAGGGTTGCCCCATCTCAGGTGCAGAATGTGGCACTTTCCCCTGTTGAACTTCCTATGGTTGGTGTATATGTATAGGCTGAAAAGGAAACACTTCCCAGCAGTCCATGCCTTATTGGATTCTTTACATTTCCTAATTTTCTTCCCACATTGCTTTCCTTTCCTGTACACCATGGCTACTATTTTGGATCCCATTCTGAGGTCTTAGTCCTCTCAAATTATTGTTGGAGGAAATCTGCATGTCCATCTCAATGCTATGGATCTTCTAGGTAGCTGGACTTCTGAATTACAGAATTTCATTCTGGAAATTGTTCAGTTTCATATAACACACCCATATGCATCTGGTAATTTTGCTCCTTCAAAACACTTGAACATAACAGTAAATCCTGATACTGCAAAATCCAGCTACGGCTTGGAGGACAAGCTAAGGCTTTCACACCAGATACTTCATATTTTCTCATCAGCATTCATCTGTTCTTGGTAGCCAAAACTGACCAATGTACCAAAAATACTTCACACAATAATGAGTAGCACTACCAAGTTGCAAGGCACTCCTGAGCTAGCCAAGGTTATGGATTATGCTTCAAATATTTGGGCTTGATTTTGCTGCTGATAGAAGACAATTACAAGATCATTATTCCAAAGAACTCTTAGAACCACCAAAACTGAAATTGTTTGGGAACATGTGTCTCTTCTTTTTCATGAGGTATATCAAAGTGCAACAATGCAGGTAAGAACAATTCTCAGATTCAATCCAAATAATACCAAATCCTTTCTGATGACTTGACTCTTGAAAAATTAACTCACCCTTTTATCTCTTCCTTAAGATTGGCTGTTCACACTCCTTAAGAGTGTTTCCTAGCTACAGGCTATTTAACAAATACAGTTTATCACCCCATGTCAGGACCTCTTTGTTCCTTTCGAGGATACTTGTGCTTCAACAGGTGAGCTCTAAGATCCACTCCATCCATTCTTTATTCCTGAACTATAAACTTTGGTGGAGTATAGGGACAGTTTTATGTCTCCAGGCAAGGTGATTTCATTTCTTTTAGATTAAATTTTTCAGGCACATACTCTTTGTTTTCCTGTTCCAGCATAATTTTCTGTGTGGAACACTTGAAACAATATTTTTTCTTCTCCTTTCTCTTACTTTTCTATTTCATCATTTTGTCCATATATTTGTGTCTGTGTGTGTGTGGTTGTAGGCACTCTCATCTCTTTTGGGCCTCTCTGCTTGTCAGACTCTCACTTTCAATGCAGAACCCTCCTTCATTCTCTCACCAGAAATATGAAGCTAGATGCTTAACATATGGATCTTTGAAAGTGCTGGGCACTCTCTAACAGACAGTGATAGATCTTCCCTGGTTTCTACTGGAGTTGAATTTCCTTGGCACCTTCTATCGTGCCTGTATACTTAGGGCTCTTTCATTTTGGAGCGCAGCCTTCAGTACCTTTCAACACTTCTCCTATTTCTGAGGACTGTCTTTCATGCAGTTCTCATTGCTCTCTTTCAGTCTGCTTAAAATGCTATCTTTAGCTGTCTTCAATTTTAGAAGACTCCAATTTTGTTTGGAAAACTAAATCAGACTTTAGCAGTAAAGCTACACATGAGCACACATTCATGCATTTGATATTCCAGGCTGAAACTGAAATGTGTCTCAGTTTCTCAGTGTCATGATTGCTTCTACCTAACTGAGGCTAAACAGAGTCCTGTGAATAGGAAGCAGAGATGCTGCCTTGTAGTGCACCAAAATCCTAATAATGCTGATTAAAATAACCCAGCTACATTGCTTGCTTTTTCATCCCACATTCCTGGCTTGAAAACCCAAAGGTTCTGATCTTGAATTCCATGCTCATTTCTAGAATAGTATCAGCATGAGAGGAGGGCCATGGAAATAAGCTTTTTTCCTTACAGCTGATAAACAGAGGGCATAATTAAGGACTGTAGGCCAAATCCTCAACCAAGGTAATTCACTTCACCTGCAAATCTGGCTCACAACACAGAATTGCTGTCATTAACATCTTAAATCACTCCCAAACAAGATAGAGAAACTGTATTCTGTGCTTACTTCCTCACGCGTACTTCTTTGAATTTTCCTTGAAATGAATATTTATCCCTCGGGAGATGGAGGTGACCATTTCCTGAAAGAAACCAAACATTAATTTTAATAGAGGGTCTGCTTGATTCCTCAAAGCAGGTCAAAGATGGGATGATTCTGGGTATCTGACTGATGTTCAGATGCTTACATTCCCTGATGGATCCATAGCTAACTCTATGTGATAGAAATATCTCACATTATTCTTGTGTTTGCCAGCTTGCAGTGTCATTCCAGATGGCAAACACAAAAATAGCATGAAAAAAATTCTTTCTGAAATTCAGGCTCTGAAAGGATTTTGCTAATCCTACAACAGATTTTCCAAGACGTTCAAACTGTCCATTCCTTATTGACAATAAAACATACCAACAGGAGTATCTTGTAAAACCATTGTTACAGTAAATTTCAGGCCATTACTAATTTCATTACTGGCTACTTACTAAAAGTATATTTATTTCTTCATCACTCCTCTTGAAAATCTACCTCTGCTTCATTTTATTCTTTTCTTGATGCTACTTTCATTAGAGTAGGAGTATCTTCAGAGCAATAGAATCGTAAAGGTCTCAGTTGTTAGCATGAAAGTGGGACTGCTTAAATTTGATTACCGTGTTTAATGAAGTGTCACATTTATTTACAAGATGACATGATGAATCACATTACAGTTATTATAAATCAGCTTATAAGAATGGACAAATGGTTCAATAAAGCAATGGATTTACAAATTTGAGATGAACACATTTGGGTCCCTTGTCATATTTCCCTTTAAAAAAAATGGCACTGCACTATTTATGCTATCCCAGGAGTTAAATTGGCAATTTGTTTGAAAAAGAGAGAAGAGAGGGTTCACATTACATTTTGCATTATACTTTCTGTCTCACTGACCAAAAACTGTCAGATCATTCACATGGACAAATCCAGTTCACCTCAGAATGTTTGTTAACCTTAGAGCCATACATATGTGCTATTTTCTTCCTCTTCCAATGCAGTTTTGTCATATCCTTGCCAAAGACACTTCCACCATCCATATCAGGTATAATATCTCCTAAAATAATTGCTTAGCCTGTCTCCATCATTTGCCTTTTACTGGAGTTCAGACTACCCCCAAATCCTATGATTAACATAAAATTTTATCTGCTTGCCTTTTGACACTTTCAACACCTTGCCTGGTTTAACAACAGTGATGTAAGTGGCCCAAAGCCTGAAGAAAATCAAAAGTAAATAAGCATCTCTCCAGCAACCCCTCCTCGGCCTTGGAGTCTTCATTAAAAAGGTCTTAGTTCACTTCCATATGAAGGAAATTGGCTCATTTATGTGCTGTACTCTCTCCCTCTCTCTCTCTGCCTGACTTGCAAAGAAATTTGTTTGGAACATTTTTTTTTTCAGCACATTTCTGTTTATTTGTGTTTGCCCTGCAGAAATGCTAATGCAGGATCATTGCATTAAACAGGCCTGATAACGTCTGAGTGCACTCACATATGTGTAGGCTGAAAGTAGCCACGTCCTGGGAAGGAGGGGGGCTCAGGAAGACGCGTGTGTGTTTTGGGGTGTGCATGTGCGGTGAGCGGGGGAGGATTCTGAGTGAGCGAGCTCAGGTTTTTGTGCCACATCTGCATTTTGCTCTGCGTGAGTGACAGGTGTACATGGATGCCACATCGGCTGCCAATATGCTATGAGACCATGGTAACAATCGCTCATCTCTGGGGAGCTATGCTGCCTCGTTCCTCACTATCAGACATGAAAGAAATAATTTCAGGTGCCAGAAAAGGAACTGTGATAAAAGAAAACATTTCGGCTTTCATGGCACTGGAGTTTGCCCTGAGGCAACAGCTTTGATAAAAAATAGTGTCTCTTTCTTTACATTCACAATTAATCCATGATTATCTACAAGCAATCCTTTGGCCTATAGGATACTGTCAGAAAAAGTTGGGTTTTTTTTTTTTGTTTTTTTTTTTTTAATTCCTTGTACCTTCACCTCTGTTTTTTCTGCTACATGCACCTATTGTATCATGCAAATCTTCAAACCCTGCTGAAGCTGGAGACAGCTTCCCACCCCCACTTTGGGAACTTATGTGGATATCAGACATATCTGTGTAGAATAGCTATTGTTAGCTGAAGTATTAGCATATAATGTTTCTTCAGTTGTACATTTCAGAAAGATATGAAAGAGGGCTATTATAACACAAGGAAAGTTGAACCAAGCCCTCTTTTCTGCAGTGTTCTGTGTCATCAGCCAAAATAAAGTTTGGATATATTTTTAAGAGAAAAACAATGAGCTTCATTCAGAAGACAGTGTTGTCTCTGTCTGCATGAGTTCACTTTCACTTGATATTAGTTGGATTGTAGCATTTAGCGCGTCCATCTGATATCCACAAGACCATCCTCCACTCTGGAGTTGAGGTCCTAGAGGTCAAGGGACACGAGAGGTCACAGTGTAAAGCAAATAGCACCAGGGTTTTGACCCAGGCAGCCTCACTTTCCTTTGGGCCTTCATGAGTACTGGGGACAAACAGCCTCCTCCACAAAATATTCACTGCCCAACCCAGTAGTGGAGACAAAGGGAGACTGAAAAATAACCAGAAATTGTTTTAGAGACAATGCTTAACCTGACACAACCATCACTAACAATAAGAATTAAGATTTCTCTTCTCATTCATCTCAGTCATGGTTTACTTCTTGAACTCCTTCCAGCCTTCAGATTTTATGCTGGTGAGTCTTAGACTGCAGTAAGGTATAACTCCTTCATGTTACTTATTTTGAGTCTTTCTGAGGGGTGCAATAACATAGCTTTCATACAGCAGATCAACTTTGGCAAAAACTGTCCACCTATAGGGTCTTGAAATTAAACAGTTTGAAGAAGGAAATGGAACAAAAATCTTGAGAAATTACTGAACTCATCAGCACCATGGATATAGACTCTGTGTTTCTCCTTCTTATTTTTCCCCATTCAGATATATCTGACCATATGGATGGATGTCTCTTTTTGTTTATCACTTTCTCTCTTCCTTTCATTCGTTTTTTTTTCCTGCATCAACATGCATCATTTTCCTCCCCATGAACAGCTTCATGAGGCTGTCTTCTGACTAACCCAACCAGCAGTATTTTCAGTGATGGGCTGATTAGTGGAAAGGAAGAAAAACAGTGTGAGGGATAATAACGAACAGACTGGAGAGATGAAGAATTATCAAGCAGCAAAGCCCTAATACAGTATTGATAAGTTATGTACTCATTGCTCTCTTGCTCTAACAAGCAGCTGCATAGAGCTAGGTAGATTTTCTTCTCAAACAAAGCTAAGGGCAGAAAAACAAAGCAGGTCTTCTGTGCATATGTTGGTACATGTTTCAGGGGGAAAAAAATCAGGACACTGTGAGCAAACTGGCTCTGCAACGGATCGACAAGGGTTTATTATTCTGAGCAGCACTCAATCAAATGTGGCCCCTATGAACAGAGAGTAATGTTGGCGAATCATCCTGGGGGCTTTTTTTCTGTGTGTGAGTGGTATCCATCTGTCAGCTGTCAGTGCCAGTGAGAGATATACAGAGCTGTCACTTCTTGTCAGCCAGCATTTGTGAGGCCTTTTGCAGCTGCTACACAACACATACTGTCCTTATTGAAGGCCAACAAGGAGTCTTGGAGAAGATTCTGCTGGGCAGGGTGAAAAGGGGAAGAGAGATGTCAGGACCACTCTAGGAGAACAGCCTTGACCCATCAAAGATTTTTAACTTCCCTCTCAAAATCCTATTTTTTCTGAATATTAATGATAATAAAAGGCAGATGGAGAGCTGAGGTAGTGGCACAGCTATATCCTCTGCATTCTGAGATTCAAGGCAAGTCTTGCACTTCCTTTGGTACCCCTGGAACCTGTAATAATAAACATGGTGGGATGTGGGTGATGATGCATTCCAAATAGTCCAGTGGTGTATCCTGAATTAAATGAGAGAGGGCACAAACAGTCATTCCTCCAAGGAAAAAAAATATATCCCCATCTATCATTTCCAAAATACAGACACACACACACACACACATATACACACATAAACACACAAGATAGATGTGTGTGTGAAAAACTTAGATGCGTATCCACACCTTTTAGAAGTGTTGGAACTGTGCTGGGCTTGTGCTGAATTTAAGGCTAAACCAAAATTCAGGTTCCAAGGCACTGAAATCTTGCCAACTGTTTTCTGAAAATGCTGGCTCCAAATGCTGAAAATCTCATGAGATCAGCTCTTCTTCTGAGTTTTCCTCCACCATGGGTTGCATCAGAACCAGCTCCAGCAAATAAGAGGCCTTTTGGGTTTGTGATCTGCTGCAGATTTATAGCATTGATAAAGGCAAAAGGTTTTGCATCCAGCCTGTTTGTTCTCACATATTATTAATCACAGATGGAATTGAAATACCATTTTTAAGTAAAGGATCCTGATTTTAGAACAGTATTATAAATGTGTAGGTATGCCAAATGGATTTGCGTCATTTAAAAAGGATAACTGACTAAATCTATTTTTAGAAACCAAAAGCTTTTGGTTTGGTTTATATGTTTACAGCTGCCTTTGCAACAATGCTAAACTAACATGGCAAAAGTGCAAGGCAGCAGGGTTAGGAGGAATGAGTGTACATGGAGCTGGGAAGTGCTAAATTCTACTCTGCTTTTCCATCCAAGTCGCCTCAAGCTAGCCATGTCAATTCTCTACCTGTTTCCCATTTGGTGATAACATTTCATTACCACTCTCACAAGAGCATCAAGTTGATGGATCTTTCAACCAACCTTTGAACTTCTAGAGATCTCTACAGGTACAAAGCTCTCCTGAGTATATCATGAAAAGGAGTTGTGCAATTCTGGTTGTTGGTTCATAATGCAAAGCTAGAAACTTAGCCCTAAGTGTACACGAATGATTTTGTAAGGGGAGAAGATCAAGTGATATTCACTATTCTGAGACTTCAGTGCAGATCTGGACATGAACAAGTCATTACTCAAACATCAGATCTCACATCAGATAATTTTATTTAAGAAGTCATTTTGCTCTTATTATAAGACTTTGTCAAGAAATATAGAAATTCAGGATTTAAAAATGTAATCAAGAAGACTGTAGCAATGAAGTCCTGTACAATAGCTAGGGTTTGTACATACTATATAAACCAAATAATATAGTAACGCTATCTATAATAAAATAATATAGAATAGTAACATTATATAAAATACAAACAATTAATTTAAATTATTTTATGTGGTTCCATTACATTACATGTAAATGAAATTTAAGATCCTGTAGAATACTAAAATATAGTCAGACTAGATAATTGTATTCATTTTTTTTACTAGGGTGACTGACTTTCTCAGGCAGCCTGCTATTGTTAAGCCCAAACAGCAAGTACTTCACTGATTCATTTTGTGCCTGTAGAATTACTTTTTATTTAAAAGATGCAAAAAAGATTTATAATTTAGCTTAGGGTTGCTTGAAAGACTGCTTTGTTTGGTTACCAGTTTCAAACACATATGGTATAACTCATATTGCTGCAAGTAAAACAAGGCTGACTGTTGAATGAGCATAACACTGTAATAGCAGAATGTCTGCATTTAGCCCTTTTAACTCAGACCTGCTTGCAAGCCAAAATCAAATGGGAAACAATTAGTGCCTGTCAGAAAATGATTTCCTCCTTCCCCTGAGAAAATACAAAAATGCAAAAGAAAAAAAAAAGAAGACATTTTCAGATGAAAACTATTAATTTTATTGTGGAGATGCTTTTCCAATGTCTCATGGGAACTGTAGTTTGTATGCCTCATGACCCAACTCCTTTTCAACACCTTAATCCCTTAATAGTCTGTCTCTTGCCCTAAGTCACCCCTATACCCTTCCATGAACAGTTTAGCCGTAAAATGGAGGATTCCACGGTTTGTAGAGTACAAGATACAGAAAACTTCTTAAGAGGAAAGCCATGCATACATGACAGGGAAGCTTGTGACTCTGAACAACTTCTGCCAAGCCTTGGGGCAAAGTTCAAAAGCATGGGCAATTTTGTGATTTTGATAAGAAATCACAGATATAATTGTCCTCTCTGAGTCAAAATCTAATTCTTATCATGCTGCAGGCTGTTAAAGCTTAGGATACTCCTCAATTTCTTTTCCTATTTAGAATAACAGTAGCTAATATTTTGAGGAGTCCATCATGACAAACCCATTAAATAAATCTATTGGGTGAGTGACACAGAAATCATACTACCAAAGCATTGTATAGCTAAAATATTTCAGCATTTCTTGTGAAAGTAAGAGGTATGCAAAAGAACTCTAGGGCTGTAGAAGGGAGCATTTCCTCATGAGCCCCTGGAAGTGCTGTATAATGGCCTTTGTCAACTAAAGCACATTCTTTCCTGGGGGAGAACAAGAGAAGAACATTGCTTCAGATAGGAGTAGAGAGTAGAACATAATAGGTATTATTGTGATTAGAAAGAATAATGGATCTCTATAAACTCATGTTATTCTTGGTTTTAGAAAATGGCAAGCCTGAAGTAAATTGGGATTGAGACAGAGAAGCTTCTTCACAGCAACTTGCTGCCTAGTATCTATTTAGAAAATTCTGGTGGGCACAAAGGCACCAGAATCTGCAATCAAAACAGCATGGTGATCTCAGCAAAATGTGTCTGCTATCTTTTTTTCTTTTAGTGACAGATTTAACTATTCCATACCTCTCCAAACAAGACTAGGAGGACCTTGCACCCTTTTCAGCCATCAAATGTTGTTATCAAATTTTCCAGTTTCCCCAGTCTGCCTACACCATCTATATTTAAAAATGGATTTTATTTCCTTCCCAGAATCTTCCTGCTTCTCAGGTTTAAAAGCTGTCTTTGCTGATTCTGACTCCACTTTCCCTCTCATCTACTTGGGCTTCTCCCCTGCCTCCTCAGTAGGTGGGTCAGCAAAAATCATGGAGCAAAAAACCCGGTAGCGTAGGGTAGCAGCCAGACATGGTGTAGTTCAACACAGTCCCAAACAAAAGGGAGGAATCTCACAACAGTGTCCGTGGCTCTACATTAGACCCCAGAAATTCAGCTGTAAGGGCACCAATCTACCTGGACCCATAAGCCTTTGTAGATGGCAATTGTTGACCCTGTTGTTCAGTGTCTCTGGCGTTTCAGGCATATGGACAGAGTGGGATTAAGTCTGGAGACTGGCTATGCTCTGGCACATCTCCTCATTTTTTGACTGGCAGGTCTGTACAGGATCAGCAAAATCAGGCAAACAGAGCTCAGCACAGCCAGGAGAGCTTCCCTGGCCTTGACACCCAGAGCTTCAGAAGAGGGTGTGGAAATACTGTTCCCTCAGAGCTCCTGACTAAGAAACCTCCGGATAGCCTCGGTCAAAACAGAATCAGGCAGCTTGCAAGAAACCAGAGTGATATAACAATTTCAAGGTGTATTGAAGACAAAATGTTAGTTCACTGAGAATAGGCAATTCTCAGTGTTACTGGATTTATCCAGTAACATTGGAATTAACAAATCCCAAATTAACTGTGGGCTCCCAACAGAAGCAGTAAACCCAACTACTCGATCAGTAAATAAAGATCATCAGCATTAGTTTTCTGTCACCCACAGCAGCAGTTTAGGTTTCTAGCCTCATCCAGGTAATGTAAGTGGAAGAAGAACTCCCATGGGAGTTCAGTGAGGAACAGGACTTGTGAAAAGCTGTGAGGACACAAGGGGTTAATTACAGGGCACAGACACAGGGCCAACATAAAGTCTGATTGACAGTGCCAGCAGCTAAGAGGACTACTGCTTCTGGCAGCATTTCTCTGTCTAGTGTAGTCATGACTCACAGATTTCCTTATCACCTGTTGATAAACCTGGAAAAAACAGAGATGAACGTTGTGGCTTTCTGATGCCTTTAGCGGAGAAAAGAAGAACAAATGATCAGAATTTGTCTCTCAGATGGAGATGATGTATGTCAAGCTACACACACTTTAGTGGGATTGACCCCAAGGGCTGAGAAACAGGACAAAGTCTACAAACCATAGATGAGCATGTCTGCTTCAAACATTCCAAAACAGGAACAAGCAGGACCATTGCATTGCATAGTGCCACCTATTATTCAGCATTGCTTAACTCCTGGCTTTGTGGGAGAGTTTCCAGTTACTCAAAACACTAATAAACTTTATTCACAGTGGCTGACATTTTCCATGCCTCAGGCTAAGTGCTTGTGGAATAGTGCAGCCAAAATGTGGCTCAACTATTTCTAAGTATTCGTCAGTCATGCTTATAGCTTGAGAATTACCCAGCTTCATCCCTTGCCTTGTGGCCAAAACAGTGGATGAGGCTCAAACACATGTGTTTGTCCATCAGCTTGAGTCTTGGATATGCATTTGTGCCATCTAAAATGTGATATCGATACAAGGCTTGATATTATGTGGCAGTTTAAAGGGTTTCTTTGGCTTGAGACCCACAAAGTCATTAATATTCCATGAAGGCCACACCAAGTTAGTCACAGGCCAACACCTCATCAACAATTTTGTTGATGCAACACTAGAGAGAAAAGACTAAAAATTAAGTTCTTTTTATACATTGCCATATTTATAGACTTGTATTTCTTTGGTTTTAAAGCTAAATTGAATCACTGGCTATGTTCAGACAGTTGTGGAAGGGGAAAAATATGAGCTTAAGTTTGAAAATCCCTTCTAAATCATTGAAGATAGATTTTCTATGCAGTAAAAATGTGTTGTGGAGTGAAGATCTGTAACTGAAAGGTTAAATTTGTTTTAAGCGTGCTGCAGTTATCAAGAAGCGACTATTAAAACACAGGAAATTCTGACTTAAGGTTAAACTTAAAAAGAACTCAAGACAGATGTTAGGCCATGACTTCAAGGAATAAGTGTTAGTAAGATTTATTGGGCCAAATTAATCCGAATCGAACCTAGTGTAAGCCAAGAGAGTTTTTAAAGTTAGTGATAAGAAACCACTGCTATGCTAGACAGATAAGAGATGCTGACTTTTGTTTTTCTCATGTTGTTCAAATAAACTGACTTAAGGTGCCTTGGATATCTTAATTGGTAGCTTTTTTCACTGCAGAAATTTATCTTCTTTTTTCCTTTATTTTTTTGCCCATTTAAAAAGATGGGGCTTGTCTTTCTTGGTCTTAACCTGGGCACAGTTTCATTTTATTGATTTTATGTATTTTTCCTTGACCTACTTTTCTTGATTTTCTTCCTACCATTTTAAAGTGTCATTTTTTATTATCTGTTCCTGCTGTGCATATGATACTATAGGAAAGAAGGAGAAATATTCAGGGATGAACCAGTCTTTGTGTAGAAACATTCATTTTCACATCCTTCCCATTCTGGAGACCCCTGTGGTTGTTCAAGTCCAGAAAGGTGTCCCCTAGAAGTCATCCACATTTTTTTTGAGGTTCAGATTCGTAGTCTGAGGTGCTTTCCTATTAGTGAACAGGAAACATTAATCAGGGAATTTATTAGGAAACATTAAATAGGTGAATGCAGATTGACAAAAAGAGGGAGAAATCCTCGATTGATGAGAAGCACTCTTAAGAGCCTTTTTAATATTTTTATAATATTTTATACAAAAATTATACAATTTTATTACATGTATTACATTTTCATCATTTTTCTTCAAGAATCTGAAATAAAATGCAGACATGAAAAAATAAAAAAGTGGGGAATAATGTATATGTATCAACTTAGCTTCACTTGAAGCATATCTGAACAGCTGTCTCCCACATGAAGTGTTATTCTTCTTAGTGATTGCCAAAAAGAAAAAGAAAAGCCGGTGGTATTAGTGTATAGGACATTCTAGATTTCCATGGCACTATAGCAGAACAAAGAAATAAGAAAAGTGGTGCAAAAAAAAAAAAAAAAAGAATAAAGGTTACCCAAAAGCAGGTTGTTTGCTTGCTAGCAGAAGTGTCAGTAATTTTTACTGACAACACAGGCCAAGAAAGACCAAAATATGTCTGTCCCCAGGATCTTCTTGCCATCCCTTTACCAAAAAACCCAGGATATAAATCACACACACCAGGGCCACCAGGCCCTAGCAGCTGATCTCTGCTCTGCTTTCCTGGGAAAGGAGACCTTCTTTTCAAATTTCTGTCAATATGTCACAGGGGAAAGGAAAGCCATGCAAAAATCACATCAGAGCTTTCCCAGTGATGAAGCTTTTTTTACAAAAAGCAAATGTTTTCCTTAGAATTATTACCATCTGAGTTATTTCCATGTTGCAGCTGAAGGCCAGTAGTTTGCAAGTGCAAATACTTGGGGGGGAGGAATAGGGGAAGAGGGATCGTTTCCATTTTTGCCAGTGTGTAAATCTTGTTTTCTGTTGGCTGCAGTCACTCTGATGGACTTGCACTCAGTGAAGGCCCCACTGTTTCATGACATGAATATGATTTTGGAGTCAATAATGTAAATGCTTTCTTATACTCAGCATAAGCAGGCACAAGAGCAAATGGTCTCATTTACAGTGAAGGTGACGTTTAAAATAACCATTATATGTTTATCTACCCAAAGCTCCCAAAAGATCTGCATATGTGTGTCTACTGCCTAGGTCTTTCCACTGAAAAAGCTGAGAATGTAGTTAAGTCTCCTTGGACTCATCAGCTGTAGTTCTTTTGGCACAGTTCTTCATCACACCATCCCCTTCTGCCTATTTGGTTTTTTTTCGTGGTCTGCCTATATTATATTAACCTGCAAATACATGGAACTCAAAACATTCTGTGATTAAAAACAGGAGTATTTTCTCTTGCAGTAAGTAAGGTTAATCATGCTCAGAAATGGGCTCTTAATACAGCATCCCAAATATCTTCCTTGAAAATGTCCTATGGGCCCTAATTATCTCTCTCCAAATAAAAAGGATTGAGTCAAGAGTTGTATGTATCTGCTTAGTTTTCAACTGGATTTTGCTAGTGTTTTAAATAAGCACACTCATTAGCATCTGTCAGCTGCCCAGACTTATTATTTTCTTGCTACATGTTGATTTGATGTTATTAAGACCTACAAGCCTTGATCCTGCCTGAGAGATGGACTCCAGGGCAGCTCTGCCACTGCAGTTACAGTCATCTGCACAGGCTGCATCAATGCCCACAGTCATGTGGAGTCTGCTGCTCTGCCCTGTACAAGGTTTTCACCTGGACCTTTTTTTCTTTCTTCCATCAGCTGAGTCCAGAGCTTCTGACTGTTAGAACATACTGCTGAAACATTCCCTCTTCTCTGGTCTTTGATGGAGGCTGCCCACTTCTTTCTTTAGCTTAAAAGGAAGAATGGATTCCTGGGACCTGGAAGAGCAGATTAATGCTTCTAACAATAAGACAAACCAACCAAATAAGCAGCACATTCACCCCTTGCCTTGTCCTCTTCTCTCTTCCCTCCTCAACCCTATCTTCTTTCCTTCCAAGTGAGAAATGCTGATAAGTTGTGTAATTCAGAAGCAGTTTGGTGTGTTCCTCACCTGCCCCGGAGCTGATGGCTGTTTGGACCACGTTATAATTTCCTCTGTGGCTGCTCTCAGAACTCTGGCTCCAGGTTTGCAGACATTGTTGTGGGAGAATGGGAAGAAAATATTACCATGGCAGCCCATCTTCTTTTTCCAGACTGGGGAGAAAACTCACTAGTAGTTTTTGGTCATGGTTTTATAATTCTTAAATAAACTTCTGAAGGATTGCATGTAGGAAAGGGTGACAGACTAGTGAGTGAAAAATCTATGCTTGGGCCTTCCAGGTAACTGGGTAATGGAAATGCTCCCCTAAGAAAGGCTTGCACATTATGAAGCTTTTTCATCTGAATTCTTCTAAAATTTCTTCAGCTCACATTGTATGATAGTGTCTTCCATGGACATTTATAAAATCAATCTCTATTTTATTCAGTTTTTTCTTTTGCAGTGTTTCTCCTCTGCTTGCTTTTTCTGCTAGAGAGTGAACCTTTTGTTTTCCTTCCAGGTCCTGTCAAACATTGCTACAATGCCTTTTAATCCATTGGTTGTCTCCCAAAACTTTGGAGTCTGCTCATATTCTGAAAAGGAAGATCATCCCAGACTGTCCTCAGCTGAGAGTCCTGAGACAGGGCTGAGAGGGACCAGAAAGGATATGACCCAAAAGAGCATGCAGGGACCACAATGCTGTTGGAAAACAAGAGTTACATGACACTGCAGCCAGTCTGCAGCCCTGTCGCATCTGCAGCCCATTCAGAGTTGCCTGTGACGGCAACAGAGACAAACTCTTCTCTGGAAATCAGGCAGGAAAAGGGTCCAGCCCATATCTTGTGCCAAGATGAAGAGGCAAATGTTGTTTCCTCACAAGATATGAAAGCAGCTCCCTGTCATCTGCGAAGGATTAGCTATGATTTTACCACACGCCTTCCCTGAGAGACAAATACTCACCAGGGCTGATGAGCTATATCAGCCTAAGAAGAATTAGCATCCATGTACTTAAGAAAGAAATGCTGAAGCAACAGCCTGCTATGCCACTTAGCCTGGGACAATGAAGCATCAATGATCTCACATTCCCTTTACCTAGCAACGTTTGCAAGCACTGTCCATTAGCCCTCCTCCAGCCCCCCAGTCCCACCTCTAGAAATGATGAAGTAAAATTCAGCTTGAGATCACACTTATTCCTGCATTCAAATCCATCACATATTATAGCCCCTCATGTTAGCACAAACATTCTTTAGAATGAAACTTTCCTATTACCATTTCCATTACAGAATCATTTCATCTGTAATAATTTTCCATCAGAGGCTGGAGAGAAGTCTGCTGCAGCTTTACCTGCATGTTCATACCGAGCACGATTGAGAGATACCATTTTTCTTTGTGTTTGAAACCAACAGGAGGAAAAGGGTCTATAAATACAGACGATCAAGAGTCTTTTACATCTAGCGGTACACTGTGAAGCACACCTGTAACAAAATAGGAGAGCAGAAGGGGGTGGGGGGGAGATTTAGGAAAAATCAGAGCAGAATTAATCCTTCAGGCTGAACTGCCTCTGCAGAGCACAGCTACAGAGTCCTGCTGACTCGAAGGGCCATTATTCAAGGGTTAAATGTCACTCAAATCAACCTCATTATGAACTGAGGGATGAGGAGGGGCTCGGGGGAGACGCTGCTTTCTTATGCATTTACAATTGAGCCGCTCTGGCCTGGAGATGACCCGCCGCACAATTTTTAAATTATCTCTGCGCGCTCTGCTTGTTTTGGAAATGCTCTAAATAAAAATAATGGACTGTCTTTTAATAAGTCTCATTGTGAAGATTCCACATATCAAACAACGCAGCGCAGCTTGGAGGCAAGCGACGGGCATGTGTGATCTAGCTGGAAGAGAGACAAATGGTGATGGGAGCAACTCCATCTAGGGACCGCTGACAAGAAAATGGCATTCGCAAACTGACACATCTGTCAGGGTGGAGAATATTGGCACCTGTCACGCAATTTCAGTCATGACTTTTAATAAAGCTGCTTTCCCTTAGGTAAAATTGGAACTTGACTGTAATATTAGCTGCAAGCACGTCTTGTTTTCCCCTTCAGAGCTCTTTTGTACGTGAGACGTTTCAAATGAATCTTAAAGCTGAAGTAATGATGTTTACTACTTCTTTCGTCCTCCCCCCCTCCATTCCCTTTCCAAGTCTGGATTTGAAAGAGATGTTGTGCTGAGTTTTTTTTCTTTGCAAAATGTCTCCCCTTCATCTACCAATATGAGATTTTTTTGTATGTGAGTGTATGTGCATGCGCGTGTGTGTAGCTTTTTCTGTATCACTCTTTTTTTTCCCCCCTTTCCTCCTCCTTTTCAGCTGGGCTGTTGTTTGAGTGAATTTAGCCTGGGGAGGCATGTATATCATAAAAACTGGGTTGGGATTTGTTGGCTGTCAGTCAATAAATCAGTCAGGGTTTAATTACCAGGCATGTGATGGGAAGCTGTGACAGGCACCAGGTCTGTTGGATAGCATTTCTTATGGGGCAGCAGCTACTAAAAACAAAAAGTTAGAGAGTATGTGTTCGTGAGTAGATGCCGGATGGGAAAGAGGGGGAGAGATTGGGGCGGGGGGAGTGGGGGTGGGGTGGAGGAGAAGTGGAGAAGGAGGAAGGGGAAAGGAAAAGTTGAGGAGTCCTGCAGCTGGAATCCACTATTACAAGAGAGAAAAAAAAAAAAAAAAAAAAAAAAAAAAAAAAAAAAAGTTTTGTGTTCTTAAAACAAAGACTATGAGTCTTTATTTCAAGACAAAAAAAAAAAAATAAGGTTTTTGAACTGAATTTCCCATGTTTTTCTTGAAATATGTCAGCACATTCTGAGTGATACCTGATGCCTGCATTAACTTATGCTACAATAAAGTGCACCCCTTTGTTTAACACTTGCAAACATTTTATCAGAAATATTTTTTAAAAGGAAAGAAAATAACTACAGTTGAGAGAACACATCAGGGACATGGGGCTGGAAGGAGTTGGAGAACTATTGTATTACAAAATGACATAATGTGTTAAAGGACATTTCACAAAGTGAGAGTAAAGTTTTTTAATAAAATATGAAGGTTATATAACATTCCCAATGAGGAAATCAATAATGGGGTTTTTTTCCCTTTTCTTTTTCCCCTCCTTCTTCCCCCTTTTTGGAAGTTTTCCAGGATGTCTGACCATGGAAATCATGGACAGTATTTTTTTCAAAGGCAATTCATTCTTGACATGGTTTTTATTATTGACTAGTGATGAGAGATGTCATCTTCTTCCTGTCATATGCCATGAAGCATTATGTGGAGATACTGCAGGACGTTTTGACTGAAAAGATGCTCTATTTTCTTTTAACTATCCTCCTGTGGTGTGTCTCAGTGTGTGTTTCAGAAATCTTTTGTCCATTTTATTGCATTATGGGCAATGGACACAAAAGTCTCTGTCTTGAGGTAGTGTAGCTGCTCCTCTCCTGGCAAGTCATTTGTCCATGAGCACAAGGGAGAACAAGGGATTTGTGAGAAGAGGAGGCAAATGTTCAGCAGCAGAAGAACACATTACAAATGGACTTCAGCTGGTGAAAATTTAGCTGAAAACAGTTATTGGTTCAAATTTCATAGAAACCTCTGAACACAAAAAGAATGGCAGATTAATATGGAAATTTGCTGTATTTAGATGTCTAATTTAAATAGTTACTTAATTCAATAACAAGAAAAGACCCCTATATGGTTTGCTTGGTTAGCCGGACTCCCATGCCAAGAGCCTGTTTATCTCCTTGTCAGGTTGCTCCGCAACCTGTGACTTCACCTCTGTGAGTCTGGATGTCCAGCAAGACCTCCCAGAGATCACCTGCAGGACCTTGTCCCATCTACGCTTTAAATTGCTCCTGTCAAGTACAGCTGACTGCATGAAAACTTTCCATTGCTCCCTCTCTACCCTCATTCACCTTTTGCTACCACTCTTAGATGGCAAAATCCTTGGAGCAAAAAATTTTCTTCTTGATTACCTCACCAGGGCCTAGCTTACAGTGTGGACTACTATAAATGTGTAGCAATAAGTCCAGACCTTGCCCTGTGTACATATTCAAACCACATGGGGTGCAAATACCCAAGGTGCAGAAGCTGTCTCTCAATTGCATTCCCAGTGGATCAGAAGAAGGAGAGGCTGGAGAGGAAAAAAGAAAGTTCCAAGTGGGAAGGGATACAGGCACATGAAGCTGCAGTTTCAATGGAAGCTTTTGTGAATATTCCCCCTTTAATGACCTTTCCTGCCTCATTCCTTCCCTTTCCTCTATCTGTGATCCAAAGAATTTGCAGTAGAGAAAAGCAGTTTTGAAATTCATGCCTTATTCATACTCAAACAATCCACCAGTAGCATGGGCTTAATCAGTCTAAAAACATCTCAGTCTTAAATGTCTTTTGAATCTAAAGAAAAAGAAATATTTTTATTTTAACCTCTTTGGAGTTGCTTGCTCCATTCCCTAACACCACACTGTGTAGATCCAGTTTTCTCTCAGACTACTGGAAATTCCCCTGGTGTCCTCCCAGAGCTAGTTTGTCCAGCATCAGTAAAACTCGTGTAAACCAATTGTAAAACACTTTTTAAACAGACTGCCCAGCAGCAGCAGCACCTTGTGGATGGCAGGAATTCAGCCAGGTCCCACAGGGCATCCCACCAGCTCCTGCCATCAGGGCCCTGGCTGTCTTGGGCAGCATGCACTTTCATTACATCGAGTTTGCCCTTCATGGGATGGCCACCCTAAATCTCAGTGCCCTGTCCAGAACAGAAAAAAAACCTTCCAAAAGGACTCCTAATGGCACATAAAGCAGGCTGACCTCCATGCAAAATGCTCCCCAGAGCAAAGCAGGGTGTCCACTCATTGCTGCAGTGGCTGAGAAACAGGGAATCAGGGAAACAGTTTCATAACTGGTTTAATCTCCTACTACACACCAAAGCTACATGAAAACCCACTGGGGTTGAAGCTTTAAGCCCCATCTTAACACAGAAATAATAATGGGACCGAAGTAGATTGAGTCTGAAGTTGTAAGTCAGAATCTACCTCCCAAATGAGTCACTCTGGCTATTAATGCAGTACAAGAATGTCAAATTATAATAATCTTTGTCAGAGGTCAAGCTATATTAAAACAGCAGCTCAACAGACATAGGATAAATACCTCTTAAGTAAAAAAAAGGAAAGCTGATTTTTTTTTGCTGCCAATAATTAACTTTACTCTCCAAACATTTGCCTCTGCCCTGCCTTTCTACTTGTGTGAGCACAGGCATCAGGCTCTTCAGTGTGGAATTCAGCTTAATCATAGGCCCATGCAGAAACACTGAAGTATCCCTGAAGAAACATTAATTTTGGTTAGTAAAATTTTACACTTCCCATCTTCCCCTTTGAGTTTTGGAATAGAATCCTTTTGGGATTTTTATTGGCTTTTTACTAGCTTTAAATCAGAATCATGAATTTTCCTGGATTTCCACTGAAAAATCTGAATGCCCAGGACTATTCAAGTTTTGTTTATCAGAAAATCACTTGTGCCTTCAAATGTCAGAAAATGCTTAGTCAGGCCAAATAACTCCTTAGCTACCCAGTCTGCTGCAAATGGTTACAATTTGTCACATGGAGGGGAGTGATTTGGATGCAGTAAACCAGTCCAAGCCTGCCTCTGCAAGACAGGAAATGTGCCAAAACTGGAAGTGAACAAGGCACAAACTTTAGAAGCAGGTAAACTTTCCCCATTGCCCCATTTGCCTGCAACTGTTGTTTGCTTTTCTTGATAGCCCGAGGAAAACGGGCCTGCTTTTTTTTCACTTTCATTTGATACCCACTTGTCGATTCAAAAGAAAAGCAATATCTGATGCATTCTGCATATGGACCAAAGGCTTCCTTAAAACACCTTCTCTCTTGAAGTATATTTTGCACAGACCCATTAGCTGAAGGACCTGAACCCTGAACTGGCATACTGGTGCTGCAAGAGTAGATTAAGGGGCCCAGGACCCATCTCCTGGAATTCCCCAAAACCAAGTGCATTAATTGATATTTATTTAGGGAAGTATGTGATGGCCTCTAGTGGTGCACACTGTCGACAAGCACCAAAACACCACAGCTTCTCTCCTCTGTTTTTTGAGTGGTACTGGGAGAAAAGTGTTGTGGATGCACTGACACGGGTGTGTTGCTGCCACATGAGTAACAAGACAGCCCAGTGACAGACGGGCCTGTTTCATTTATAGCTCCCTCCTTCCCTTCTCCTCTGTGCACTGAGGAGGAGAGTGCACAGCACACACTGGGAGCAAGTGCACAAACTGTTATTTAGCAGTGACACATTAAGTACTACAGATTTCCTGTGAACACACCACCATGTTCCTGTGTCCAGCATCAGGGAATAAAAACAGATTGACTTCATCACAGTTTTATTTTTCTGCTAACCCACCAGGCTCACCCTATGCTCAGAAACAAAAATCTTGATTTGGTTTTTTTTTTGCTGCAGGGTTTCCCCCCCTTTATCACGGTATATAGATGGCATCATCAGATCAAGACCATGAACGACTATAGGACGTTTCCTCCCTGCCATCAGATGGACTGAACCTCAACAGCACAAACATGCCAAGGCTTCTTGCTGTGAGTGCAGCCTCTACCATTACTACAGTGAATGTGATAGCCATTAACTAATCGTCATCAGAAAAAAATATAGCACTCTCTCCCTCCTCCACTGCACACTGAGGCACATACCATATAAACATCATAAAGGACACAGTGAGAGAGAAAAAACACACTAGAGGCCATAGTAAACCACATATAACCCCGATCTGAGAAGAGACTGTTATTCAAAGCAGTGAAAGCTTTCATATACAGTATGGCCATAGAGTCGGATGTTTTCTCAACAGTTTTCTAAGCAGTAATACATAGATAAAGAGGCTGGAATCTGCCATCCCCTTTATAACATATGCACGTCTATTTATGAAGACACTTAAGCATGGATTTAGTAAGTCCGAGACAAAGCTCTAGAGGCGGCTGTCTCTTTAAATCCGTCTCCTACCAAGTGAAATTTGTGGCCCTGATGAATGGCAGAGCAGAGTCATCCATAAAAGGGCAGAGGAAAATCACACTCATTTGCATACAGTAATTATTCTCTGAATCGGGCCACCTTTATTGCTGCCAGAAAATCTACTGTCAGCATTGCTCTATAGATCATGCTGGAAAAGCCCGCAGCTGAGGAGTGGGATGGTGCCTTCGGACCCACCGGCTGGCACCCCAGCCAGCCTCACCACTGGGACAGGTTGTGCTCTGCCTCACTCCCCACACAGGGCACCACCAGGGTCCATCTTCTTTTGGATCCTGAGTATTTTCAGCAGAATAGCGGCAAGGAAGGTGGGTGAATATCTGCCCCCAGATAATAGGTGGTGGGAGCCACATAGGGTGGCTGAGGAGGTTCCCAACTCTACCAAGAAAGATGATATTTTTCACCTTTTTTCTTGTCACGTGACATCTTCTTTACAGGAAAATAAAATAAAGGTGAAACATTGTACAAGCAGAGTAATGTCACATCACCTTATCATTATGATACCTATGCTTATGCTCCTGTTTGGCTCTACATCAGTGAGCACCAGCAGATTAAAAAATGGAAGAGCTGACTGGCATTTGCTGGCAGGAGCAGTAAGAGGGGAAAGGGCACAGCCACGGACTGCACAGGCAAAACCTAACAGGAACCCTGAAAAATGAGCAGAGATCTGTGGGGCCAGAATCTCATCACAGCACAAACAAGCCTGTCACCCATCAGGGTCTCCTGCCCCAGGTCTTCTGCTGTGATCGAGCAGGAATGCCTCTACACACAGCATGTGAACAGATTATTTGGGTGCCTTTGGATAGCTATAGAAGAGCACCTTCCCATCCATTTATGTCTGTCTACTTGCAGTGCTACCAAAAACCGAAGTCTGATAGAAGCTCTGTGGCAAGTATGCCCTTGGCAGGAATCCAGTTGAGATCACACTTCCTGTGAAACCAAAACCTGACATGCAGAAAACGCTCACTCCTAGTAATGAATCGCAACGACGAGAGCAGTTTGGAGCTGGAAGTGACAACAGCAGCTTTGGTGCCAACACTGCAATTTGCCACACTGTGGAGCAGCTACCACCTGACACAAGGGCTTTCCACCACTGCAACAGCTGGGAATAGAACATTAATGACTCCCATCTTGCAGGACCTGTCCACTGGCTCACGTGTGTTTGTGCATCAGTTTTTGCAAAGGCACAAACTCGCAATCAAATGTATATTTGAATTTCTTGTTTAGGGTGGCTGCAAAAGACTTCAGGAGTCTGTGTGGATATGTGCTCCCCATGAGGGTAGATGAAAGGATTTCTTGGATAGTCATTATCCTACAGCACCATGGCATCACTGGTTACTCAATGTTTGGTGAAATATTGAGTCCATCCTTAAAGGGACCCAATTCAGTGACCCATAAGGAAAGGAACAATATGAGACTAAAAAAAAATCCAAGAAGACCTGTGTTAGGATACCACAGTCTGCAACTTCTATTCTGTCCTAGGAGGTCTATTCCTAGAGGCAAAAGGTCTGGAAAATAGGTGATGACTTCCCAAAGCAGTAGTGTTGATTGCCTATCATGGATGTTATGTTGGTGAAAACTTTGTTATCAGTGGGTACTGGAAACACTTGGTATGAGAAAATGAAGTAAAAAGTACACTTGAAACTCTGTGGGTGTGAAGTGTTTTAAAACCTAACCTGAACAAACCTGACCCTAATTTTTCTATAGCCAGAGAATTGATCAAAACTCTGTCTGACATCACTGAAAATAATTTTTACTTGATTTACTGGAAGCATCCTGAAGTTGCAATTTTTCTCTACACTCCCACCCCAATTTAGGACCTTTAATCTTAATTTAATCTGTCATCTAGCAAAACAATTTGAGTTCCAAACAGCCACAAACAGAGAGAAAGCTTTCTTACAGCGTTTTTATGACTAAGCCAAAATGAAAACTTCATGATAAAACACAATGGCTTTTCAATGTTTCCAGCAGGTACTTTCAGCATTATCATACCATTCAGACAGGGAGTTACTGAGAGGCTGCTTAAGTAAGAATTTTTTTTTATCCAACCAGAAATACCGAACTGTTACAGATTTTGTTAGTGAAATGTTTTATGCTTCAGATCTATAACAAAAGTTTCAGTCAAAGCAGAACCTAGTCTTTTCCCCAATAAGTTAGAGGTGGTGGAAAGCCATTTTGAATTAGACAGTATTTGCTGTGCTCAGGAATATAAAGATTATGTATATATATATAGAAAGAGAAAAATATCTGCAACCTACCATAGCTTCCTGAATCTTCATTGGCCTCTTTAAAACAGACTGTATTTCTCAGTCCTGTTTCCAGAGCAGGCATCTGTCCACATCAAGTCCACTAATTTTTTCCTTTGTCCCTTCTCTGATTCCTCAGGAAGGGAGTATAACAAGCCAGAGGGAAAGACCTTGTCTAAAGCAAACTTCTGCTGACCAGAACACATCCTGCCATGTTCAAGAGAAAGGCTTTTTCTTTGATCAGGCTAGCAACAGGACATTTTGTTAATATTAAAGTAACTTAAATAAGAAGCATTAGAAAGAGAAAGGAAAGAAAAAAAAAAAAAAAAAAAGAGAGAGAGAGAAGTCAGCATTGCTAAACAGTGATACTTCACCTTGCCTAAAGTTCCACCTAAGTACCTGAACCCTGACAGATCTAAAGTAAAATATTTTAAATTGTGTAAGGGATAGAACGTTTTTTTTAAGCAAGAGGCACAAGCTCATGGCTTTGCTGTGTATTAAGGGATGAATCTTCCAATATTGGCTTGCTGAGATGAGCACTTATAAAACCACACCAATATATGTGTTTGCATTCCTCTTCAGGTAAAAATTTGTCAGAGAAGGAAGACATTAAACCTGTCACCTCAGATAAAGATCAGATGTTTGATTTCAAACAGAAGAAAGCAAACACTCCACTATAAGCTCCATTAACCCCTTAAGTACCCTGTGGAAACTGCTCAATGGCACAAGCAGCTGATGCTGTCTGGGTGGACTTGCAGCTGCAGAGTTTTCTTGGGGAACATGTGAGCTACAGGCTATTTCTTTCTGTCTCCTCTGTCTCTCCAGCATTTGCAAAGCAGAGTGTGTCTGCTGCCTGCAGAAAGGGGTGTGATCCAAACCAGAAACTAGCTTAGATATTTGTATATAGTCCTAGTGCCACTTGCTGGATCTGCTTTCTTAGAAAATATTCTTGCAGGGCATCTGAAGAAGCAGCACTCGGAACCTCTTCAATAAAGTGGGAGAACTAGGGTATTATGGAGATCTCTGTTATTTCTCTGGCAACAAGGGACTGCACTTTCTGTACCCTTAGACATATATCCAGGTTACAGCTGTTCAAAATGTCCACTGGAGTGGCAATATATTAGGAACTAAAACTCACTGGCAAATCTATCTATGGTAATACCTGTAACTTTGCTGTAGCTAACTGGCTTAGAGTGAAGTGAATAAACCTTACTGAAGTAAAAAGAAGAGGAGAAGAAGCAGAGATCAACCTGTTTCTACACACCTTCATGCATAAAGTCAGGGGTTAAATCATGCAAAAGAGAGCCATAATAAGAAGTGCTAATAAATATTTTCATCTGGAAAATCTGATCCATGCAAGACTGGGAATGAAACTACAAGGCAAACTTTTATGATCTCCAGTTCGAGGCAGATCATGTGGAACATTTGGAAGTATGTGAGATCATGCCACACAAGTGTTTGCTATATTAATCAAACAGCACAATAGTTGCCTGGATACCCACATCATTTCATCAGCTGTGGTGGCCTGTTACCAGTTTTCAGAAAATGAAATGTGACCCCTGAGGACTGTAATTGGGCGAGTATAGTAATTTAGGAACATTCAGGGGATCTGGAAAATCTGTCCAGCCAATTCACTTACAGCGAGCCATGGCAGAAGGGTATTTCAGCACCATAGAAGCAAGCATGTTGTCTGTTATCAGAGCTGATACCCAGTTCTTTGCCTTGCTGCTGCTTGGTGCCAGTTACGATGAACTCCAGAGTCTTAATGAGACTAGAGATAATTTTGTTTAATGAAGGATTAAGGCAGTGCCTTAGAATACTTGAAAAAAGGGTGGAAAAAAAATAAAAGCAAGTTCTGTGCTGGCAGAAACTGTGGTACATTTGCAATATAAACTGCTGTATCCCCTTACACAGAATGTTTGCTGTGATACAATTTGAAACATAAAGGGCAGTGATCTCATATTTTAGTGCAGGAGGCAAAAGCCCTTCTGGATTCATCCAAGCTTGTGGGATTTAGTTTAACCCAGTGTAACCTGAGGTAGTTTTGAGGCAGGTAAACTGTGTGTATGCTTTAATTACAGCTGGACTATGTAACCAGTCCAAAGTTCATGTCAATAGAGTGATGAATTCTCTAGCCACATAATCTTTAATACTGGCTGGGCTGGTTATTAATTTTCTTTATTTGTATTCTTAAAGACCTATATAATTTGTAGGTTTGATAATTTGTTTTTTAAAAGCTCAGAAATGCTCATCCACTTTAATCAATTCATTTTCGTGGGGTAATAAACTTATTGTGTTCTCTTTTCATAATTTATACAGGGTGCTATTATTTACATATCTCTTATTTATTCTATTTCTAGTAGGCTATAAGGCTTCCTATTTCTGTGGCAGCAGATTGCATTAGATGCATGATATAGGAATACTAAAGGGCAGAAGAAGACCATATGTTCCATCATAGGCTGCATTTTAATCCCTGAAATACCAAATCATCAGCCTAATCCTTCCAGTTGACTCAGGAGTGGTCTGTTATAACCCTGGAACTGGGATGGAAGACAAAAGAAGGCACAGAGCCAGAACTTTTGCTAATGTAAATCAGCGTGCTTCCACTGACTTCAGCAGTAACATCTTTGACAGCAGCTGAGGCTTTACCCCAGACTGTTTGGCTCAGTGGTGTCAAAGGGAAAGGTGAGCTTCTCAGAGCCTATTTTCCAGGTCAAACACTGGTAGCATGTTATTCAGAAGTAAACCAAACCATCTGAAGTGTTCTGAACACTGCTAGATGCATATTGCTGTAACAGGTTTTAAAAATTTAATATGTTTTTCTTCAGAAAACTCCTCTGGTTTTTTTCTAAACTCATCCAAGCAGAATGCATCCTTCATATTGTATGAAGACAGCAAAAGTGGCAACATTCCACGTTCTGATTAGTACCCATCTGAGAAGTCTGAATCATACATACATACCTAGAATCACAGAATCGTTTGGATTTGAAGGAACCTTAAAAATCATCTCATTCCAACCCTCCTGCCGTGGGTGGGGACACCTTCTACTAGGCAGGTTGCTCAGTTACTTACTGTTTTGTAGAGCCAGTCATCAGCTTATAGTAAAGAGAGCTTATCCTGCCAAAAACACTCGTGACAATAGATAGGCTTGCTTCAAGATGGTTTTGTTCTGCCACTGCTCAGACTGTTGGGAGGCTCCTCAACTGTTTCATTGAATGCTGCCACTCAGCTAGAAAATGCTCTGGCAAACATGGCTGTACATTTTAATTGTGCTGCCAGAAATTGCATTTTTCCATGATGATTCCAGCTGCAGTAAATACCATATTGGCATTTGCTTGGCATGTTACCCTAAAAATTTGTAGTTGGTTATCTTAAGGTGAGCCACATTCTCTAAAGTTTTCAAAGAGTACTGTGGATGATCATTTGTGCTTCTGCAATACCATTCCCAAGAAGCTATCCTATCACACAAGGCAGCATTCCGAACTAGCCTAGGCTGATTCAGTGGGGAGGCTGTCTCTAAGAATATTTCAAAAGAGTTAGTATCAGGCTGCAGAGACACCACAAGTGCAACTTTTCAAAGTGAAAAGTTGCTGCTTCTCCTTCAAGGCTCACCGATAGCGTCCGAGTGGGAATTAAGCAGTACACTGATACCGTACATGATTAGCAGCGTGGCTGTGGGATGAGAAGAGTTATATACTGGATAAATTTAAGATGACAAATTTGCATGTAAAACCAGAGACTCTTGTCAAAAGAAGGAAATCAATGAAGAACTGTCCATCTGATGACAAGTTGGCTAGGCTATCCATGACAGCTAACACAACTTTAAATAGTCTTTCTCAATGTATTTGAAAATGTTTGGGGAATGTATTAATAAAAATTGCTTAAGATTTTTTTGTATGAATCATCTTGGGGTGAGCCTTCTGAGAAACAGCTGGGGAACAGAAAACCTTTAACGGATTTTGTAAATATTCTCAGTTCCGAACTGTATGTTATTTTATTGATATACCCTCACTCCAGAAGGCAGATTTCTCTGCAACAAGATTTTTTTACCCCTAAGAAAAAAAGAAAAACCTGAAACCAGGAGATGGGTGCATAATGCATGGCTCCTCTGAGGCAGACACTCCTACAGTTATTCAGAGTTTCTGCAAAACAGTATTTCGTATTCTCTGTACTAGAGAAGAAAAAAGACTAAATTTGAAACATCTCTCTGCTTCTGTGCACCAATAACATTCCAGCCTTGATGCACAGCACTCCGAAAGTGAAGAAAACATTAATGGGTAACAACAAAATTTTAGAAGCTACTGAAACTTATGCTGATCAAATAAATACTCCAATTAATACAGTGCTCAAAATAAAAAAGCTAATAGAGACATGACAGTGAAGAGGTAGAGAGAGAAGAGATGTTACATTGCATTAGGAGTCAGATGATTTTGTGATTTTATTTTCCTTTAAGTAAATTTTTAATGAAGGGGCTGTGATCTTGGAAAATTTTCTTTTCAGAGAAATGCTTTGAACCTTTGTATTCATTTTAGCCAATGAATTGCTTATTAATTCAGTTTACAGAATATGTTGTATATTTGTGGGTCAATATTTGCACATATTATTTAACCCCCCCACAAGTCATCTGGTGTTATATCAGTTGCTTTATTCAAGTCTTCCACGGAACAATGTAAATTAGAAATTGTTTCCTAAATATGTCTGTAGAAAAAAAAAAAATCACTGGAATTTTTGCAAGGAAAAAACAGCCACAGATTATGACTCTTAATAATTTTTTCAAGTACCTTCTGAAATATATTTTCTCTATTTAGACACATACATGTTGTCACCATGGTAGTTAAAAATAGCAGTTCTTACTGAGTTTATGTTGTGAAAACAGATTTCTAAGTAATAAAACTATATGACCCAAAGCGAATTAAGGTTTCTTCCCACTTAAACTGTACAATACTATAACTTTTCAAATGCTAATTGAACACTAGATTTTTGGATGCCCATGTAAGCCCTTTCCATAGACATGATTTTTAAACATCGTTGTACTTTGAGAATCATATCCTTTGTAAAAGATCCAAGTTAGGTGTCAAAGTGTAAGGACCTAGAAAAACACTGTTTTGTTCTGTAAATATTACCATTCAATCTCTTGTTGATTCATTCATAGAAGCCTGTGTTTTCCATTTGTTTATGTAAGTATATAAAGATATGTGTATGCACATGTATGCATGAGTGTGTACATATGTGCTTATTTGTGTGTTGGGAGTACAGAAAAAAAACAATTTTGTGAACAATCAAATTTGGTTACAAGAAAAAGGTGAAAAGTGGTCACATTGAAATTTCTTGAAGTGGTGAGACTTTCCCACAAGGCCTTGTCTACACAGAAGCAACATTAAATATAGATACAATAAATATAAAGGACCAGGAAATTTTCCTCAGTGATTCCACCCATGTACTTGGTATTCTTGACCAATATCTTAAGAGTTTTTTGCAAATATATTGATCTTTATCTTAAGACCAGATGAATTTCTTATTAGTGTCTGGTCAGGATCTCATTTCTCTGATCTGAAAAATCTCTGGTCTACATTTATTTATGCCTATATTTATGTTCTTGTCTCAGCAGCTTTTACATATTTATTTTGATCCTCATAGCAAATGTATTTTTGGAGGGAATGTGAGGGATGTGTGATTTCATTAAGACCTCAAAGGTTACAAAAGTGCAACTACAAAAACCTTAAAACTTATCTCCTTTGTCTTTTGTTCTATGCTTTCTAACCAATATTTACATACAGAAAGTTGCAGGGAAACCCTGAGTAATATGATCCAACAGTACCCTGTCACATCTGGGCATTGTGGAAATATCTAAATGAAAAAAAAAAGGTATAACTAATGGACCTGTCTGGTGACTTGCTCTTCTTGAGAGCAAATAACCCCTTTGCTATTCCCCAGAAACTCCCTCTGTATGGAGGTGATACCAGCAGACAACAAGGTCTGGTTGCCCATCTCATTTGTTCCATAAGGCTATTTGAACCTCCCTTAGCCAAGTAATAGAAGTGAAACCTCTCACCCTGCTCCATCACACTCGGCCATCATTTCCACCCCGCGTTGATTCTCTGATGGGTTCTTCAAAGCTCTCGCTTCATCTCCCTATGTTAGCCCCTTAGTCTGTCCGAGTGCTCTTAAGAGAATCCTTGACAAATATCCTTACAGTTTTCCTGCAGTTGGGGAAACACACTCACTCAAAGACCAGCCAGTCCTATCTCCAATGTCTATTCAGACCCATCCAGGAGTAAAGTTCACCATTTCATATCAATTACTCTTTCCTACATAGAAGCCTGTTAAGTGCAAAGCCAGGCTTACTTCCCCATCATTCAAATTCACCCAAACCAAGCCAAAAAACTCTGTCTCTCTCACTGCATTTTCTTCAAGTGTATACTTTCTCCAGAGCCTGGATTAACAGCAGACCCTGCTGTATTAACAACAAATAATGAATAAAGCAAGTAATTAAAAATTATAGAGTAGTCAAATTTTTGGATGTCAGAATCTCAGACTTCTAACATGACAAAGTTTAGAGAAGTATAAGCTGAGAAGGGAAAAGGTAAACAAGGAGTACTTTGGATGTTTAAGCTCTTGGCACTGGAGAGCTTTTAGCAAGATGTTTTGGCCAGACCAGCATCATTCAGAGAGTGATATTCTACCTCCATTCTTGCTGAAGTTGTTTGGCCATAATGAGGGGAGATTGTTTCCTCTCTTTTCCAGATGTGGACAAATTATCAGAGAAGTGAATATACCACAGACCATAAAGTATTCCCCTCCTTTCTTTTGTGTCACCTCTGATATGATCAGGCTAACTAATTCACTCTGAACATCCATTATTACACTGATGAGGTCTGACTGGCTGCCCTTACTGATTGACAAGGAAAAATGAGCCTTCTGAATGTGGTTCTAATCTATATTCCAGACAAAGAAGGAGGAAAAAAAAGAACACAAAAGGAAAAAATTAATTTTGTCTCTTTAAATTTTGGAAATTATGACAATTATGCCTCCAGGTTTTTAATTTTCAATTTACAGATGTGGTGAAGTGCACTGAGCCACTTGACCTCTCTAAGAAGCAGTCTTGTCCTGGCATCCTCACAGGTATCTGCGTCCATCTGGCAGAGATATTGCAATTCAAATCTCAAGCTCCAACTGACTGCTGAGCTGTGAGCTGTGCTTCTTTTGTGCATCCTGTCACTTCCCCCTCCCTAGCTTCAAAAGATTTAGAAAAATGCAAAGGGAACAATATCATATGGTGAATTCTGTTTATGTGGCATGGCTTAGTCATCCTTATTTACATCACCCTGCCACCTAAACAGACCTATTCACAATGCATATCTGTCACTCAGCCTGAACCTCAGATTATTGTTAATGTTTGCAAAGGGATGGTTATGCAACACTACACAACTGTACATCAAATACAGAGCCCAAGGACAACAAAGCTTAGTCCAAACTGACCTAAAGACTCTGGAATTTTTGCTCTGCATACTGATTTATCTGATTACACAAGATTCAAATACAACTAACATACTTTAATGTTTCTTTTTATATGTCCAACTTTTTTCATCCAAGCTGTCTTTCTTCCCTCATGTTGTCAAACACACTGTGTATCCAACCTCTATGAAAAGAGATCAGGTCGAGTTTGCTTGCAAATAGAAGCATATACTTTAATTTCTGTATGAAGGGACCATGGCAATTTTACTTTGGATCAGTGGAGAGAAGGACAAAAGATTTAATATGCAAAGATGCATCAGTAGAAGAGCAGCTTATACCACTGGTAGGAAACATCAATTAAAAGTTTAAAATCAAATCAATTATCACTAATCTGAAGCCCTGGTCTGATTTTCTATCCTGATGCCATTCAGTCCCTCCTCCTCAAAACAATCATACCCATCAGCATCAAGAAGATACAGCGCATGGCCTGGAGCAAGCTGAGGCAGTTCATGGACTGAGAAACCCAAAGCTTACACAGAGGCAGTAGGGCTTGCCAGAAAGAGACACATTTACAAAGTTAAACTGACCCTTCCTTTGTAGTGCCCAGATCTGTCCCTGGAGGCTGCTGACAGTAAGAAGCAGTCAGCAGATAGCTCTGCCACATAGATGAGGACCTGGCTGGTACAAGTCCAACCTAAAACTGTGTGAGAAAAACCATACGGTTTGTATGGATTTCTGTGGGAGAGGATTAGGGACATAGGTTTCCCTTCTTTCTTTACAAATGCCCAGGAAAACTGTCCAAGGTACTGGCCCATCCAGTCCTGTTATACTCAACACAACAAACTCAGCTGGTCTGTTGAAACCAGAATTCAAAGGGGAGACTTTTTCCTTTGTACCTGTCGTCAGTAACAATAAAGGACAGTGACAAAAGCAGTGACATTAGGCAAAACTCTGCAGCTTGACTAAGGGCTCTGCCCAAATATCATCCTGGACTTTAGAAATAAAGTCTTGGTGATGATGCTTGTGAAGAAAGAATTTATGGAGGGTTTTCCCATCAAGTGTGCAGCAGCCAATATTCTTTTTCTCAGTTTTGAATAAAACTCTGTAACTGGTGCAGCTAAGGAAAAAAAAAAAAACCTTAAAAAACCCCCTCTTAACCAGTCCTAGTTTAACTTATGAGCCATTTCTATTTTAAACAGGTCTAGAAGAACTTTCCATTCAAAAAGGCCACTGTTACTTTTCCAAATGGAGATGCTCATGTACAGAAGTTAAAAGCCTCACAGCTGTGTGTTCTCAAAACATAGAAGAGTTACACTGGGAGCTAAAGGGAGGATAATAATAAAAATGCTCACAAACAAGTCTTACTTAAAAGAGGAACACTATGCATCTATAATTCAGCGTATATTCTTGACCAAATTGGTTTGGCATCAGGGATTAAGGGATACATAACAGCTCAAATCCTTAGCTGTTATCAACCTTAGCTGTGGCAGTTCACCATTAAAATGTGGAGTTTGCCCATGCAAACCCACCAGCCAACAACACAACAGATTTCCAGAAACACAAGCCCAGGGTAGGAACATAAGAGAAGTGCCTGGGTGGAGGAAGAGGGAAGAAGAGAGCAGGACTGCAGAGCAGAGCAGGCAGCAGGAAATTCTCAGTATTTTACTACTACCACTGCAAAGAGTCTTCTAGGGGGTTATTTACCAGTCACCCAGAACTGCATTGTTGTTAATGAGTTATTACTTATATCTCAATAAACTGAGACAACCAGGTAATTACTTAATTAGGTGTTCCCTCCCACTTTTACTCCTTTCTTCAAAGAGATTTTAATGTGAAAGCCATCTTCTATGTCTGTGAGCAGTAATATGTGCTTGAGTTTTCAAGCCCATGTATCATAGAATATAAAAAAAAGCATCAAAATAATAGAGAGCTGTAATTCTACTGATGGTTTTTGGTGATAAGAAAAGCTGCAGTGGCATGGCTTGAAAGGGTTTGTCACCATAACTCCAGGATCAAATTTCCTTGTATTACAGAAAGATGGCAGAAAGAGTCTGCAAAGGACACTCAAGGAGACATGTAATAAATGCCATGAAAAGAGCAATTCTTTCTGATAGAAAAGCTTTAACACAGTCACAAAGTGCCTAATCATGGAAGTGCTGAGTGAGTTCACCCTGCCTTGAACTTCAGCAGGATGCAAGGTGCTCAGCACCCCTTTGCAGAGGCTCAGCACTTCAGAGAATCGGGTCCTAAACCAGGAGGAAAAATCGTTTTCAGAAATATATGTGGCAAGATATAAATTCCTACCTAATAAGATAAATCAGGTTTTATTTAAGCATTGGCATACAGAAGAAAGAGATCCCATACAGGGCGATATATTTAAAACAATCCATTTGTTTCCTCCCCCAGAGTGGAGTCCAATGTAAGCCATTTTGAGAGCCTGAGAAGTATTTGACTATCTTTAGCTTATACTAGCCTTCTGCACAGTGGTGAATCACAACCTTCTCAAAATACTTCATACATGTGAAGGGCCACAGCTCAGGGAACATAAAATTAAATAGCATCAGAGCATGTAATAAGAAATTTTGTGCACTAAAGACTATTCCTTGGCCATGATTTCAGATTCTACCTAATTATTTCATGGTAAGATTTTAATATAGCAAAATCAACAGTTGTTTTGTTGTTTTTGTAGGTTTTTCATTTTATGAAGATCAAAAATAGCCTAAGATAAAGATCACATCCAAAAGAGTGGCCTATGAAGAGAAAGAAGGAAATGGTCCTGAGGATGTCAAATTACTTTTGGAGTTCCCCATAGACAGCCTACAAAATATATGCAAATTCCTTTACAGTGATGCAGGATGTTTCAGGGAAGCCTAACCTGAGCAAAGTTTATCTCTTTCCCTATTCAGTTTGGATTGTTAGAATGAGCCATCTTTGTGCTTCCTTCAGATTTGAAATTTACTTTTCTATCTGGTCTTTAAACCACACAATGTATATGACTTAGCTGCTTTATCATGAAATTTAAGGCTGGATCCATGAATAAAAGGTCAAGATAGCAAACATGGAGGTAAAAGCATATTTGGTGCTTCCCCCTCAAACTGCCATGATATACAAGACGTCTATTTCACATGGTATTTGTGATGCTGTACTTCTTCCAAGAGACTATAATTGCAAGGCATTCTAATAAACAAAATCAAACCCCAGATGATTTGAAAAGGAAGAAAACCCACTCATTCTTTCACACTGCAATTCTATTCACGTAGTCAGAGTCAGTACGTGACTTTGTAAATTGTTTCTGAAGAGCAGTCTTAAAAGCAGCCATGAACATTGAGATACCCCAGTCTCTGAGACCCTCAGAAGTCTCGCCTCAGGCAGCTGTCACAATTAGGGCAAGCTGATATTCATTATAATTTCCAGAATATGCACCAAATGATCTGATAGGGTTTTTACATACATCTAGAAATGGTCTAGACTCACTCAAAACATAGCCCAGTGAAGTCATGCCTAAACTGGGGAATATCTGAGAAGTTATCAATCATGTTGTAATACCAAATCAGGATCAAGCTAAGCACAAAATATTCCCAAAAATATAAACTTCAAGTCTGAAGAATGATCCGAACAGTCAGAGGGGTCTAGGTTCTAAGGTCACAAAACACTATGTACAAGCCCAACAATAGAAAAGCTGCATAAATGAATCTTGATTGGAAAAACCAATGAGTACAGAAGCCTGTTGAGCAATGTAGGAAAACTACATCATTATTTCTGCTGGACTCTGCTCTGGGCAGGCTGTGGGAACTGTCTGAAGCTACAATCACAGTTCTGGTCCAAACACTTCTGGCTTCATGACCATTAAACCACATGTGTGTTTCTGGTCTTTGTTAGGAGAATTAGCGTATTCTGGTTTTTATTTTTTGTTAGTTTTTCTGAAAGCTCCTTTGTTTCATTTTTCTCTCCATCATACACTGAGTATTTCTCTGACTCATAGCACCTCTGCATCATAGTCTTGTTACTCATCAGTAGAGGGCTGTACCTCAAGCTAAGTAAAATAAGCTGTGTGTCCCCCTCTATCTTAAAAGGCTGGTGTGACTAACAGATACTGGAAATCCATCTTCAGGAGTCACACCTCATTTTCTGGTAATGAGCTGTAGGGTCTATGCACTGGACTGTCTATCACTGATTGCTAAGGTGCTAACATTAAAGAATCCAGTTTGCCCTATAAAATCACACAGTTGCAAATAGAGGACCTTTCCTATTGAGTTATCTTCATAAATGAAGTTGCTGTAGCAAGATTTTCCAAGAACTCTCAGTCCCACATGCTGTAGTTAAGCTGGGATAATGATTTACAGCGTAGTGAAGTAACCTCCTAAAGCTGAACTTTTGGGATTACACAAGGGACTGTTCATCCACATTCCAGGTTTGATTGCTCAGAATTTATCTTAATTATAGGGGGTTCAATTAGAGTGAAGCGAGAAGGACTGAGAGAGTGAGAGTGAGCAATATTAGAGCTCTGTGTGGAATGACTGACAGCGACATAATGCCATCATATAACTAAGATGTTGCAGCACAGCAGTTAAGTAGGCCCCATTCTCCAGGCAGTTATGAAAGGTTTGCTTGGTTCTGCTGTCTCTTGCAGGTAGCACAATGGTTAAAGGGGCAGAGGTACACTCTGCAGACACACAGCTTTGTTGTTGCTTAACTACAGCTATTTAAGCAACAAGATTCCACAAGGTAGAGCAACATTATATGGTAAAAGCCTGTGGAGCACTGTGAGAGAGGATTAGAAAAAAAAAAAACTTCCTTAACTCAATCCATCTTTAACAAGGATAAAACACATCATGCCATGTTTTTTCAAGCAGGTTCAAAAAGAAAGATCTAATCCCCCAAAAATGGTCTAATGGTGACATGGTCCCATCCAGGCTCTCCATTCATTTACTGTCTCAATGGCTGTTTATATTCAGATTTTTGATGTAAAAATATATGAGTCACCTGACATTACAGACACAAAATCCAGTTACCAAAGAGCCTACCAGAACCCTGGGCATGGAGCAGTGAAGTCACTGAGCAGTGGTAGAGAGAAGGAGGAAACGGCACAGATGCACCAGTGAGATCATTCAGTTACTCATCACAGACCACATTCATGATGCCAGAGCTTGCTTTACAAAACATAACTGAGAGAAACAGAAAAGAAGCTGTTCCACATTGCCACGATGGTCTTTAAACATATTTTAAACCTTTTCTTAGTGGTTTGAGCACACACCATTTATACCTCACCAACAGTATCACCTGAGCAGTGTGCACCAGCTGGCCTTCAACAGTGCCCCCAAAGTGTGTGGGACCGACTGGGAACAGCTGGTGCCATCCTCATTATTTCCATGGCAGCTGAGGATTCTCCTACACTCCAAGAATCCTCAGCTGCTGCTTTTATCCTCCATCCCCTTTTCTTTTTTTCTCAAGAGGGTATATATTTCCTTTGAAGAAGCAATGGGGCTCATAAATTAAACTGACTTCTCCCTGCAACTGTTTCTCCTCCATTTTTCTGCATTCATTTACTCTTGTCATATTTTTCAGTAGCAACTCATGAGAGCAGCACTGCTGACTTGAGATGTGTTTGTTCATCTACATAAGAGGAAACCTTCTCTTCTAGCTGCATTTTTGAAGAGAATATCACAGGGGATTCTCCATGGCCATAAATGTGGACCAGAGCCACATTCCCAGACAGGGAACCTTGATGGGACCCTATCCTTTTGTCTAAAAACCAATAGGTGCAGCAGAACAAGACTACAGTCAAGAAGAGGAGAATATGGGTAAGGACAGGGATATTCTTCCTCTCACACTAGCAAAAAAAGCATTCAAAGCACCAAAACATGATAAACTGTGGGGGAGGCTATACAATTGATTCAAGCCCTTCCAGCTAACAAAACTCAGAGGCTCACAGAGAAGTTTTCTAATAAACATCTGAAATTAAAGCTCCACTGCTGACAGCAAAATTACAATTTACAGTTTAAAGACGCATTCAATTATAGTTACCCAGAGACAAAGAAGACAAGAAAAATAAAATAAATGTTGAAAGAAAAGGAAGGACTTCAAATTTGCATCAAATTTTAATCCAATAATCTGCCTTTAATTACCCATAGCAGACTCTCTCCTAAAGTGATCAGTTTTGCTTCAGATCTCAAAATCTTTTGGCCCAAAGCCAAATGTATAAGTGCTTTATCACTTGAGACTCGGAGAGCATCCGTGTCCGCAGGCTCGGTGAGAACATTCATAGCTGGTATGCTTGGCTGCCATTGTGGATTTGGTTTAATCCACTGAGAGTCTTTTTACATATTTGACTGTTTCATGCTTTGAATCAGTGGTAAGATTTTACTGGATTACTCCATCTCTCAAGACAGAAAGAGTATTGTTTTTTAGCCAACTTCTGAATTTTTGCATTTTAGCCTGTCTGCATTTTTCTGCTATTTGTGCACCCTTTGTCTGATACTGGAAAAATTGCTAGTGCAATAAAGGTAAAGGAGCAGCATAAATGCCTACTTTTTCTTAAGTTTCTCAAGTTTTTTATGTCCTAGCCATCTGATATATTCATAGCAGTTAAAGATGCGGCAGAAGAAAAGCATTCTTAGAGGTAGGCCCTTCTTATTCTTCTATTTTATGGTATAAAATCCACCTGATCACATGAGAGATCTATGCAGACTTTCCCTTTAGGGAAGAGAGAGAAGGGAGAGAACCTAAAAGCAGTAGCTCTTCCTGGTGCTGGGAATCCTTGCAAGACAAGCTCAAGCAGCAAGTCTGTTGTAAAAGCATCACTCACAAAGGTGCCAGAAACCTACGTTTATTGGATCAAGTCACACACATCAGAATGACGATTCCAACAATTATAGTCCTGTCCTGCCTCTCTGTGTTGATACCAGCAGTTAACGTTATAGCCTGCTTTCTCCTCTGATGATGATAAATCAAATTATAAAAACTGCTGTCATGAAAAATGTAACCAGTAAACAAAACAAAAAGTTAAGAATTATCCCAGCCGTAGGACAGACTAGAGCAGAGAGGCATCATTTAGTAACCACTGTATTAGCATGATCAAACCCAGTTCTAAATAGACCTATTTCTATGGCCTCAGAACCACCACTGGCAACAGGCAATTCATTGTGCTTGGGTAAAAAATTTGTTAGATTAGAAGAAAACAGTTTGTGCTCTCTACTGTGCTACCAATGTCTTCTGCATTGCCTTTGTTCAAGAGTTTGTGTGGCAAAAAAGAGAGATTCCACTTACCTTTTTAACACAGGTCAATGGGACAAGTCTGATTTGCATGTGTCTTTTTTTTTAATGCATGTTTTTCCTTTCATACCATGAATAAAACCTTCAGGGAAGACAAAATCAGAATCAGTATTTGTGAAATACTAAGATCCCAAGTTCAGAAGATGCTATACAGAAGAATCACAGACTGTATTTACACTGCTTTGTGAATACTGTTGACACCAATCAATCATTTAATCTTTCACTTTTCAAAATATTTATAAACCAACTGCACAGTTCTTAAGGTTTTCTATCTACAAATCACAGAACAAGCACTAACAAAGCTAGTTTGTTTTGAAAGAATTGTCGCAGGTAAGTTCAGAGCAAAAATTATCACTTCCTAACTAGGTTCCCTATAGAAAAGATCTTCATCTTTCAGCAAATATGTTTTTTCAAAAAGGAGTCACTGATTGCAAACTGGCTCTTACTGCTAAATTTCTTCTTACTAACGAAGGACTTTCTAGCAGTGATCTGTGATGAAGCAGCATACACTCTATTTAAGTAAAAGCAACCCCAAAGTTTTTTATTAAACTGGCTTTTGCCTGCTGTTTTTTCCTCTCCTTTGACCATCATTGTGCATCCATAGTTTTCCACATCCAAAACTGAAGCACATCAAGTACTGCACCTCCTGCCTATGCTGTTTCATAAAGTTTTCCAGGTATCTCCCTTCTTTTCACTTTCCTTTTCCAATGCATCTGTGCACTACCAAATGGATTTGGCATTCAGCTTCAGATATTATTGCATTTTCAAGGTTATTATCATATTTTGGGTAAGGCATCTGTTCATACACAGTGTACTGAATGTCATACCAATACTCAAGAAGCAGCAAGAGTTGGTCAGAACATGGATGAGATACAGGAAATAGTCTGAAGAGATTAATCATCACAGAAGATATTTGAGACTCAGTTCTAATACAAATCAGTACTAACATCTTTCTTATTCACCAGATGCACACCAAAATAAGATCAACAGGGATGAAATCAGAATTGGATCATGGTAATAAGCATGCAAGTTATAGCACAGTCTCTTAAACCTAGTGTTATTTGTCTACCAGGGTGAAGCAGATGCACTTTCTCAGTATCCTGACTTGAGGGATGTTTCTAAGAAAGGACAGGGTTATATTGTGAGCACTGTAAAAAGAACTATAGTGTAAAGCACTGTAGCATGCAGAGGGTAGTACTAGAACATACTGTTATGGTTGGCTGTACCTGTAAAATTCATGAAATTATTGGCTTCTTTCAGCTGCAGTACAGTACTTTTACAGTAATTTGTCACTCTGTTTTCAGCAGGGATAATGGACCATGCCTTTTTCTAGGAGCACATTATTTGGCCACTGGCAGCTCTTTATATTTGCCATGAGATCCCCAGTAGCTACATGTTCACCCTGATCCCCCTCTGCAGGGCACAGGAGGCAATAATAGATCTGTGGGGTTAATGTTTCTTTACCAGAAGCTAATGGCATCTGTGATGATTGGTGTTAATTGGGCTGGCTACATCCAGTGTGTCTGTACTGATCCTTTCAGCATGCCATTCCTCCACTTCTACCTGTACAAAACATCATGACAGCACTGCAGCCAAAATCATCTAGAAAAATACCACAGTCATTGCTCCTCCCTATCTCACCTGACACTGCTTAATATTGCCATTTTTATATGGCCAGTATCTAGAAGCCCAGTAATAACCTTTTCTATGGTTGGAGATAAATGCCATGTAAAAATGAATGAAAAGGAAGATCAGAGAAAAAGCCCCTTCTGACCTGAGGGCTGATATTTTTCAGCTTTAAAATTCTCTTCTACCTACACCATAACATCAGTGATGAAACTACTCTTTTCCATCTTATTTGAAAACCCTAACATGTTACTGGCATTATTTTCTGTGAAAAATGATAAGTCATTAGAATTAAGAAGGAAATTGTTTTCCTGTCTAGTGACATGTTGTGAGATTTTCAGATTTTTCTCTTTTCTGCAGTGCAGAAAATCCAAAACATTTCTCACTCCTCAGGAGAAAAAGTAGGGTGATTTTTGCTCTAAAATGATGCGTAACCTTGGCATCCTTCTAACATACAGTAACATGGAAAACCGGGACCAAACCTCTTTCTCTCACACACAGCCCCTGTTAAAGATATATTTTCCACATGTCAAAGTCTTTCACTCTCTTTTCCATCTGGATTTTGACCACGTGTGGTCATCCTGATGTTAAAAATTAGACAACTCCCCTCCTCAACAAAAGGCATTTCTCCCAAAGTGTTTTATATTTGCTAACCATCACCTTTATAACAATTCTTCTGCAAAGCATGATGCAATACAGTGTTCCACAGCCAGGAAGTACATAGTTGTTCTGGAAAGGGTATCTGATTTCGAGGTCAAGTTCTTTTTCCCAAGGTGAGTATTATTTACACACTCTCCAGAACCAGTGGAGCTGAGCATATGTTTCACAAGGAAAAGAACGAGTTTGGGGTTTTTTAAGCAATAACGAGGAATATGCCAAAATGGAAATAACACATTTATTTTAACTGCTTGATGTCTACTACAAAAAATACCCAAATCAAAATGAAGCAAAAAATCAGTCATCATTGTCTTAGTTTGGAAGACAGGTCTCTGCTAAGGACAAACAGGATCCTCTCCTGAAATGGAGAATGCAAAAAACTCCTCTATCCGAATTGTTATAATTTTAGAATTAAGGGGCTCTCAGGTGAAGATGTGAGGATATGGATAACAGTTCTTTACTTGTGTTTAGCGAGGCAAAACAGAACAACAACAACTATGAGATGGACAACAGACAGAACCAGGGGAACAGTCACAGTTTCTCTGCTGCTGGCACCCTTTCCCCGTTGGTGCAGTTCCCGACACAGGCAGCTGTGGTGCAGAGTCCCGGGATGATGCAGATGGATCAGGAGCTCCCTGGCGGTGGCTGGAGCTGCAGCACGAGTCCCGGCAGGCAGGGGGTGCGGGCTGAGGCGTGGAGAACACTTGGAGCAGGAGCCAAGGAACAGCGAGGGGGCAGGAACTGCAGCGGCTCCCGGCGAGGCAGACAGGGGCAGGGTCAGGATTGCCGGGACACACACGGAGAGACCGTGGCAGGAAAACCCCAAACACCGCTCCAGTGGTGCCAGTGAAAACATAAATCTCCCCCCAAAGTCTGGAAACCACAGCCTGCTGTTTTCTTCTCCCGACAAGCACAACCCCCAAAAGAGAAGTGAAGTCCATGTGTTCCTCCCCTCCCTCCACCTCAGCCACTTCTTTTTTCTTTCTCAACTATCCATAAGTACCCAGAGATCAGTTCCCTGTCAACTTATGGGAAAAAAATTCTATAAGAGGACCCAACCCTCAACAATCATGTTTAAGCTTAGAAGGCAGAAGAACTTTCCCCATGTCTTTTATCCAAACACTGAAGTATGCCACTGCTTTTAGATACACATAGTGTCTTTCAACTTCCTGCGTTATTCAGATGCTTAAAGGGGAATATGCCAGAAGATAAAAGTGCCAAGGCACTTTTCTGAAGTAGGATTTTACTAATTCAGGAAAGGGAGAGGGTTCATACCAATTGAATAGTGAAGTTGTCAGACTTGGTACCATATATGGCCACAGAAGAGATGCGAGCTCTCACAGAGCTCCCAAATTCATTTTCTGTTCTGGAGGCATCACTCTTTCCATGACTTACCCTGGGAGTCATGGGAAAGTGGAGCCTAGTCTTGGCACCTGGATTCCTCATCTAGGTTGTGTTACACATTATAATCTTTGCCTTCTTTTACAAATAGCATTTATTTGTTACTCCTGCTAATTCCAGTAAAACAAAATACACTCACCTTTTGCATCTAATTAGGTAACTCTGCTCACATTTCTGAAAACAGTACTTGTTATCTGTTCTTGCAAAACATTAAGGAACAGAAAAAAATAAGGAAAATTTTGTCTGTCTGAAAGCATTAGGATATCCAGCATTATGCACAGCAATTTCCATGTTCTAAAAGTCATCTTTTAAGCTTAGCAGAAGCCAAAGTCTTCAGCCGTCACCTGCTGAACTTGACAAATTCATTCCCATTGCCAGCAACAGGCTTTTGCTATAAAAGTGGATGCTCAACAACCTAATCATCAGATGCACTCTCTCATCCCTTATGTTGCATATGGGAAATTTGCTACTTAATGTAGTAAAATGCCAAGAAAAGCAGAAGTAGCCATTCAAGATACCATATTCACAGTTATTTCCTGTACTTAGATCTGCTCATTTATCTATATTGAAGTTAAAATTTTCAAAACTTGCACTTCAAGCCCTAGACACTGGTGAAGGCGTCATTGTCTGGAGATAAAGTCATGCATTTATCTATATCTGAGCTCCAAATGGTTAGTGTCCAGTACTGAGGGAATAAAAATTGTAAAATTGCTGTAAAACTTTCCGGACCAGCTTTGAAGTCACAAAGTCTGAAGGAGGAGGGTTGTAAAGGAGCAGAAGGATAGTCTGCTTTGTGTGAAGCATGTAAGAGTGCCTTGGTAAGATACAGCCATGATGCTGCCACACACCATCCTTTGAAGGCTGTGCACTGTGAATGAGCTGTAGATTTCCTCCCTTTTTCTCATTATAAATTCCATGCACAAACAAAGTTAGTCTATTCAGGCATGAGAAACTATATTTGCAATAAAAGGGAACTAGGCAAAGGGCACCAAATCATGTAATCATATTTGCCCTGCAATGTCTGTAGGAAAGCGATACCCCAAATAAGCAGGAATGAGTCTTTCAGGTACCAGCTGCTGTGTAACCATAGCAGGGGACTAAGCCTGGGAATATTTTCCTGCAATTGGACTGCACCAATACCACTGCCAGCAAGGTGCCAGTCAGCACTTTATTTTGCTCCACCTTCTGAATTTCTTGGTGTTGTGCTTACAGAACTATGCCATAAAATCTTGCAGGTCTTGTAGGTGGGAAGAGAAAACCTTCATGCTTGAGGTTTCTTTAAAATCCTTGAGTCATCATATGACTACATAAAAGCAGAGGCAAGTTGTCCTTTTAATGATTAAGTGAAAGGAAAATGATGTGATTTTCTAGGTTTACATCATTTGTATGGCAGCATTCTGCAACACTGAACACTGCAGTTTGTTTACAGGCAACTTACCTTTGCATGGATAGATACAAAAAGCTGCTTCATTCTAAGGGAGGTTTCCTCTGACCTTCTTCTTCATGTGGCATGTATTGCACCCTCCCCCACCTAAGAGCACTACTGGTGGCCCTGCTATAAGCTGTGCAGATGTTTCTACCCCATTATTGCAGCTTTATATTTGCAGGAGCTTTCCTGGAACAGATGTTCTTTCTGTGTGCATATACCATACTTCCCACTGCAAACACTTTTATAACACAAACAGCAGATTGTCTTGCTGCTGTCGTTCGGATAAGGAGAGAGTAAATGCCTCATTCTAATGATGTGAGTTTTCTTCCCACAGTGCTTAATGTCTTCCATTCTCACTGGCCCTGCTCACTTCAGGTGTTTCATTTCTGTTCCTTGAGGTCTTTGTCACTTATTTTTACTCTAAAGGGTCTTCCTAAAAATATCCTCTTCCTGAATTTCCTTTACTGCTTTCACCTTCTTTTAATCCCTTTTGCTGTGTCCTCCTTGTTTTGTGGAAGCTACTCTGCCTTCTCCAGCTCTGCTCAACAAGGAGCTAATTCAATGAATTTAAAGGAGTGTGTATTTTCTGGAGTAAGAATTAATATAAATTGATGAATATAATTCCTACAAGTTGTAGAATAAGAGACAATAATTCAGAAATGAAAAAAAGTTTGTATTGGCTGGGTATTGCAAAACCAAGAGTTCAACACACCAATCCCTCTGATGTTTAATCAAAGGCCTAACTTGTAAGTGGAGTAATTTGTACGGAGTCTTGTAAAATGATGACAACATTGCATAGATCTTTGGCCTCTTTCACGGTGATGATGATTGCTTTCAGAGGACATCTTTGTTCATGGCTATTTCTGATTAAAAATTATCTGTTCCTGTGCTTTTAGCTTCTCCTGGTTTTCATCAGACATTTGTCAGTAATATGGCAGCAATAATAATATAATTTTTGTAGCAATTACAAAAAGTAACATTTGTCATTGAATAGTAATAGATCATGAAGAAGCAATGGTGTGGAGATTCCTTCTCCCCCATCTAGTTTGCTTTGGATACTTGAGCTGGACTGTTTAGAGGTACCTGAAGTGTCCTTATGACAACTTTTACAGCAGAGAGGTGACAGGATTCTGAGCATCTTCTTTGAATCTCTCCCAGCCTCTAAGTCATGGAAGACCACTCTTGTGCTCTGCAACCTCCTGAAACACAAGACCTGTGACAGTCCTAATATCTGTGATGAGAATCCTACCCTTTGTTCCCTTATCATAATTTGCCTTTTTAAAAAGCTTTTAAAATCACCTTACATGCAGCTTTTCAATTGACCATATTATCCCATTTTTGCTCACATTGTTTTCCTCTGCATCCTCTCTGCTATAGTTCTCTCCCACACAAACACCATTCCACTGAAAAATATTCTGTCATCTCCTTGTATTGGTTTCAGTTCTTACATTACAACTTCCCTGTTACTCCTTACACAGATGGACTAAAAGCTATTTGGCATGCTCACTTCCAGCTTCATGGATACAATATTAGATGGCTGGCACCTAGTATGCAGACTTTGAGGGTTTTGCAGCTAAAAGCTGTACTTACCAATGGCAGTCATACAGCTTAAAAAGTAGATTAGGTTCCACTGACAGTAAAATCAGACTATGGTAATTTTGAATACAAGAATTAAATTACTGTAGGCTGAAGACACAGCTCAAGGTTTCATGAAAAGCTCAGTGATACCCTCTTTTGCCTTTCTTAGAGCACTGTAAAATTAATAAATTCCTATTTGTTTGAATATCACTGATTTCCATGTCTGGTAGTCTTTGAAACTTTCTACATCTGCTAACAATTACTTTGGAGATGACAATCTTGACACAAATAAATTTTTCTCCTTTTCAGTCTTTTTACTTGTTCACAAATGAAATCTAGCCATTCTTTAAAAGTAACTATATACCAGTGAATTAGTAATAAAGTCTAGCTGTAAAATTTTCTCTCTCAGAAATGTTTATAAACCATTTCTACTAACTTTTATTAATACTTTACAAATAGAATCCACATTACACCCATCTACCTTGAGATTATGGACCTGAGTTAAGCATTAGCCATAGTTAAAAATTCTTTTGAAAAATAGCAGTTGGGAAGAGTGTTCATGAAAATAGAGAAAAACCAGATTTCTACTGCCGTCTTCTCTGCACCAAGCCTATCCATCTCACTGGCATCCACCATGGTCTTGCTCAGTTCCCTTCCAAGATGCCCTGAGTGGGCTGCTGCACTGAGGAGCAACACTAGTATCACTCTGAAATTACTGCTCAGTTTGCTCATGACTGAGATGGTTCTACGTATCAACATTACCAACGTTAACTGTGGATTGCTCACTGGCCAAGGCAGTTCTACTGAGCTAAACCCACAACAGAGATGTTTGAAAGTGAAAATTAGTATTTTGCGAACAAGTAATCCTTGTTATATCCAGGTATATGCAAAGATATTCCATAAAATAATCATCATTTTACTGTTGGGATTTAGCTATTATTTTTTACTACAGTTAGACTTTAGTGCTTATTATCATGTGAGAGCAGAGGTAGTTAAGCTTTCTCTGCCCTTGAAGAAAATTAAATAATCAGATAAATAATCAGATGTTATGAGCCAAATAATTCATAATATTTGTATTTAAACAGTAGTTATATTTCACTGAAAATAAAGGAAGACTCACCAAACTCAAAGATAATCTGGAGTTGCTAAAACGTTGATGATGTCACCAATATTACCAATGTTTCTTCTTCAGGAAATTATGCTCTAATGGAAGTATGAGAGGGAAAGTGCACTCACACATTTTCACAAAAATCTCACATTTTCTTACCCAATGTTTCATCCCCATCCACAATCACAGTTCTGTCAAATAAGAAGAGAAAGAGCCTCATCTTTTCTGTACAGTGTGCTTCCTCTCCTGCTCCAGATTTGCCCGCTCCTGTTTCACTATGACATGGGTGTTCTCATATTTTTCAGGACAGTAGATTAAGCTACATTTACTGCCTGCTACACCCACATAAATCTGGGAAAAATTATTTATTATGTAGAATGAAACTTTATTTACCCAATTAAGTGAAAAAGAAAACTCCCCCCAAAACTAAGAGCACGACCTACTGAATATCAAGAGCTTCAGTTTGCTGAAATACTGTAATGGGATCAATGAATTGGACATATTTCTTCATCATCATTACTATTCTTAATGCATCATCATTAAGAAATTGAAGTCCTGAACTGACACCATGAGCTGCCTGAAATCACATACACTACCAGAAGACAATACATGTGTTGAAATATTAGCGCAGAAAGTGCATTGTCTTTGCAGTGCCTGTATATTTAATTTGCTTACTAATTTAGTAGAATTCAGACTTCAGGGATGGAACAGGCATGGAACTTCCCAGTTTAGGGAACTGTTTCGTCTGGATAAAGTGCCGGGGGAGGGTTTCTTTTCCTTTTTCTTTTTTCTTTTAAGTGAGGGGGATGTGGAATATCTGCCTAAAGCAGAAATTCTACAAAACTTATTAGTCATAGTAAAATTAAATTAGTGCTCTCCAGCTCATCCCAAGTTATTATCCATGAAGCTTTGTACAACAGTGCCTTGCATCTCTTTTCCTTTCACACATGTTACTTCTGCCTTTGGACTGCCATTTGGTGCCTTTTAGAAAGTCCATGATTGAGCCATTGAATGAATATAAACCCCCAATAAAAAACTGGGGTGATTTTTATTCCAACTCTCCTCAAAGATGCATGAAATGCTTCTTCTGTGGCCCACTGCTACAACAGGAGACCAAATTCTCCAATGTCTCCTATTCCATTTAGTTGTTTAGATCTTCATCAAAAGTCTCCAGTCCTTGCCTACAGTCAGGGAATTCAGAGCACAGCTAAAGAGGAAAACTGCTAGAATAGCCCTGAGGCACATTTCTGAGAAATGCAGTTATCATGGATGTCAATTACAGGGGTCCAAATATCCCACAGAGCCAAAATCATAACTATGGCTCAACAGAGCACTGGGTCATCTTGTTCCGGCTTTGTTTTTCCCCACATCAGAGACTGGGTGATATTTAAGGGTGTTTTTAGGAGGCCTGACAAATCAGGCAATTCCCCTCATGCCTTCCAGTTCTCTGAGACATCTGGCATCTCTGTGCTGCAGAACTGAAGCTTCAAGGACTTTCCCCAATAAATTGCATGTGGATATTTGCATCCTCCTTGATACATGGGAGAACTGTGAGAAAATTTTGAAGGATATCAATAATTTCACAGTTTGACTTCATTATTTCCTGCAACATGGGGGTACAACAACACCATGTGAAGACAACATCTGAGCCCCAGCTTATAGCCAACACTGAGGCAGCTTGCTCAGTTAGAAGCTCTGCAACACTTCCAATCAAGATATTTTGTAGGTGATTGGGAGACAATCGGAAGTAACACTTGAGTCAGACCTTGCAATTAACTCTGCAGTGCAGATCACTCCCAAGTTCTTTCACTCACATTCACTTGCAAAAGCAGCCAATAGATATTTTCTCAATCAAAGTGGTTTTATTTTAATCTGAAAAGGCTTTTCATTAAAAAAGGTTTTTGGATTCCTTTTCTACCCCTTGAATAAAAAACTAAGGGAAAAATTTGGTTTTCAAGAAGCTGAATTAGGAAATCTAATCCTGTTCCAGACTAGCAACAGTTGACTGCCTAAAGGCAGTCTCACAACACACCATCTGATTAACTTAGAGCGAATCTGGACAGCTCTCAGAGAATACACAACAAACTACTCTTAACCATGGGAAGAGAAAAGTAAAGGGAGAGGATGCTTTCAAGGAGCATCATAAGTGAAAAAATTAATTGAAGAATCAGCTACTACAAAAGATTTTCCTTTGTAAAATGATGACTAATCAAAGCAAGAAAAAGTCTGTGAAGGGAGAAAACATTAATTTTGACAAATCTCAGAAATTATCACAATAAAATGTTATAAAATTTTATGTATTTTTTTTTTATTTTAACTGGCATCAGATCAGGAAAAACTTAGAAAACTCTTATTTGTCATTGCCAGATCAGGGCTGTATGACACTGAGAAAAATGCAGCAAGGATAACTACATAAATATGTAAGTTTCTCTGAAACAAATTTTTACATCTCTTTCACCAATCTTCTCTGTGTCATTGTGAGGAGTAAAACACCCTCCTGATATAAAACATCTACGTTCATTGACGGGTAGAGAACAACTGCATCCGCAAAAATTGTCAAACTCAATTTCGCAACGAATTTTGAAAAACCGCGGTTAAGAAGCGAAGCACTCAGATCACAGCCCTGCACAGCACAGCAGCCTGTATGGTTTTTAAAAGTGCCGCTGGACTGCGCTGCACCACCATGAAGGGGAGGGGTAGGGAGAGCCCCCCGCTCCCTCTGAGATGGCGCCACCGTGCCGCTTCTGCTGCACGGATTTTAAAAATGGCAGAGCCGCGCCGTGTGGGGCTGCGACCTAACACGTGCTTGCTCTCGTCTCTGCAGGCTGCCGTGCTCTGTGTAAGAGCGGGAAAGAACTAGTCTCTCGTCGGAGACACTTTTCAGTTTCCCACCCCTCTGTGGAGGGAGATACTCACCCAATTCGGTGTGGTCAGTGTCTCGGTCTGGCAGGGTCTTCTCTTCACCTGAGTAGGACTTCTTGGGGGAAGAAGCTACCCTACCTCTTTGAAGGTCTGCTCAGCACAAAGGAGCTACCACTTCCAGAGGTGCAGGACATCCTCGAGGCTTTTATAGGATAAATCCCAAAGTCTCTGCTGGAGAGCTAAGCTGTCAAAGCTCTGCCTGGGATGCCAAGCTGCCTTAAAGACTCTGTGGTTTTCTGAGTCTCTGAGAGCTCCTGATTGTCCCTTCAGGGCTGTGAAGTCAAAGTGGACCCACATTGGGCGCCAAAATATTGGAAAGTCCAATACTGCTTTCGGGATGTTTCCTCGCTTGTCTGGACCTTGCTGCTGAACCAAACAGTGGCTGCTGTGGTGTTTCACCCTAGAGCCACTTTTGGCTAGCTGGTGATATAGCTAGGACTGTAGTGACAAGTCCAGGCATACCGGGGCTCAGGGAGGCAGGATGAACTTCCTCATGGATGCTCGCTCCAGGTTTTCCTCTGCAGGAGGAGCTTTAAGGAGATGGTAAAGGAAAGGAGTTGGTTCTGATGGAGGGTTTCAACCAGAACATTTATTCTAGCCGGCAGGCCTCTGAATCTCATAACAACACTAACCGAACTCCTTGACCACGAGGTCGCTTCTCCTTTTAACCAGGGCAGAGGGGGAGGGGAGGGGACAGGAAACCCACCAACCAGGTACAGGCGAGGAGGTCTTAATGGACAAAGGACACCTGGATGGCCAATGTCCCTCCAGGGGTAGAGAGCATCCTTTGAATCTTCCAATCACTGACACCCTTCTGGAATTCCAGGAGTGACAGACAGTGCTTGGCAGGGGTGGGGGAAAGAGGGTTGATCATGCCACAACACCTTATGATGTAATCACTGCACAAGGTTGTAGGGATCTTCTGCTCAACCACCTACCACTCACCATGTTACCAACCATATCACAGGTTAGACGAATGCCTCCAACAGGCAGAGACACCATTACCAATATTTGAGAGAAGTTTTTTTTTTTTTTTTCCTGGAGGCATTCTTGAGGTAGTTCTTGCAGAGATGACTTTTGAAGATTTTCTGCAAAAATGCAGGAATACAATGGCCCATCACTATTTCTTGTTGAGAACCACTGCTTCGACACAGTGCTAAACCATCTGTGCTAGGTAGCATCCCTGGAATTTATCATCATAATGCTAAAGAACATATTTTAGTCCAGACTGCACCAAACCAAGATGGCAGATTGGATTTTTGTTTCCCACTGAAACAGCCTCTGGTTTTTTTCCCATTTTGAGTCTGCAAAAGCTGTCATAATATCAATAAAACTGGTACATCACTAGAAAGCCACAGTTCCCAATCTTTGTTTCACGTGCGACATGTTGCCCACAAGACTTGCTGATATTGCCTCTTGATACAGTAAATTAAAAACTTAAAACCAAGGCCAACAGAGAGAGCAAACCTGTCCACAAAATGCAAGTTGTTCAGTATTGCTCCTCCTGGGACCACTGTTCTAGAGTAATGTGTAAATATTCCCAACAAATCACAGCTTAAATATCAGTTTGTTTGCCAAGTGATTCTCCCTGCTTACAGCGTGACAAAACAATTTTATTTATTAATTATTATTTGTAATTTGGGAAAACAAATGGCTGTATTCCCAGTCAGTCAACTCTCCTATCCACATATGTGCATTCCAGGAGCACAAGTTTTACCTCTGGCTTAGAGAGGTATTTTTTTTCCCCAGGATCCTTCATTAAAACATTAGCAGCACATTACTGCTTAGCAGGTGCACAGACCCCATAGCCAAATGTTACTTGTTAACTGTGGTGCAACATTATATGGCCATAAATGTCTAGATATTAATCACATGTTTTGATTTGTATCCAAATTGTGATTTATGCACTGGATTTCTAAGACTGTATGCTAAACTAACAAGGAAGAGTGAAAGAATTCAGTTCAGTCAGCTGAATCACTCTCTGCCATGAAGTGGAGGTACCTGTGAGCAGGCAGGGCAGTGCTGGGAAAGAATCTGGAATCAACCACAACAGCAATGGGGGAGGGAAGGGAAGCAGAAGACATCTTTGACAAATTCAACTAACTTCTTTCCCTTGCTAAGGAAAAGAATGTAAGAACATTTCACAACAGGGTTCAGAGGTTAAGGGAAAATAAAAGCAAACAATCTTCCCAAATCAAATTTCCTTTCAAATAAAAGAACAGAGCTGTTCCCACAAGAAGTTCCCACTATATTCAAAGCTGTTCTCACTATATTCAAAGCAGGGTTTGACAACAACATAGTAGTTTGTTGTTACTTATATGCTAATTTATATATGATTCTGAGAAGAATCACTGACTGGCAGAAGGTCTGTAGTGCAGTTTCACAATGTCTCTTTGCAGTGCTATTTATTCTACTAAAAACATGCTGTGCTGCCATGAGGGTCATCAGCAGAAATGTTGTTGTCACTGCTTATACTACCTGATAAAGTGGTGACCCCTTGATGCTCCTGAGTTTCTTAGTTGTGTCGATGAAAACACAGTACAGGTCATGCCTCAAGCACAGGACCCCACATGGGACATGGATGCATCAAGAAGAGTGCTAAGAAAAGCTGCAGAAAAGTCAAAGAGGAAAGCTCATAGAAGGATTCTTTTTTCCGAGCAACTGTGGCTTGATGGTTTCCTCTCATTTTAGGAGAAAGTCCCATATGATCTGGCCTGTAGCAAAGCTAAAGAATAGATGAGGATACTCAGGCAGATTTTTGCAAAATCTTACCCTCATTCTTCCTTTGAACTTCCTAATTCATACTTTGGCCTGAGGACTGTATTGAAAAGATCATTCATAAAAAAACAGGTGAAAGCGATACTTGCATCCCACCTGCACATGCAACATGGTAAATAACTGGCAACTGAACTCCAAATCAAGTGGGGAAAAAGGCATAGGATTCCACCCCAAAAGAAATATCTGAAGCAATGTACATCTAAACACCTGAAACAGGGTAAGTGCATGCAGTTTCTCACAGAGAAATCCAAGGACTGGCTGAACTGTGTCTCACTGCATAGAGACCTTTAATTTTCCAAGAGATTCTCTGTGAGGCTCTACTCCTCATCTTTCACTCAGAATCCTATTTCCTGGCACTGATTTTACCTTCATTCACCTTTGCAATGATTCGCTGTGCTTTCTGTTATAATCCTGTTGCTGACCTGAGACATTACCCAGGATAAGGCATAAAGATATGCAAGATATGGTATATCCTTCATCCTTGACTTCCACCTTCCCCACTCTGACATTCACTTTCTCCCATAATTTCCAAGTCCAGTTAAGCAAATCACAATAATCAATTATGATCAATGAAATTTTTTATCTGTGACCTCCCTTTTGTGTGTGTGTTGCTTCCTATTAGCTAATGCCACACAATTAATTTCTTCTCGATAATCCTTTTCTGCTCAACAAGTAGTCATAGTTATGTCCAACCCATCTTTTCAATGTAAACCTTGATCTAACATGGGAATGAAATCACTACAGATCTATTATTTCTCGGAACAGGATATTTCATTTGCATAAAATATTCTGCTCTTGACACAGTGCCAGGAAGAAACACCTAATGTCCATTCTTCATTGCACTCTTGCTATGGCCTTAAGAACAGAAGGAATCACTGTGTTAGTCTCGTGCCTATTACTCCTGAGTTCCCCACTTCTTAGTCCCATCTCTGATTTATACTCCTATGACTCTCTGAGAGCCCTGTCAAGTCAGTGACCAAGATAATGGACAAAAAAGAATTTCTTACATGATGTAATTTCACATTAAACAGAATGGTTCACAGGTTGTAATAGAAGGTCAATAGCAGATATTATAACCTCTAAATTGGTTGGGAAAAAAATGGTTATTTGAATCAAAACCTAAATAAAGTTCTATACAAGTCAAGACAGATGAAGGGAAGAGTCTCCATGCGTGTCAGTGATATGCCTGGTCTAATGACCTCAAAGGAAGGCAGATCCCAACCTTGTTCACTTTCATAGCAGCAGGACTTACTGGCAGGGAATGGCATTAGCACTGTCTTCATATGTGCAATGTCGCTTTTTACTTTTAAGTTGGATGGCTATATTCCAAACTAAAAAAATTATCTAAATGTCATTAGTCCAATGGGAATGCAGAAAATGTACATTTTGGAGACAGATCAACCTGTTAAGCAAAAAAAGGAGACCAAGAAGAAATTAATTAATTGAATGGATTCATGAGTCCCTCATTTGTTATTAATAAAGCACTGAGGAATAAAATGTTGATGAGACACAGTCATTCACCTTGGATCAGTATGCAAAAGGAAAATTCAGTGCACTGTAGATAGTTATCAAGGCCATATGCACAGCTTTTTGTACTGAGTTATGGATGTTATATTAAATGGTAGACTCAACAATGTGTACGGATACTTTGCCTAGGGATGAATTTCACCCTAAAAAAATCCAATAAGACAAACTTTAGAGAAGAAGAGAACTGATTTAATACAATGTGTAGCATATAGTCACTAATAGGCTTTTAGTTATTCCAAAGATAACTGACCCCATAAAGGGTTTTAAGTAATTCCTAACATGATTTTCATATACTTCAAAGACAATCAGTTTTTTAAAACTATTTCTGTATTTCTCCATTATTACATAGCTATATGCATCTTAGAATATTACACAATTACATATACACAGTACTTTCTGCTTTCATGGGCAAAAACATCCCGTGATAATGACAACCACAGTATTGAACTTTCCTATTCAGAAGCCTAATGCATTTTGCCTCAGCTCTTCGGTTTTTTTTTTTTTTTTTTTTTTTTTTTTTTGTTATTTATGCTTTCCTTTTATTTATAGTAGGCTGGCTGGTGTTTTTTGTCTCTTATCAAATGCTACCAAAATGAATATTATTTTAGCCATTATATGGTGTGGCCAAGGCCTGCACTTTCACAATGGTGCCCATCTGCAAGATGTGCTGCGGTTCATTCTCTGAAGAAAACTGAAGTTATAATTTATTGATTTGTTAAAACTTGCTTAAGTTACTTGAAACTGCCAAGGAGTGAAATGCACCCTTGAATATGAGGCCAGGAACAAGGCCTGAGAAGTGCTCAAACTCATTTTGAGGATATAAAAGTGATTGAAGTGGTTACACAGGATCGGTGCTAATGCTTCATACAGGAGAGGAGCTGACCATGTGTGAGCACTTCAGGAAATCACACCACGTTCTGATTTCCCCCCAAATTTCAGCAACTACACTAATAATTCTACCAGGCCATCACAGCCATGCTACAGCTCAGGACTGTTTTGTTTCATCTAAGTAATTACAGAGGGATAGAATCACTCTAGGTCATGGCAGAAGCTCAAGTCATTCGAAATACCTCCTCACATCTTTACTGCTATGATAATTCTAAAGAAAAAAAAACTCAAGGCAATTTTAGAAAAATGAAAGAAGGGATAGATTCATCTAATCCACTTCTAATACAGTTTAAAAGAGTACTCTGATTTTTGCCTTTACTTGAAACCATATTTCCCACATATCCCTGAAGATATGCCATTTGTTGTGACTGGTTAGGACACCAAGCCTGATAGTCTAGAAAAGTAGTTTTTTGTTCAGTAAATGAGCCCAGACTGTATTGAGTTGCAAAAGGTAGAATAAGAAATGGGGAAAGAGGTCTTTTTGCAGCACAGAAAAAACTCAGAAGCTTCATTGCATCTGTTTGCTGCTTTATTTCTGAATTTCTAAATCACTGGCAAATGTAAAGAAGGACCAGCTAATATTGGAAGAGATCCTGAATAGTCAGCAGTAGTTTAGTGAGATCAGTCAGGCCACGAAGCCTTGCCAAAGTTGCTCCTCCCTCAGAAATTTTTTAATCTATATTTAAACATCCTTGATCTGGTCACAAGAGACGTGATAGGGCTGACAACGAGGGAAAAGGGGCAAGGAGGAAATTAGGGTTTCCAACAGAAGGGGGGGTGGAACAGCACTTCTAGAAAATCTGGGCTCTTTGGACATAATTGTCTGGCAATGTGTAGGTATTACTAAAACCCAGGATTATTTCCAACACTACATCATCATATCCACCACTACTGTCTGCCAGTGTGTTAGTAGTAAATCTGAAGAGCCAGGAAAATAAGTGGAGCCTGTCTGCCCGCAATGAGGGTCTGGGCTCTGTGCTGCAGCAGTCAATGCCTTTCTCAGAGAATCAAATAATCTGCTAAATATCTAAAATATTCCTGGGACAATAAATAGGCTTTGCTAAATTTCTGGGGCTGTAAGGTGGGGGAAGACTGGGATTTGAAGAGGAGACCATTTGCAGGTATAAATGGAAAGTGGAGCACTCCTGGAAGCAAAAGGCCTCGTTGGCATCACTACACTGGCCTCACCAGCAGCCAGTCCCAACTTGGCAAAAGCACACTATGTGCTTTCCTTTCTCCTCTGGCATAATAAAACTGCTGTAAGATTTGGGAGAAACTCTTTCCACTTGAGTCTCTCTGAGGCTGTCACACACCAAGTCAAGGGGTGAGAAAGCCAATGCACCCCAGCCAACACTAGAAAGAATTACCTGTAGGAAGGATGCTCAAGAAGAGTATGAAGTAAAGACCTATAAAATCTGGTGGATTTTGGTTAAGGGAAGTAAATCTCAGACTGAAGCCAATCCCACAAGTTTGTGAGTTCAAATAGGAGATACAACTCTTTCTGAAGTGCAACTGTGAAGCAAACAATTTTTGAATTTTTAACAAGAAGCATTTTGCCATCCAATCAGATCTTTCTTGTATTGCGGCAGCACCAATGGAAGACAAATAGTTTCCTTCATAATAGCTGGCAGGGTGTTCTTTTTTATCTATGATGAAAAAAGAGTTGATAATAGAGTAACACTAATGTGTTAGCTGGCTGAGCAGTGTTTACTCTGTTAAGGCCTTTTCTGCTTCTTATGCCACCTCACCAGAGAACAGACTGCTGGGAGTGTGCAAGAAGTTGAGACACAACTCCCCAGCTGACCAAAGGGACACCTTATGCCATATGGCCTTGTGCTCAGCAATAAAAGCTGGGGAAGAAGTTTTCCAGGGCTGCAATTGCTCATGAACTTCCTGGGCATCAGCCAGCTGGCAGAGAACAATTGTGGGTAGGAAAAGTCTTGTTTTTCTTGGGTTTTTTTCCTTTGCTTCTTCTGGGTTTTTTGGGAGGTTTTTTTGTTTGTTTGTTTGTTTGTTTGTTTGTTTTTTGGGTTTTTTTTGTGGTTTGTTTTTTTTTTTTTTTAAACTTAAACTGTGAACTCAGCTCACAAAATTTCACACTTGTACTCTTCTGTTCCCAACCTCCATCCCACCAGGATCTGATGTGAACAAGCAGCTGTGTTGGACTGAGTTACCCATCAGGGTTAACCTACAACATGAGTCTAAGTCTGTCACTGGGCTCACCAGAGCACTCCCAAGGGAGCCTCTTGGGGCAAGGAAAATCCCCTCCCTCTGACAGGCTTGCTCTAAACGTACAGCACTGTTCCCATCATTCAGAGTAGAACAGTCTTTCACAAGCTCAGGACTTCTGTTTCCAGGCTCAATTTCTTCCCATTCCTTTTCATCTCTTTGCACACTTATATCATCCTGCAACTCAGCTTATCTTCCTTCTTGGCGTTTGTCCTCCTTCACTCAGGAAACAATTTCATTTCTTGATCTCTATGTGAAGACCAAGCAAACCAAGCTCTTCTAGCTCTCTCTATTTCACACGCTCTTCATGCTCCCAGCCACCCTAGAAGCCATCCTCTGAAATCTATATTCACTTTTTTTAAACATGGGACACCACAACTGCATGCAAGACTCTGTATGAAGCTATCTGTCTGAATACACTTATGAAAGCTAATAAAATTATACATGCAGGAATTTTTACTGCAGTAAAAATCATAGCCATAAAAAGCAGGTCTTTCATATCTTTTCTTAGTATAGCTGATATTTAATATGTGAATGATGGCAGACATATGAAAGAAAAAGTAGGTGACTGAAACCTGGAACTACAAGGAAGGTTTTTAATAAGTATTTTTCTTGGTGTAATTGCAGTGGATATTAACTAACAGTTATACTTCCTCACAGAAAAAAATTCAAATAAGCCTAAAATAGAACTTTTCACTGAGAGTATGTTAGTCATAGAACACAGCAGGATTCTTGGGAATTTTGTATGGCATCATTGAAGAGCCTTGCAGGAAAAGTATGAGATGAATGGCTTGTGGAGAACCACAATTCCATGCCAATTCCATGCAATTAAATCCTAATAAAGCCCTTTTAAGAAGACCCTATCAGCACACCGGAAGACAGGTCCCATTTTCAGAGAAAAAAAGTAACACATCTCAGACATGTGTGAAAACTTTGTTCATCCCCTTAACATACCACATTACCACTTGCTAGTAAGTAACAGAATAGAAAAATTTCCTCCTCTAAAAATAACTCTGAAGATTTTCTTTAAAATAATAAAAAAAAAAGAAGCAAAAAAGAAACCCCACACAAACTACCAAAAAAACCTTGAACCACAACATGACAATGAAATTAAAAAAAGACCCCTTACCACCTCCTCACTCCTCAGCTGCAGCATTCAGCCAAAAAGTGGCTGTGCTGACTCCAGTCCATAGTCTCCCTTGCCATACTTCAGGGTCAATGCAATGCTGCCCATCTTCTCCAAGGAAGTCTCACAGCAACTTCTCAGCAACCAGTTCCCTCCAGAGCTGAGCACTGAAGCCTGAGCCTGTCTGTGGAGTCAGAGAAGGTGATTATACCCTGATTTCATTCAATGAGAGCCGGGGCTTAATTAATGTTTCTCACTTCACTGGTGAAGCCTTTGAACATCAGATCATGGGGCTCGTGGGAGTTGTGGCTTCTCTAAAGTGAAGTTCTGGAGCCAGAAACTTTTCCTAACAAAATCTTCTTGAATTTGCTATACTTTCTGTCTCCAAAATGTGTTTTCAGTGAAATGACACATTTCAATGAAAGTATTTTTATTGAAAGGACTTCTGGTAATCTTCGATAAACATATTGAACCATGGATTTTGCTCCCATATAGAATAAACTAAAGGACCCAACATGTTTTGTGCATACAACTGAAAGGAAATCTCCAGACCCATCTTACCCTATTCTCAGTTGCTCTCATTCCTTGCTGACCTTCTCCAGCAAATTCATGCAAAACATTGGCTTTAGCAGAAGCCAAGGAAAACTTTGGAGTTCTCTGTGAGATTTCACTACCTTAATTGAAGATGGCTGACCCTTGTTCTAGACAAAGCACTTTTCTTTTTACAGGCTTTTCTCCCTCTGCTACCCCTCTTCTTGCAGGACAGCCCTGGATCTCCTCCAGCTGGACAGTTTTCCTGTCTGGTTTGTGCAAGAGGAGAGACTATGGCCTTGCCTGCTCCTTTATACCTCTGAGACTGCTTTCTTCCCAAGAACAATTCTGCCTGGCTCTCTTGTGAGCTATATAAGGTTGCAGTTTCTCAGAGAAGCCCTGGCCCCCACAACTGTCTTGATTTTCTGTTTATGGTATTTGTTGCAAATGTTATTCCTAAATCTTCATTTCTTTCTGTAGCCCACAAATTTGATGATAGCACAAGCCCTGACATTCTTTCCAGTTAAATACGTTTTGAACCTGAACAGTTTCTCTGTAGAAAGAGACTCTCACAACCTTTTGAGGATGCACTTGATGCCTACTACTAATGCTTAGGGGTTAAGACTTTGTGGAAAACACCTGCCAACTCAGCTCCCAGTGCTACTTACATAAATATGCTTTTGTTCTTAGAATATGTTACACCAGGTTTCATAAAAGCACCCGTGTACAGCTATAAAAGATTTAAAAGATATAAATAATAACCTAGGAGCCATTTAAAGTTAGGATCAGCAAATTTCAAGGAAGGGATCAACCAACTTTGGTAATTTAACAACTGTTTAAAATACATTAGCAATATCTGGTTTAATCTTATGGTAATTTATAAGCTATGAGATTTTGTAAGAAAAAGTCACAGTAATACAGGAACACAATAAATTAAGTACAAGCCTACAAGTGAGTTTTTAAAGAAAAATTCTATCATTCTATAGGATTGCTAAAGACACACGAGCATGCACATAAACAAACAAGCACACAAAAAATATATATAAGCATTTCAAATAGGTGTATAGGGTTTGTTTGGAAAGAAGCAGGTACATTTGATTTTTCCCTTATATTTCTATTCTGTGCAATGGTATTATTGAATTCAGGTACTCAAAATTAGTGTGCAGGCAGTCTTCATGCTTGAAAAACAGAGTAAGCCCACAGTACCACTGGCTCAAGGAAGAGGTAAGGAACTGATTCATTGTATGCATACCTAGTATCTTGTTGCATATTTATGTTGTGTCTGGGGGTTCAGCACTTTTTTTCAGCTTTTCTTACCAGCTTTGCTGCCACTAAGGCTTCACTTTTCACTGAACCTGAACCAAGACTAGGGACAATTGTTATCCTTTGGAGGGGTTTGATTAGTGACTTGTCTTGCTTATTCCCCTTCCATGTAAGAATAAAACTTCCTGAAATCTAACAAAACTTATTCAATCTTACATAAAGGTTCGTGGTAGAAATCATGCTCTTCAGTTTTAAATTCTGTTTTAAAAGTCCCTTCCATTCTTACAGGGCTTTATTTTACAAATAATGCTGGAGCTAAATCAATTCTTTCAATATAAATGCTGTTTGTGATTTAAGTAATCAAACAGGACCCTTAGCATCAGGAACCATGAAATCTAGACCTACTTTGACCTACTTCTGTTAGGTGACTTTGCCTGAAGCAACAAGGGGTAAAATAGGGAAGGTGGTACTCAAAGAAAAAAAATAATATATTTATTCAAAGTTCTTTGAAATAGAGAAATTTTCTTTTGTCCCAGTCTTAGCTATGTCTGCCAAGTCTGTCCACAACACAAGAGGTTAATTTGTATTCTATGGATAATAAAAACAGCAAGCAAGGTAATATAAACCTGGCATTACACAAATGGGCTTGGGGCTGCACAAGAGGAATAGCAATATTATTAAAGGAAGGGTTTGTCTTGTATTATATGCTTCCCATTAAAAAATTCTTTACATAATTCTGCTGAGTTCCAGTGCTCTGGCAATATAAAATATCTTTCCCTCACTTTTTTAAAAAGTCAAAGAGGCAAGAGTAAGACTATGTTATTAACAAAGTCATACAATGTCAATAAGAATAGAAGATAGTAAAGAAAGTAATAAAAGTGCAAAACTCAGTGCACATTTCACAGCTTTTAAACATACAGATTTGCAAGGGAATATAATATTCTTGAAAAGAATATAGTAATAGGTTTGGTTTTTATGGGACTCAGACTGTTGAGAACATCTCAGGATTGGACCCCCAAGATCAGGAAGACATAGAAGAAGTTGCCTGACACAGCTCTGCCAGCCTGCTTCCAACCTGACCTAGAAAAACCCAGGCAGTTTTTGTTCTGAATCTGTCTGGAGAAGAGTCTGCCAATTGTACCAGACTGCAAGGTGGTTTAATGATGTGGACAAACGGGCCTTTTATTTCTCCTGTGCTCGTCTGGGAAAATTTGGAAACCATACATTGTAGCACCTTTCAGTGTTCCCAAAAACTGAATAGGGAGCTTTCCAAGGTGTACAATAAATTGCCAGAGGTTCAGCAACAAGACAAAACCGTGCAGCCTGTTATTGATAGTTCTCCTGCACATAAAAATGAAATTGTCCTTTATAAATACCTTTGAAAATTCAGGAAAACTGAATATGATTACAGAAGCAAATTTTTCACTGGATGTATTCATAGCCTAAAAAGATTACAAATGTAAGAAGGAACTTAAATGATTTCATAGAAATTAAAGTATCCCAGATAGAATACAGAGATGTTTCAAAAAGAGACTGAACTCCATCCTCCCTTTCCACATCTAGTTTTCCATATTTGCCATATATCTGTCACTTGGTTGCCCTTATCATTCCTAGAGAGTACAAAATATCCTTTCCCAAATTTAGTGGTATAACTTAGACAAGAAATAGAGAAAGGCAGAACTCAAAGGAACTCCTGTAACTTCTATAAATAGTCTTTTACAAAAGATAAGAGCTTATGAACTAAAAGATGATATTATTCCTGAGCAGTTTTCTGGTCAATAACATTTTACATGTCATTTTCTCATAACAGATAGTCCTCCAACCAAAGAATTATTCCAAATACTGTTTTTACAGTATATTCGCAAATTGCTTTGTGAAATTTTCTCTCTGTTGTAACAGGAGATGTGCCTAATCCTCTTTGCAGTTGATAATCACATTTCCCATTAATCTTCTCTCATACCATAGCACAAGCTGGAGAGGATGATTTCACAAGGGCATGTAGTGATGGGACAAGGAGTAATGGCTTTAAACCAAAAGAGAGCAGGTTTAGATTAGATATTAGGAAGAAATTCTTTACTATAAAGGTGGTAAGGCACTGGCACATGTTGCCCAGAGAGGCTGTAGGTGCTCCATCCCTGAAAGTGTTCAAGGCCTGGCTGGATTTGGCTTTGAACAACATGGTCTACTGTGGGTGTCCCTGTTTCATGGCAGGGGTTTGTTACTAGAGGAACTTTAAGGTCCCTTCCAAACAAACCATTCTGTGATTACATGATTCTAAGACAAATAAGCATAAGTTGGTCTGGGTCTATCATCACAACCTGGGGAACCTTGCTGTTTGTCACAGCCAGAATTGTCTTATCAGAAGTTCTCTCATGTCCAAATACTCCCTTGCCATTCAACAGCTAGTTAGGCACAACACAGGAAAGGGAACTCAGCTCATTCAAACTTCAAGTATACCTTTACGCCATATTTCTTTAAATTTATTGTTAAGTTAGTGGATTTTTAGGAATGGTAACTAGGAATGGCATAATTGATCTTGACCTTCTATTCTCTCTTCTGTCTCTCCCTCCACATGAAATTCTACCAGGGAATATACTCTCCTGGCAGAAAGATAGGTTCAGAGATTCAGTAACCTTTTTCAAATCACATCTTGTCTGAGTTCATAGCTCCCTGCACACATGCACACACATTCTCTTCCTAGGTTCCTCTTCTTGCTCCATTTCTCCTCCTCTCTATACCATAGTTCCTCATCTGTGGAGCACCAAAATTTTTATTTCCTTGAGAATCTTTGATTAGCCTCTGTATGAAAACTCCTGTTTTGCAAATAAAAGGTACAAAACTGATTTTACAATTAGTCCTGTTGCTTTCCTTGAGGCCACCACTACGCAGGATAGGGATTCACATATGAAAATGCTGACATCCAAATCTACAACTGAACTGTCTAAAGACAATCCCCAAACACTACTACAGTGTTTAATCAACTGTACCTTCACACAGGAACATTTGATGTACTGCTCTACTCACCAAAGTCTCTTATTGTACAGTCAAAGGTTATTTGGAATTTATCTGTCGCCACCAGCAAAATTCAACCTGGAGGGCAGTGAAACTGTACAAGGAATATGGAATGTTTTGATTCATAAAAATACCAAAAAATAGTTTTGGGACTTAGGGAAGATTGTATCAAGATTTTAAATTAGCCCCCCACAGTCACAAGCACCCAGTACATGTGTAGTCCAGAGGGGTCACAAGAATATCAGTTCCTACTGTCTCTATACACCACATATCCTAATGTATTATTAAACATCTGAAGAAGGCCAGAAGTTACTGCTATAAATTTCCATGTAAATGTTACCATTATGATGGATCTCTATAATAGTACAAAATTTTCCTTTCTATCTTCTTTCTTCAGATGGATCTTTGTTTTAAAACTTGATCATATATCTTGAGCTCATGGAACAGAAAGAAATGAAAGGCAGACAAATACTAGGATTATACTGCAAAGATAGACTCAAAAAAAGCTGTAAAATTCACATTAAAACTGAGAATCTCTTCCTTTTACTGTGGAAGAATCGCCGTATCTTTTCCTAGTATTCTTTATATATACCTGGGGAAAAAAAGTGCGCTCAATGCCTCATGGGGAAAAAAAAATCACTGAATGAAAAATCTGCATTTCCAAAATACAATAATTATCTCCCCTTATTGATCTCTGAAAGAAAGTTTTAAATACATCTGGCCTTATGATTTTGAATTACTCATCTCAAAAGATTTCTGAATTTCCATGAAGCACAAGGACTGATACTCACTGAAGATCAGGAGTATTTCAGAGTCCAAGCCCCCTCAGTGCCTAGAGATTTCACTGCACCCAGCTGTTACCATGCTCATGCACCTGTGTTTCTTTCCCAAAGTAGCTGGAAACTAAATACCTGACTCCAGGGCTCTGGTCCTGTGTTGAATGTATTGTCCTGCAGATTGCATACAGACAAGAAGTCGTACAATGAAAATCATTAAAAATGTTGGTTTTTGAAGACCTAGACAGTGACTGAAGCTGCTTGTTTGTTGTGTATTGCTTCTCACTTCTTTCAGCTTGCACAACTTTTCAAGCAGCAGCTGCACATGACAACATATTTGATGGGATAAGAGAATGTGGATGCCATCAAATGAGAGCTTTTAACATCACTAGTTTTCATTCTTGCCATAAATGAGACCAGAAATCAGCATGAAACCAGTATTTCCACTGAGACCAACTTTGGAGCCACACATCGACCCAATGGATCTGCCTATCACTATCAATATTATTCCTTATTACTGGAAGAATCAAGAAATCACTACCTGGGCTCCTGATGCCTCTCCCAATTGTCCCAGAGCCCCAGAGCCTCTTTTGATAGCCCTCAGTTTCTTTTTTATCTACCTCTCTTCATTATTTCTTCCCTGTCAGTTTAAACAACCAAAAGCGGACAATATTCAGAGGGCCTTACTAGACTGGAAAGGTTCCAGTAATGTCCCTTCTCTGAGCCCCTGGGAGACAGCAGACATCCCTGTGAGCTGGGTCCAATCTCCATATCAGGACCTCTGCTCCCCTTAGAAGGGAGTCTCCTATTAGAATGACCCTTCTTTTCCTGTAAACAGAGTAGGTCTTGATTCACTATCTCAGAAGGACCATCTCCCACCTAAGTTGTTTTCTAGCCTTCTAGTTCTGGAGCCTCAGACCTGCTGTAGAAGGTACCAGGCCCAATTAACAAATTCTGAAAAGGAGGAGGAACCTTGCTCCTGCTATGTGCAGTGACTGCTTCCAGCCCTCATCTTTAACAGATCCTTGACTAATAGTGCTTTGACTAATTACCCTGCAGGGCTCTGAGTCAATCTGCTTCTGCACTATGCAGATGTGCTAATGCAGGTTCAGGACTAGAAGGGATACTATGAAAGTTTACAGACAATACAAAACTGTGAGGAGCTGTTGACTCCCTTGAAGTCAGGGAGTACCTGCAAGACACCTCAGCTAATTAGAGGCTTGAGCAAGGACCAAAAATATGAAGTTCAAAAAGAGGAAGTGTTGCGGCTTGTGCTAATTTGGCTTGATTAAGTTTATTGTTAAGACTTAATGTTGATGGTTTGCTCTGCTGTTCTCCCCCATGGTGGTTCCCAAGTTGGTTTATCCCCAGAGTTGTGTCCTCCCACAAGTCTTCCTTTATGGTGTTTCCCTGCCCTTTGTTCCAGCTCCTTCCCTATCAATCATTGTTACCCTGCCCCTTGTTCCAGTCACTTCTATGTCAATCCTCCCCAGAGCCAATCCGTTTGCCATACCTCCCCCTGGGTGTTCCTGGGTGTCTCCCAAACCTCAATGCCCCACTGGTGCGTGTCACCTCCTCTCTCCTCCCACCTACCCTGATTTGCCCGAATGCAAGTGAATAACTCCTCCACCGAATGTCCCTCATGGGCTCATGTTCTGTATCCAGCCCCTGATTTGTAACTGTATATAAGCCCATGCACAGGGGTGCTCGGGGCTCTTCATCTTTTCCCCTTCAACCAGAATAGACCTGTTGGGTGGAACCTCAGACCCAGGGAGCCTCTCTCTCTTTTGCCTGAACCCTTGACGTGGTGCAACATCAGCCACCTAAGAGCATTGGCTCTTAAGGTTCAGCTGCAGGCACAAACCCCACGCCTCAGCTGTTCCCCACACCTGGCACAGCTCTGGTGTGCCACAAGCTAGCCTGGACTCAGGTGGATGTCAAGCAAGTGAAGGATTCTGCACCCAGGACACAATAACCCTGGATGTACTGACAGACTAAGGAGTGAAATGCTGGGAAGTAGTGCCATGGAATCTGAGTCAGCAGTGCCCTGGCAGCCAGGAGGGCCAAATGTGTCCTGGGGTGCCTCAGGCACAGCATCACCAGCCAGGCAAGGGAGGGGATTGTCCTACTCTGCTCTGAGCTGGGGCAGCCTCCCCCGAGTGCTGGGGGCAGTTCTGGGTGACACAAGATAATATATTAAACTATTAGGGAGTCTTCAAAGGAGGGCAATGACGATGGTGAATGGTCTTAAGGGGAAGCCGTATGAGGAGAAGCTGAGGTCGCTTGGTCTGTTCAGCCTGGAGAAGAGGGGACTGAGGACAGACCTCATTGCAATTACAACTTCCTCATGAGGGGAAGAGGAGGGGCAGACTCTGTTCTTTTCCCTGTGACAGGGCCAGTGATAGGACCCAAGGGAATGGCCTGTAGTTGTGTCAGGGGAGGTTTAAGTTCAATATTAGAAAAAGATTCTTCACCCAGAGGATGTTGGGCACTGGAACAGGCTCCTCAGGGAAGTGGTCACAGCACAAAGCCTGACAGAGTTCAAGGGTCATTTGGACAATGCTCTCAGTCACATGGTATAACTCTTGGGGCTATACTGTGCACAGCCTGGAGTTGGGCTTGATGATTCTTCTGGGTCTCTTCCATTTTACCTTATTCTGTGATTCTGTTTTTCAGTCACCACATAGATAACTGGTTTCCTAAAAGGTGAAACTTACCCTGTCTTGAAAAATTCTGCAGTGTCCACCAGTCTTCTTTGGTTTTCACAACCTTGACATTGAAATCAAGTCCAAGGCAGATAATTTGGGAACCGCAAGAACTTAATCTTCAAGCTACAGTTCAAACCATGAGGACAACGATGAGCTGAAAAACACTGTATGAAATTAGTTACTGGTCTTACTCATTTTCTTATTTATGAAGTACTTTACGTCAGAGAATCATTAGGAAAATCTGTATTAAGTTACCATACTTTTATTATACTCTCAGAATAAATGTTTAAGACCTAAGGAATTTTAACCACCTGGAAAATACCTGTAGAAAAGTGGTGAGACAGTGGAAAAAAATCACAGAATCACAGAATATGATGAGTTGGAGGAGACCCATAAGGATCATTGAGTCCAACTCCTTGACCTGAACAGGAAAATTTCTGAACTGAGGAGATTTCAAGCTGAAGAATTAGAAAGAGTCACTAGTGAGACACATTATGCCTACTTGCCTTTTTTTCTACAAAATGTACTTTTCTTGAAATGAAAGAAAAGTTTTGATTTTATGGAATTTTAATTCATGTGGTCTTGTGATTTGCCATCAGGAAATATGTGCTTCTACCCTAACAATTTATGTGATAATTCTAAGACTCATAGACTATTATTTTAGCAACAACAATTTGGTAATGTTTTATTTAAGTTAAAAATTTCACCATGCTCAGATTTGAAATTACAGAGTAGTTTGAATAGCTTGCCTCAAAGTTCTTTCAGTCTCTCATCCATGTAGATTGTAGTTGCTTATCCACACATTCCCAAGCCTTAAAAATAACTCAGAGTATATATATATATATATATATATATATATATATATATATAGGGCCATACAACCATGACAATTTCACTTGGTTTAGTTGGCAACCATTTCACTTTCACCACAGGAAGAACTGTAGTACTAAAAGCTAATAATACAGAGGTTATTTACATGGGCATCTTGCTGGGATCAGGAAAATTGTGGTTACATGAAGAGTTTGGTTTTCCTAAGCTCTAATATTAAAGCTCCGTTCATTTTTTTTTTTTTTTTCCTTAAACCTCGGTGGAAAACAAGCATTTACTGTGAAAGTAATCCAACCAGATATCTTCAAAATCTTAATAGGCAAAGTAGATTGACCTCAGTTCATCTTCATGGAGCTTAGGACAAATTGATCAATTTACTTCCTAAATAATTACCATTTGAATGTTGATTTTACCTTCCTAAGATTAGTACATTTAAAAGCCTGTATTCAGGAATGCTAATGCAATGCAGTTCTGCACACACACACAGACTTACAAAAAACACAATATATTCTTTATATAGACAAGCCTCAACTGATTCTGGGTAATGAGGATTTACTTATTCTTTTGTTGAAGAATGGCAAAAACCAACAGAAATAAAACAGAGAAATGGATATAGTTAGAGCTCTGGAGGGAAAGACTTTATTTAGCATTTAGATTTTTGAGGTTAGGCATTAAGATTCTATGGATGCAACAACTGCAATCCAAACTTTATCTGTTTAAAATAAGCCCATGGAAGAAAGAAGGCAAGAAATTATTTATGTTTGAAAGGAGGGATCTAAAAAGGGAAAATTAAAACAACATACAATTAATTCATAAATGTTGTAAGTTGCTTAGTAAGTTTCCAATGGAATACATTGATTGAGCAGTAACTTTTGTTGAAGTGTACTTGCAATAAGTGTCTCTTGTTTTGTTCTCCAAAGGAGTCAGACATTGAGGCAGGGTATGCACTCGGGTGTATATCTGCCCATTTCAGTGAAGGTTGGGGTAACTTAACTGGTATGGTTAGATATTCCCAGATGGATGAAGACTCATCAGTCCAGACTCTCAGCCATTCCCAGGCAGGCTCCATTCCCATAATCAACCTTCCTGACAGCCATTTTCTTTATTGAGAAAAGCTTTCCCTACTGCAACAGATGCTGACGATCTCCCTCAGCATCTTAAAAGAGGAGCAGAATTTACTCTGGTTTGGCATCAGCTGAGAGCATCTGCCCCTCTGAATGTGCAGCGAATGAAGAAAGTTAAAAAACTCTGTATCTCAGTTTAATGGGTAAATTCTTTTATATTCTGTATCTGTCTCAATTTCTCCCATTTCTTTTGGTATCAAAAGTTTTAAATTTTTTCTGCAACGTTTTGCATTCTGATTCCTCTCTATGAATGTTTCTTATATCTCTCCATTTATCATCTCTTGGAATTTGTCTCTCTTGGAAATTGTCCATGACAGAGCTTTAGTATAAGTTGCTTTTTCTGCACTGTTTCTCATAAGAAAGCTGCAGTCTTTCTGTGCTTCTTTTTAAAAATTTTTGAGTCCTGATTCCAATACCCCAGGAACTTGGTTTTCCTCTCTCTGGAACAAATATAAGTTCTGAGGGGAACCTCAAAATCCATCCAACCTGATGGATTCTCTTTAGAGACAGTCTCTATGAGACAGGGTCTTGTCTTTTATCCTGTCCTTCAGCTGGAATTTTTTAGAGTTCCCACAGACATCACAAAAATGGTGACTGGGCTTGTTATAAACCCCATTAATTAGCTTATAACCCTTATAATCCTTAGGTTACTCACCTTCTCTGATTTTTTTTTTTTTTTAAAGCTTAAGAATTTCTGTTAATAATTAAATATATTTTTAATTTATTTTTTTAAATGGGAAATGTGCTTAATTAAAGTCTGGAAGAAATATAATTATTTGTAAATTGGATTAGTACTATATATGTATTAAAACTACAATGGTGTAAAAAAAAAATTTCTTGTTGTTCATTGTGAAATTTCAAAGTAACTGTCCAAAATAGCTAAGTTAGACACAAGATTGAGTCCAACTGGCATGCTTCAGTCCAACACCTCAGGGAGTGTGATCCAAGGCTGTTAATGCCCCATCACAGAGTTACTTTCATTACCAGGTGAACCATCCACAATGTGATTATAACCATAATCATTTTTCGGCCCAGTTTTCTCTGGGGATGCTAAGGGAACAGAAACACTGATTCAAGTCACACACAAATTTCCACCAAATTTGGTGTTTGGCAGGTGTGCTGAGAACACCTCACTTTTTCTGTCTTTGGCCACTGGCATGATTGAATTTACTAACACAGTATTGCTACTGTATAGCAGTGATACTGCCAGACACAAAATGATGCAACAAGGAGCTAACACATCATGTTAGGTGAGTTCATTTTAATCTTGTTTCCTTTATGCTATCCTGGCATCCCATCAGACCTGTTTTCATATAGCCAAACATGCCACATGTAGAAAATCTGTGAAATTTGGAGCAGACAGTTTGGTCTTAGTCCTAAGAAGTAACACACTGAGTGAAAAATGCTGAGAGCCATTTATTTAGACAAATAGACTCCAAAGTGACATTTGTATTTTGCTATCGTTACTATAAATACTTTGTCTTTTTTAGGAAAGCTTCTTCTGGATGTTATTCTGAGAGGATCAGTCACAGCGCTTTTGACCTTTTACTGTACACTACTCCATTAACATCCTGTGGAGAAATTCTCCTTATATATGTAATTGATGCATTTTATGAGACACAAATCAAAATAGATAGTCAAAAAAAAAGATAGTATGGAACTCAGGAAGAGCTGCCTGCCTGAGTACTTCGTTGGCATATTGCCTATAGTTGATAGTGTCAACTCAACATATGGCCCTTCAAATGCTCTGATGAATCCTCTTATGGGAATAAAGTCTGACTTGTCTGTGAAATGTTTAAAGTTTCGAAGTCCAACAAATAAAGCAAGTTGTAGCTCTAGCAGGGAGGAGACCTTACAGGCTTGTATGCAAACAGTATAGATTTCGACCACAAATATTTTTTAATAATTTCCTTTGGCCAGTGTGAACAGCCTTACACACAACCAGAGCAATTGTTAAAATAGTTGCTACTTGGGCACAGCCAAATGATGTTACAAGCTGATTTAGCTGGACAAGTACTGAACTTCAGAAAAAAGACAGTTGTTAAGCTAGTTCTGAAACCATAGACTTATCCTCAAATTAGGAGAACTTGAAACAGTGCAGAAAATAAAGGATGGCAGAATTATGCAATTAAAATTCTCATCTAACCTCCTGAACAAGATCCAACAACCACAGTGTCTGAAATTATGTATTCAGTGTTCATATGTGGCAGTGATAGAGTAAAAGAATTTGTACTAGTTTGGCTTTTCACATCGACATGCAAAACAAACACAGTCTCCATGCCAAGAAGTACAAGGGTACATGGCAAAAGAAACAGAAAGGCAACCCTACTGCCTGCTCATCTGAATAAGGTAAAGTGATGGGCACATGACCCAAAGGGCATATAAATGACTGAAACAATGACCTTCTTAAATAATGACCCATTTTAGTGTTGCTATTGTTAAAATTAAACAAACACTGCTGCAAAAGGATTTCCTTTCCAGCATTTTTTGCCACTGCTTCTAGCAGCCCTCTGAGGCAATGAATGAAACTTAAAGGAAGGTCAGTCTGGTGCACAAATGCTCTCATTATCTTAAAGGGGTCAGTGGTCAGAGGTGAAATATATTCATAGAGTAGTTATGATTAAAGGTAAGTTTTTATACGCTTTTGATAAAGACTTGTAAAATGGCCAAAAGAGATCCTGCAATTTTAATGTTAAGTGGCTTTTGTATTGGAAAAATGCCCAAGGCCCATGTCTAGCACGGTCACTTACAAATGACTGATGGGAGATCAATACAGACAGAGTGGGGATGCAGCTTTGTCACTGGGAGATGTAGTTAGTATGTGATTAGCCTTAAGTAGCATTGATGTGGGTGTAGATGGGAAGTAAAGTGCTTAGTACCCAGTGTGCATGATAGCTATTTGTATACAAAGTTAATGAAAGAGGAAAACCACATTATCATTATACACTCAAAGGGGCTTCCCACACCCATTCGGGGATTTTAGGAGCAGATCAGTCTGACAATGAGCTGTTTAGAGCCACAAGTCCCAACAGCGTTAACTCTGAATTTGGTTTTCTTCTATGAGAAGCAATCCCGCAGGACTTGGTAAACCACCTAGTTAAGTTCTGTGTGCAACTTGATTATAGCAGAACAAGTAGGCCACTTTGCCTTTCTGAAAGACAGAAAATCCTCTGAATTAAGCACAAATTGAAACTTAAGAGGAAGAGAGGAAGAGGAAACAAGAAGACACCTTGAGGAAGGTAAGGTCCTCTGGCACTGATAATATATTATACTAAATCTTCTCTGTTCCTTAATGTGGGGATCATTATGCTCAATCAGATCCAGACTATCCCACTAGGCATTTCACTTTTATTGCCATTTTGTTCAGAGGTGTTACTGGTAAACAGGGATTTTAAAATGCATTTGATTGCATTTTTGATAAATCATTTTTACCTGGGGACGTGGTAGAGCTCCTATGACTGGAAGTTTTTAAGATGAGATTGGACAGGGTGATCTCCTCAATTCTCTTTCCCATGAAAGTTTGGACCAGACAATCTTACAAGCTTTCCTCCAACCTTAGTTGTTCTATATTTTTGTGAGGTAGCTTTGGAAAGAAATAGTACCCTCTTAATTCACACTTACACATTTTATGTGCTCTCTTTATTTTCAAAAAACAGATTTAGTGGAGGACCTATAGTTTTTAACTCATGCATGTTAGATTTGCCTCAATTTGTCTATCTGGAGGGTTTTGGCTTTGCTTTTACCTACAGGAATTTCTGTATTTTACCTCTGTTAAACAGTAAAATAACTTAAATAAGATGCAAATCCCACTCAATATCAAATTAGAGACTTCCTCATTTGTTGCACAAAAAAATCACACCAGTGAAGAAAGCGACTATGAAATGACTAACAAGAATTTAGTCATTTCAAGTGTTCTGATTAATATTTACTCCTTTTTTTTCTTTTTTTCTACATGGAAAAGAATTAATCACACTCTGAAAAAGCATCATCTATGCTGTCTTCATTGACCTCCTACCCCACTACTCAGTGTATTAAAAGGTTTGCCTCAATTTTAGTCATATGGTATAAACTGAAATTATTTCATGGCTAACCTGATATTTCCAGGGCCATGATAAAGCCAGAAATCCGTGGCCTAGGGTCATCACACACCTTTCTAATGGACCCTCAGTACACAGTTAATTACAGGGAGAGTTTGGGTATCCTGCTGTCAAAAGCCACTGCAGCACAGCACCAGTCAGAAAAGCTCCTCGCTCAGACTCTCTGCTGCATTCAAACCTGAACACCCTTTCAGGATTCCCACTAGAAGTGGAGATGACCCAGAAGAGACCAGAAGGCTTAATGTTGGACAGTGCACATGTAAAATTTGGGGGCTTTATAGCATCATCCATCTAGAATCATTACACTTTTTATTAGCAAACGATAGTGCACACATCATCAGCTAATTAAAATTGGGCCAAACTACTAATGGAGCCACAACCTGGGTCATTGATTCCCAAAACATTTCTTCTTTTAATAAGCTAAGAGAGAAGCTCTGTAGTTCAAATAAGGCAAAATCCCTGCTACACTTAGTTCATCTTTTTTAACTGCCTGAACTCAGTGTTTACAAAAACTCTTCTGATGGCATTGAATTGAGTTAGTAGCTCAGGCTTTGCAGTCATGGTTATTTCCTGCCTGTGATTGCTCCTAAGTGAAATGTAAAAAACATTATTTATTAATATCTACAAGGAGACATAGTTTGTTCTGTGAAGAATATATGTAAGCAAACTCAGAAGACTAAACAATCTATTTTTCAAATTACTTTGTACAATTTATCAAAACTGAATAGTTTGCCCAGGCAAGACTTGGACACTTGTCAGAAGAAGCATGGTTGTCCAGTCATTTTCCAATAGGAACAATAACATATTGGTGTCCTTTGGAGTGTTTTGTTAAATGTGCAGTCAGCTAACACTCAGGGGTAAATATACAACCCTCAGCTGAGGCCTTCAACTCGACATTTCCAGGTTCACAAGTCCCAGACCTGTCACACATTTCCTTTTTGACCCTGGACAAGATATTTAATCTCCCAGTCCTCCATCTGTATAACAGCTAATATATTACTTGCCTTTATTGCTATAGACTGCAGAACAAGAACAGTGTCCAATTACAAATATGTTCAGTGCTGGATATGATGGAGATGTGTTGATAGTTAAGGCCTCAGAAAGCTGTTCGAACAAAAAGCAATCAGAAATTACAAATTATGATTTTATCATGTAGTTTCCTAACTGTGTTTCTGTAGTCTACTTACTCAGATCCTCCTTACCTGTGAAATATGCTAGACCCTGCAAGTCTACAAGGGCAGGTTAAGCTCGACCCAAGGTCTATTTCCTTCTCCAGAGGTCCCTGGATGTATTCAAGAACCATGCTGATACGACTGCCCAGAAATTCACAGCCTTTGGAATAGTCTTGAATTTTTATGCCTTTGACACAGTGAAGGAGAATTATTAATTTGGTCCTCAACTTCCATGGAAAATATTCAATTTGTTTGCATGGTCATATATTTACCCCACCAACTTTGTCTCCTAGAAATACAATGCTTGCCAGTGAGTTGTTTCTCGTGACCTGAAAAGCTAAGTAATGTCTAATATTGATCAGTGGTTTATACATTAATGGAAATAGCTAAATTGAAAAGATCCTCTTTATACACTGTGGCAAATTGTATCTGTTTGACTGGAGAGGGCAACCTTTTATTGAACTGCATAGTGGTTTGCTTTTAGTTGAGTTTTTTCCTTTCTACAAAGGATTTTCTCCTTTCTGAATTGTTCCACAAAATAAGTGGGTTTTTTTTCTGTTCTTCATATCTGTCTTAACAGTGAGTCTCAATTTACTGTCAATCATCCCCATGATGTATGAAAGGCCAGTTTGAATTTCCAAGTGAAGCACAGTCCAGTAGGGGACTAGCTTGTTACTACCAGCAACAGGCAGGACTTTACCACACCTTTTCCTAGCCTTTTTCAGGGAAACAGCAGGCTTATCTATACCTCTTTTTATCAGGTGATACCCACTTCTGAAGTAGTGCAGCCTTCCTCAGACCTGGGAGATGTTGCCTTCTGCTGTGCCGTAATTATCCCTCCTCTGGAAAAACTGTACAAATTTGAAATTTTTGCACCAGAGTCTCAGCTGTTTTTTCCCAAGTCCACATCTGTTATCTGTGCCTCACTATTTAACTTTGGCATGCCTATATCAGCTATGTCCTTGCTCCTCCTCCTTCCACTATGCTGTCGTGGTTAAACCCCAGCTGTCAGCTCGGCACCACACAACCACTCAGTCACTCCCCACAGTGTGATGAGAGAGAGAACCAGGAGGGTAAAACTGAGAAAGCTCATGGCTTGAGATAAAGACAGCTTAATAGGTAAAGCAAAAGCCACAGGCACAAGCAAAGTGAACCAAGAAATTAGTTTACCACTTCCCATGGGCAGGCAGATGTTCAACCATCCCCAGGGAAGCTGTGCTCCATCACGTCACAGTGACTTGGGAAGGCAAATACCATCTATTCAAACCTGCCCACTTCCTTCTTCTTCCCCCAGCTTCATATACTGAACATGATGTCATATGGTATGATGTATCCCTTAAGTTAGTTTTGTTCAGATGTCCTGGCTGTGTCCCTTCCCAACATCTTGTGCACCCTTAGCCCACACACAAGTGAGGTGGAATGAGGAGCAGAAAAGGTCTTAACACTCTGTTAGCTCTAGTCAGCAGTAATGAAATCATCCCTGTGATTATCAATACTGTTTCCAGCAGAAATCCAAAATATACCTCCATAGTAGCTTCTGTGAAGAAAATTAACTCTATCCCAGCCAAGGATAGCACATACACTAACCAGCATCAATAAGCTGGTTGACAGGAAGACAAAAAGCAAGGCTTATGGGACAGGGCAAAGGATGGCCCTTTATTCAGGCTGCATGAAGGAGCCAGGTGAACCTGACATTACACAATAGACGTAGGAAATTTTTCAGTTTAACAGCTTTTCTTATGAAGAGACAGAACAAATGGACTTTGTGCAAATCAAGCTTAAGGTGAGCTGATGGAGCAGTTTTGTTTCTCAGGAAATGAGAGCAGTCTGCTTGGCATCAGTCATTGCCTCCTGATCCCATCTTTGAAAGATCCCAACATTTTATATTTATTTACCAACACAAATAACACTGGCAGCCAGTCACTTCAAGCAATCTGCCTAGTCTGGTGCAGCCAAGCAACAGGGTTTTAACAAAGAAAAATAAAAGATCTGTTTTTCCTATTCTGAGAGAAGTAAATATAACCTACCCCAGGCTCTTGGTCAGCCAGCTGGTGATGAATTACATCACACTTTAAAAAAGCACCCAACTCCTTCTTTAATTAATACTTTCAATGTGACTATTACTAAGAAAAAAATTTTGGCAGTGCAGTGTCTTTACTTCAGCTAGACTGAATCTCTTTCTTTCTCTAACACATTTTTTGACACAGCACTGAAATGCAATGACCTTAAATGAAGACATATCTTGGCTGTGGTCAAGCTGTGTTCTCCTCATTTTGTTTTGATTATAAATAAAAGAAGCAGCAGAGAAAAGGTCCTATTGACGATTTGGGCGAGAATAAAGCAGCACAAGCAAGTAGAAAGATGTTCTTTGTCCTATAGAGCCTCTCATTTCCATAAATTTTTCATTTGCTGTATTTGGTGAATTCCCATCAATACTCACTTTCTCTGTTTTCACAGAGAATTACTGCCTAGTCATCCTACAGAATAAATAAGTAAGAAAGAATCATCACAATTCATAACAGAGGGGTATTTATGAAAACTGCTAATAGTAGATTTCCAAGGAGATGTGATTTGTAAAAGAGAAAAGTATCCTAGGGGCAGCATGGTGCAAGAGGAAAAACTTAAGGCAAGGACATGTTAACCAAGTTATTTGAAATGTTAGTTTTCAACTTCCCTATCAGTGAAAGTGGTATTGTTATGTACCAAGTGAATGCTCTGAGGGTGAGTCAAGGAGTCAGATTCTTGCCTTTGCCTTCCTGGGTGGCCCTGTGGACATCAGGAGAACTTTTTCCCTGTAACAGAAAGATTTGACTCAAGGCACATATAGTGGCTCAAATCCACAGAGCACTAAGCTTCATGCAGATCAAAGTGACAGCCACTTCTTAGCATGAGATGTGAGGTTTGTTGTACCTTGTCAAGCAAGGCTCATCTCACAGTCACATCTCATTACTCCCATAGCCTCTTTCTCAAAGCACTTCATCTTCGCCTGCTAGAAGGTACTGGCTCTATTCAAAAGGTTAAACTGTTGTTTCCAAAGGATCCAGAAGAACAAGTCATGACAAGGAAGAGAGCTGCAAATCCCTGATAAATCATGCACAGCACTCGGTCGTGGGGCTTGCGAAGTACAAAATTAAATTGTGTTCACATTGCCCTGTGCTGACTCATAGAAATGCAATATACATTGTTTTAATCAAGTCACATGTGTTAGGTCTTTTGTAAAATAAAAATTAGAGTGGGTTATACAGACTAAGAATAAATACTAAGGAAAAGAGAGTGGTCTGTGGAAATCAATCTCTCCTTTATATACTCCCAAATTATACTCATAAAGAAGAGGCCTCCAGCAGCTCTGTCAGTCACGATAAAGCTATCACTCTTGGATTTATTACAGGTTCTCTCCTTGTGTTTTCAATGGAAAACGTCCTACAGGTGTGTTTGCATTACTACCAAAGCTATATGAAGATTAATTACATGTCTAAGATATTAAATTCATGTTCATATTTTCAAAGATCTAACTTGCAATCAAAGTCATGCCTTTAAAAAAAAAGGCAGGGGAACTAACTGAAAAAGCCAGAATGAAAATAAAATACTTCCAAAGATGAAGGAGTTATCACCATTTAACTTTTCAATGCAGTAATGTAGCCTGGTCTTTCTCCCTGGTGCATTAAGGAAACTCTGCTTTGTGTTTGACAAAATCCAAATTCTATTTTCTTTACGATGGCTTCCACTAAAAAGATGTGTATGGTTCCAAAAGCCTCATTTCCTGTTTCCTAAAACGTCCTTGGTTCCTCACCTGGAACAGCTATTTCCATTCTACTCAGAGTGACAAAATTAGGCTTTTAGGCAAAATAAGTTAATCACAGCCATCAATCTACAGTGTTGATTAGATTATTTTCCTCTGTGAGTAAATAGTGCATGCTGCTTAATTTCCTGGGATGAGAAACATTGTTATTTTGTATGTCCTGCTCTCCTCTCTCTCTCTCTCTCTCAACTGACCCCTCAAGAGCAGGTGGAAACCGGAGTTCACTATCCTGAGGAAAGGCTAGCACAGACAAAATCTCTCTTTTTCTGTACATCTAAGTTGTTTCCAGGAACGCAGAGACTGTCCCTGAATTGTGGAGTAAACTTGCTTGGAAAGGGGAAATGTTTAAGGTCCTCTTTGCTATGAGGTTAGACACATAAAATAGTAATCAGATTTGCTGTAAAAAAGCTGCTATGTGTTTTAAAGCTCCCATCTTGACAAACATCATCTAAATAAGTTGCAGCACTCCAAATGTATTGGTCCTGTCATGAGAACTGAAGGCAGACCACGAAAGGATTTTGATTTACTGCTTTTCAAGGTCTTAGATGAACAAACAGAGAGTGGTGCTTTTTATTTATATTCTTGCAATTGATGCTAAAGTAGCACTTAGGCAATGAAGTATATAGGTTGCAATTGAAATCGGAAAAACTTAATCCCTAAACATTGTATATCTTTGTCCAAGTAAGGAAATGAAAAATCTAACCAATACAATCCAAAGTGTCTGGACCTTATTCAGCAGAAAATCAAACTTTCTGAGAGCTGAATCAGTGGTATGGAGGGGAAGGCAATGCCCTGGTGAGAAAAACATAATAAGGCCCACTGCAAAAACAGATGTGTAGTTGTCTCACCGCCTCCTTTTTCCTGACTTCTTAATCCTCCTGTCAGGGTCTGAGTCTTCTTACTCACTAAGTCCTCTCAAAATTGCACAATTAAACACAATTTGTCCCTTCAGTTCAAATAATCAGTAAATAATCAGTGAGGAAAGATATTCACAGAGTAAGTCAAAGAGACAAGAATAAGACTTGACTGCAAGACAAGTGGTTCATTATGAAGGGTACTTTAACACTGCCCAAAAGACACAAAGTATGTGTGAAAGAAGAAATCCTAACAAAGTCTTTCTAGCAACTTTTCAGCTCCAATATTAATTATTTTTTAAATCTAGTTAACTTCAAAACAGCAAGATTTCAAGGTTCATTTCCAAAAGAAAAGACGACTGACTCTTGCATTAAGTGCCAGTGGTAGATTTTTCCAAGAGACGTAAGACACTTTAAAATAGGACTACATAAGGCGGGAAAAGTATGAGTGGAACTTAACTGCTATTAACTCTACCTCCAGCCTTTACTAGTCTGGGCATTATCTGTATGCAACTGTGGCAAAAGTTTTGTGTGGGAGGCTGATGGTTCTCTCTTAATGAAGAAAGTTAAAAGTCTAGTGAAAGTGACTAAATGCAACAGGGAAGCAGAAAGGTGTGTTCTGCCAGCAGCCAGCTGATCAGATTTCAAATAATATTTCCAAAGCTACATCTATTAGGACAAAAATTGAATGTGAAAGTTGCTGCTCAAAACTTATTGTCATGGGACTGCTATCGGTATTGACAGAACTCAAAACCAAAATAGGCACTCAACAGCTTTGCAAGGGAAGGTGACAGGATCTGGCAGCTAATCCATGAAGCCAGCAGGTAAATCCAACTGGCTAAATCTTATCATCCATTTGTGAGCTAAGGTGCTATAGGAAAAAATGTGAACTCTTGCTAAATACGAGGCGTAGATTCTGATCCTTCATAATGGATTATGAAAAAAAAAAAATATATCAGCCCCCTCAGTCATTAAGTCACAAGTTCACAGTTTAATGCCAAAAGCTAACTTTTTGCCGGTGTGATATTCCCTCAACTCCAATCCAGCAGATACAAGCTCTTCCAATACTATTCTCTGCAATATTCCCTGTTATCAAAGGACTACACTAGCCACTGAACACAACGGATTCTTCTATCTCCAGTGTCTAGAGTCACCTTCCATACCAATGGAAAAAATTTGCTGTGTTCCTTTGGCAGGTACAGCCAACTTAAACAAAAAAGTGATACATCCGCATCAAACATGTTTATCTATATCCTTATTTAAACAAAACACCATAATATATTGCAGTAAGAAATACAAAATAAGAAAAAAATATTGTTGCACAATTTTTGTCAGCGTTGCATGCAGCATCACTATTTTGCCCATGTAGTAAAATGTTTTGTGGGTGTGGTTCTTTCACATAGCAGAATGGAAGAAAAATATTTGTCAAATAGAAAAATTTTATTTTAAAAACTAAACACTATCAGAGGTGCTCCAGGGCAGATTGGGGATTCTGTATTGATAAATGTATATGTTTATAAATCAAGACACTGACTTAAAATCAGATTATTTTAAAAGCAACCTTGCATTACTTTTCTTGCTGTGTGGACTTCAAACTTTTATGTGTCATGTCATCAAGCTTTTTAACCATTATATGGTTTAGAACCATCACATTTGTACTTAAAACCAAGCCTTTCAGCTTGGTAAACATGATTTGCTAAAAAAAATTAGGCCTTTAACAAAAAAATAATTTATCATAAAATGGACAATAATGTCCAAGTATGGAAAAATCTGAAACCACATTAAAATAATTCTTTAGTAATTTGTACCTCAAGCTGAAATTGGAAGTTTCTTTAATATAGTAAAGAGTACCTGGGTTTATAGTAATTTATTAATTTCTGTACTGGCAAGGTAAGGCTACACTATATTCGTACAATTTTAAAATCTCTTTGATCAGAGCAATAAAGCATATTCTAAAAATATACAATAATGTATTACTCTCTACAGAAGTTGTAACTCATAAAATTTTGTGTCTTTTTCTAACTTTTTTCTTAATTAAAAAATAAGCTCAGTAAAGGGAGAAGCTGGACATTAGGAACAAATTGTAAAGGTAAATTACAGGAGTTCTAACAGAGAGAGACTTGCAAGTATCCAAGAATTCACAGCAAACACAGTGCAACCTACTTGTACACAGAATTAAATCATATTAACCACAGAGACGAAAATGACTAAATTTCAACATAATTTCAAATTTTGCAGAGGAGTCAGGTTTATTGTAGCATGAAATATGTCAATGACTTACTTTAAATATAATCAAAATTGTCCCTTTCTCTAAAAGTTTAAAAATACGTGATGGAAAGTTCGCCTTTGGAGAGTTTGGAGGTCTCTCAGTAAGTTCACAGATGATACCAAGTTGTGCGGTGGGAGCGTTGATCTGCTGGAGTGAAGAAAGGCTCCAAAGAGGGATATGGACAGGCTGGATCAATGGGCTGAAAACTGTGGAACGAGGTTCAATAAGTTGAAGTGCCAGGTCCTTCTCTTGGGTCACAAAAAGCCCCAGGCTGGAGGCAGAGTGGCTGGAAAGCTGTGGTGGAAAAGGACCTGGGGTGCTGATTGTCAGTGGCTGAACATGAGCCAGTGTGTGCCCAGGTGGCCAAGGAGGCCAGTGGCTTCCTGGCCTGTATCAGCAAGAGTGTGGCTAGAAGGAGAAGGGCAGGGATTGTCCCCCTGTACTCGGCACTGCTGAGGCTGCACCTTGAACCCTGTGTTCAGATTTGGGCCCCTCAGGACAAGAAGGACATTGAGGTGTTGGAGTGAATCCACAGAAGGGCACTGGAGCTGGTGAAGGGTCTGGAGCAAGACTTATGGGATTGTTTAATCTGGAGAAAAGGATGCTAAAGAGAGACTTCATTGCCCTCTACAAGTACCTGAAAAGACATTGCATCCAGGATGGGGTTGGTCTCTTCTCCCTATTAATAAGTGATAAGACAAGAGGAAATGGCCTCAATTTGCATCAGAGGAGGTTTAGTTTGGATATTAGAGCAAATTTCTTTACTGAACATGTTGTTAGGCACTGGAACAGGCTGCCAAGGAAAGTTATGGAGTTGCCAGTCCTGGAGGCATTTAAAAGATGTCTGGATATGGGACTCAGAGACATGGTTTAGTAGTAACATGGCAGTGCTGGGTTAATGGTTGGACTTAATAGTCTTAAAGGTCTTTTCCAACCTGAACAATTCTATGATTCTATGAAAAATCTCATTCTTCAATAATTCTTAATAAAGGACATTATATCACAAGTATGTCTAATTGATAAACTAAGTAAAAATTTAAGTTAATTTCAATTTTGCTGGAAGAAGAACAGTGGCAATAATAGAAAAAATTCTCTTTGGAGAGTAAGCCAAGATTCCAGATGCTCTTGACACATCATATCAAAAGACATGAGCATATTATTGGTCAAGAATCAAAACTAGACATTTTCTGATAACAGAATCTTACTCCCTGGCAAGATAAAAACAGTTGCCTTTGCTTCCTAGTGATATTCAAATTTAAAAAAATCACTTGATTTTCCACAATGCTTCCTCTGAATTTTTAATTTCAGTGGAAGTTTTGCTGAATAAGAATTGTAACATTAAACCAATAGATCAGAAACACCTGTCTGGTCTATTTCTTATAACAGTTGGCATCTTTTCTATTGTGTAGTTTGTAACCCTTAAGGAAAAAGTCTGTCACTCATTTACATGTTTATAAACTGCCTCCCTTAATATAATTCAGACCCTATGATAACACCACAATAGTGACATCATGTTGTTAATATATTTATATTTTCTCTTCCAATCCAGGGAAATGCAAACTACAAATAAAAATCCATATCAAATTTATATTTATTTGAATTCAAAGTGGATTTTACATTCTCTTTAGCCCATCACTAATCCATTTAATATTTTGCATAAAGGAAACACAGAATTAAAAAAAGTAAGGGATATATAAACATATCTGAGATAATTTCTTTCTCCTAAAATTCTACTCCTTTACTTGGAAGTTGATGCTGCTCAGAAGCAAAGAAACACAAACAAATGATCATCTTAATAGCTGAATTGCAATCTAGAAGTCAGGAATATGGAGATATTAATTGAATAAGCACAATCTCTTGTTAATCTCAGTTATTTCTTGACTGTGTATATCAAGCACAAAGTACAAAAACCCTTGCAGTATAGATGTTCTAGAGTAATTTTGTATATGTAGGGGCCTGGCTTCCTTTGTTAAAGGATTTTAGCTTACTGACAAATGTTACTTTTTGTGTTTCATAACATTTGTTGTCTAGTTTTACTTTTTTCAGCATAAGTATACAGCACCATTCAAAAAAGTAACCACATTTTAAAAGTCCTTTCAAAAAAACACAGTATCAATATCATAGTATTTCTCCCTCTCATGAGTCTGAGATATACTAGAAAAAGAAATCTACATGATGTTACTCAATTGAACATGTAGAAACTCTGGCAAGAAGGCAAATGCAAAAACTTATACACAGCAAGACATACCATAGCCAGGTATGATTATTGAATCATTGGAAATTGTTTCTTTCAAGCACTTGGAATCTGTTGCAGGATCACTGGTTTAACATCGCGGAAAGCTGCAACATCAAAATAATTTTAATTTTTCCTTCCCTGAAGGTATTGTATTATTAAGGCTGTATTGGTACCTGCTGAATCAAGAGTGGTTGATGATGGCTGTGGAGAGCAAGGGGATCATAAGCCTATACTGGTGAACTGTTAGAACAATCCTTGAGTACAGAGTGGCCTCTCCCAAGTAGCAGAAGCCCCCTTAGCCTTTTCTGAGCATTGTTTACTCTCCAAGGACCTTGTACCATAATTCATGTGCAAGTTCACTGGTAGATAGTTCACTAACCATGACAGAGGCTGTGAGACCCTGCCTTCATGTCAAAGAATATTCCTAAATGTGTCATATTTTCCAGACTAGACATAACTAATTAACTCTAGACCAGAAGGTAATTTTTCTTTTCAGTAATATTTCTAATTTTCTAATTTTCATTTCAGTAATATCTCTGATGCTGACCTGAATCTAACAGTTTTGGATGGGATGACACAAGCCCAGCTCATAACTTTTGCACGCATCCATGGGCAAATCCATGTCCATGAGGCAAGGTGCAGTAGCCTCTTTGTAGAAATTTGAAAGAAAAAATACCATGACAGTTGTCCTTCTCTCACTCTTTCTTGCTCCAGTTATTTCTGGCCATTGCAAGCATTTGGGACAGCTCAAAGGTTCAATTACACAGAAGGACCAAAGCAGCTCTGGTCCAAAGACTGGAACATTTCACAGCATTTAATATGTGTAGTACCTGGTTGCAGAGTTATTGTAGTTCCTGGGGATCAATTCCAACCTCAGAGAGACTTGCAGTTTCTAAGTCATGAATTCTGCATCAAGGTAATCTATCAAAAAATCCCAATAATTAAAAATTGTTTGACATGAACATGATAGTACTTCTATATCTCTTCACACAACAGGGCTGGTGCTAGTACAGCATGACTAAAACTTTAACATATATACCAACACTCTTCAAAGCAGGGATGCAGGACAAACTCATGTTATTTGAGCATTTTAATGTTTTCATTTAGATCTCATATGTTTTCATTTTAAGCACTGACAATCATTTCACTACAAATCTAGACTTGTCCATGAAGATCTGAAGGAAGAAGGTTTCTGAGCCTTGTGTTAGCCAAGATCTCAGTGGGGTGACATCACTTTATATCAGGTGAGGATCTTGACTAATAGTTTAAAAGGATGGTATAAAACCAGAAAGAGGAGAAAGCAAAATGATAGTCAAGGTTACGTGATCCCTTGCTACTATTCTTCTGTTAATGAACGTAGAGAATGCTTTTCTTAATGATGAGGTAACATGTGAGTAGCCTGAATCTTGCAGATGAAATCAGCATTACTCCTGGTAAGCAATAAAAAAACTTGCTGATAGTAGTAGTATTAAAGGAGAAGCAGCAGGAAAGGAAAAGAAATTGTGTAATTTGTAGGGATTCAAAACATACATCAGGGTTTAATATCTGAAACCGCAGTGCAGATGCAGCATTTAAAATTTAAACAAATACTTCTGAGGCTTCTAGATATGTTATAGTCTGTAGTTATTTTGCACACATTCCTACATACCTTCAAAGAGTAAAAAAAGAGTTATTAAAAAAAATCAAAATTTCACATAAAGAGAAGCCAACTGCTTCATCATTCATCTCTGCAGCAGTGGCATATTTCCCTTGAGTGTTTCAAAGGCATATGAACAAGGTAACTCCACATGGCAGCATATTTTATTGGTCAGCAATGAGGAGCTCATATCTACACATTCGGCTTCACACAGATGCTGGCAGTGACCAGCCTCTATAGCTCTGTCACAAAGAAGGAGAGAGACCCCCATTTTATGCCCTCTTCTGATGTGAAATACCAAATGGCCACACTGTTCAATGTTATAACCATGATTAAATTCTTTTGGTAAAATTATTGCAGCTGAGTCAGGAAATTAGAAATTGCTATGGTGGAACTATTCAGAAGACTGATAAACTGACTTTAAAATAAAATTTTGTAGATTGACATTCATTAATGATAGGTGTGCCAATGGTTAGCTGCTACAAATGACCACAGAACAGCTTTACACACACAAATCTTCTAGTCCACTCTATCCTGAATTAGCTATGAGCATGTAACACCAAAGAGGTGATGCACCATTGGATGCAGTACTGGTGGTCAACGGTTGGGGAGGTCAAGGTGATCGGTCTGGGAGCCCTTTTATGGGTAAAGCTCCTCTGCAGGCCTGATACTTTATGCAGCTTACCGCTCTCCCAAAAAGGCATTTCCTCTGCTCCCAATGCCGCTAATTTTTGTTTTGGCTTTGCCACTCATCTTGATACTCGTACATTTGGTAGGATATTTGCCTGTTTTCTGTCCCTTGTGCTTATCTTGGCCTTTGTTCTTTGTCTTGCAAATTCTGTTTCTTCAGTTGTTGATTATATGTTTTCCCACACTTCCCACCTGCCTGCAACCACACAAATTTTTGCTTACTCTTGGACACATTCTTGCATATTCTTAAATACTTGCTGCACATTGTTTTGCTGTGCAAATGTATGTGTTGAACATATCTATATGTATATATGTATCTGTGTTGTTTGCTACACTATTTTAGTATGCTTCTAGTTGGGTTCAAGGCAAACGAATAGGAATTCTATTCTAACTATGCCTATATTATAATGTGCACCCTGATTTTTAAGTATGATGATCATTCATAGGTGTCACAGCCTCTGTTTGGCTGTAATGCCTAGAGTTGGCACTTGAGGAGATCTCAGGTGAAACCATTCTCTGGCAAAAACAAGGAAGCAAAGAGCTGTCTATTAGACAGCTAAAAGAACAGAATAATGAGCACACTCCAGTAGTGTGCTTTAAAATAGAATTACTGTACTTGCAACACCACTTTCTTTAGTCAGTAAGGTGTCACTGTAGTGGTGGTCTGCACATTTACTGAAATAAAATCTATTTCAGAGCAGCAAAACAGAAATTATGTGAAGATGACATCATACAAGGATTCACTATTCATAAAATGAATCTATTCTCTCTAGTGCTGCAGAAGCTGTTAAATTAAAGAACACAGTAGTTAGTATCTTTGATGTCGAAAACAAGGCAAGAGAGAAAAGAAGGATAAGTGTTATGATCAGCCTGTCGAAGAGAGAAGCAGAAATAACAGATACAGGAATAGCCTGATTTTGACTTAAATAAACCACTTTTTTCAGCCTTAATGAAATGATTTTTTAGCCCTAATGTGCAGTGGAGCTAGCAGCAGAGGCTCTCTGCTTTGATACAGATGAACAAGTGAGAAATGACATGCAAGTATGTTTAGGAAACCTGACATGACAGCTGGTTACCTAGTCTCTCTACTCCACAGATGTACTATTGCACTGGGGAAGAAAAGGCATCAGTCATACTCTTCAGCCAGAAGGCAGAGGAGGATCATTTCAGGAAAAGTTTTCACAGCTTCTCTGAAAAAAAAGGGGAAGACGTGCCAAGAAAAAGTGTATTCTGGGAAAAGCCCAGAAGATCCTTTTCTGCGAAGTTCTCTGCCGGGCTTTGCTGTCGTGCCTGGGCAGGAGCTATGCCGGGGAACCGGGGCTACCCCAGCCGAGCGAGCCAGGTCATGCCCAGCGCCTTCAGCGAGCGCCGGCAATCAGCGGCGCTCAGCAATCTCATTATCATTCTCTCTCCTCCGGTGGAACAAACTCTCTGCAATCAGCGGCACGGCCGTGTGTCAGTGAGCGCGGTGGGGTGAGGGTGTGCCGGGCACGGCGGGGCAGCCGGAGCCCTCCGCAGGCAGCGGCGCTCCGGCACCTGCGTGCCCCAAAGCCGCGCTGCTGCGGGGCTGGCGGCGCACACCGCCCCAGGGACGCCCAGGGTTCTCATTACCCACGAGAAGCTGAGACCGAGGGGAAATTTGTCCCCGGTACCGGCACCTGTCAAAGGATGAATGAGCACCGCATGTGTCCTTGGGCCGACTTAAAAGGCTGCCACTGACAGTGGTAGGAATTACTGAACTACCTGCAATATAAACGTGGAGGGAGGCATGTGTAATGCACGCCTTCTGGCTGCTCTTTTGATGATCTCAGTCCTGACCCAATGGGTCTAGTCTGAAATTAGTGGGCTTCTAATTGCTTTTTAATTTAAAGCAATTACAAAAGGGGACACTACCAAACGTCATTTGTACTTGTGGGATCACACATGGCATTTAACTGGGAAAATAGCGTGTTGGGCAATTTTTTTCATTAAAAGTCTTATTCTAACCACATCAAATAATGTAAAACTTGAAATTCAGAGTTCCTATAGCAATTTGTACAGGCATTTTTATCAACAGACATTTATTTTGTTTAGAATATTGAAGGGGAAACTAGACTCAACTATTTAGACTGGCCTGAAACTTATGATTCATACTCTCAGCTTTATGGCATTGTTCTTTATTGTTTTAGCCACTTAAGAAGAGACCACTGCTAAAGGTTAACCGAGCCAAAGTGGCATCTAGAAAGAAAATAAATTCCTGGTGGTCCTTTATCTTCCTCCAGAATTTACAGCAGTGTGGAACATGACCTTGAGAAGCCACACTAGCTGACACAGTGATGACCATGGGCTGCTGTCACAACAGACAGAGATAAGGTGTGTCCTGCAACAACTCGTAAGTTCTCACTAGAGTAAGGTATTTCTGTGATTGAGAAAACACTTTGCTCCTGCCTAGGTACTCTGTGTAGTCACGGTCATCGTTGCATTCATTAACATGAGTTCTCAAGGACATGTTTTAACTTGTCATGCTGTTAGAGTGATGTTAAGCCCACTGAGAGGGACATCAAGAGGCTATTTGTGAAGTATGAGGCCAGCTCCATCAAAAAGGACAGATTCTCCTGCAGCAGTTCATAACAGAGAAGTGACATCTCTGGATTGCCACTTCAAGCCCACAGAGCTATCTAAAGTGACATCTTCATGTTGCAGCATGAAGCCTGTAGTGTTATGTGGAGTGACATCTCCACAGAACTGACTGAAGCCCATGCTAATTGCAGCTCAATCTTGAGAAAAGAGTTTTGCAAAAGCATTACTGGAAACCCTCTGAGGAGAGCAGCAGCTAGCAGTTCTGGGCTCCAAGTACCAGAAAGTGGTTACTCCAGTTAAACAAAAAATAATGTAGTATCTTCCCCTGAGTTACAAGAACAGATCACCTTTGATAATAAGAATTCATTGCACTATTTATCTGACAGGACAAAAGTCACTTCATGTTTCCTATTGTAAATATGTCAGGGAGAAAGTAAATCTCTTCCCTACACTGCCAAACCGCAAATAAACACGTGACTTTCTTTCCTGAAGAAAATGTGGAGCCTTACCTGATTTCTACCAGTTTGAGGCTGTGCCTCTATGAGCCTTTAAGCAAGAAACCTTAAGCTCTTGCTGGTCCCAGAACCAAGGCTCACAGATTCATGTATACCCTTTACAGCTGAGTAGTTCTCTTTCCTTGACGGTCTCACCAGGGTTGCCTCTCTAATTCTAGCTTTGATGTCATTATCCCAACATCCCTAACTCCTTCCTAACAAGAGAGCCCAACAGACTGCAAGCAGCCAGAATCCAAAGAAGTGCTGGAAGAGGTTGAGACTTAGGGGCTACAACAGGCATAAACCAGCGTGAGTATGTGTGTGTTTTGGGGTGGTGTGGGTGCTAATGTAATAGCATGCTTCCATCACCCTGGCTTCCAGCCTTTGGAAGTGAAAGGGCAAAGAGGAGATACTCCTTCTCAGGACTTGAATGCTGTTGCTTTATATATTCTTACTTCATTATGGGATGCTCAGGAATCTGGTTTTGAGCACTAGCCAGTATTCTCAGATGGCTGCATTTTAAATGCTTGACTCAAATTTTACTTTGGTTAATGACCCTTATACTGAAGTCACCACTTTTTGCTGGTTTAAGGCACTTCAGAAGTAAAGAATGATTTGCCTATATAGATATTGACCAAATCAGATCTCAGTTCTTAATAATTTGTTTTCAGATACATTTTCAACCTTGAAGTGATTCGATTTTTATCGCACATTGGTTCAGCTAAGCCCTTTACTCATAGGTTTTGTTTTCCAGGTGTGTACTTTTAATAATTCAAGTACAAGGAAAGGAAAGATTTTTTTCCTTTCTGAAATTCTCTTTTTGAAGATATTTTACAGACACTTACATGCTTTCTTCTGCTATACTAGTGGAAACTTTCTCTCCAGCTGGGGATATTAAAAGTTGCTATATTTACCATGAGCCCATGTTTTGTTTTTCATATATGGGTCTGGTTTAAATTGGCAGTGACAGAAAAGTTACCTAATATGCAGTACAGGGGAATTCAAACTTGCTGCAACAGTTACTCTCAGCACTGACCTGATGCAATTTAAGGTGCAAGGTGAATACCCATCAGTAGGAAAATGTCATTATTCACCACAAATAAACAGAATTACCTGTTCATAAATGGTAAGGTCATCTGTTTCACATTCTATCCACCTTGAGCTGATTAGAGCAAATTAGGTCCCGCGTTAATCAGCTCAAGACATTTGCTGAAAATGTAGAATTCCATTATTTGATTTTCTACCAGTAATTATCAGAGAGTTTGAATGCCCAATGAAGAATGCAGAAGTATGTAACCTTGGTAAGACCTGATCCCACAAGATTTTGGGACCTAGGCTGAATGGTCTTAACAGGTTAAATAGGACCCCTCATTCAAGTGAACACTGCATAATGGGCATGGTGGGAAGATGGTTTTACAGCCTGCCAACAGCATCTTTTTAGCTCCTTCTACCCGTTCTTTACTTACTTCTTACCAGTACTTACTGTATTTTATCTACTCTCATTTTGCAAAATTTAGAAATTAGTAGGTTTAGCTGCATCTTTTCACTCTCATCAGAACTGAAGCGACAAGACCAATACTGGACAATTATCACTTTGTATTAGAATGAGACTTCATTGAGACATGAGAGGTCAGGGGACAGTTAAGTCACTCCTTTTTTAATTTAAATTTCATTAGTTTTGCACATTACATTTGTCATGACTATATTAAAATAAGTCCTAATTCAGGGCATCTATGAAGAATGTAGGAATGAGTGTCTAACTAGTTTGCTTCTATTCTTTGCTTTACTGTTTCTTTCCATATGAGCTTGAGCAAATCAAATAAACTTCTCCTTTTTCAGCTGCTAAATGAAAAAAAAAATTTAGTGTCTTCTGTGAGTTTTACTTTACTCATAGAATTAAAATGCATTCAGAGTCTCATATATACTCAATACATCCATATTTATAAACACCAAATAAATGCATTTATTAACAGTATTTTTTCATTTGTTTTATCATCAGTTCAATATATTTCAATGTCACCTGACTTTAGGACATTAACCATTATCCTTCAAGAGATGCACATCTCTGTTTCATAGGTGACTGTTTTAAAATCAATTCACATTTTTTAAAAAAAAATATATTCCTACAATATATATTTTTTGAAAAGTTTTTGAGTATTGTAATAAAATTCATTCAGTCCTGAAAGGCGAAGTGACAAAGCAGAGATTGAAAAAGTTTACACGTCATAAGTAGAAATTCTGCTTGGACACGTATCAGATATTTTAATCCAGCACTATAGTGGTGGAGTCATCCTTCTTCAAAATTTCAAATTAGCAATGTCATTCTATTATCTTTGCTGCATCAGAGGTGTGGGGATTTCTCCCCTCACATTTATTTGTACAGTTCTGAATACAACATCTGTTGGCTGACTTGTGCAGTAGCGTCCCATCGATAGCCTGGAAATAATAAGAGACATTTTAGTTCAAGGTAAAGATACTGTAGGTTTGTGCAACTGGGGATTTCCTTCATTACAGGTGAGTTCAGGGCCACGCAGAGGGGCAGCACCAGGAGACCAGACACTACGTAAATTCCCAAAATGGGAATGAAAAAGAATTAGTGGCTCTATGACTTGTTACTGGATGAATTTCCCTGTAAACGGGAACTGCTTCATTAGCACATACCCTCTCCTTATCGCAGGACTAAAACCAAATAAATCAAACCCTGGCTAGACTCAACCAATATTTTTTGTCATCATAATGTCTCCTTTTCAAAAGAGTTACATGATTCAAGTTCATTTTAATAGCAAGCAATGAAGAAATTACAGTTGTTTCTATTCACACATAGCTCTAATGGGAAAAGCTTGACAGTAACTGCCGTTTCAAGAAATTCTTAACTTTTTCAGGAAAGGCACTGGTGTTCCTACATAGGTAATTACACCATGATTCTGAAGTTTTCCAGAAAAAAAAGAGAGACAATATCTTTTGTTCCCTAAATTGGAGAGGACTAACTGGGAAAGAAAAAAATCTCTTCAGGTTAAAAAGTAAGGGATTGTGATGGAAAGAGTCAATTACATAATTCATTTCCATAGAAACAAAACTTGTAGAAGAAAAATAATGTTAGCAGAAGTTATTTAAAACAGCTTCCTTGTGAGTTGATATAAAACTCCAGTGAAAATATGAGATAGACAAACAGAAAGATTTGCTCCTTCTATTGAGGGCTGATCCACTATTTGTCCTCCTTCTAGATCTTTTTTCCTTAATATTTTTAACTTCTTTGGAACAAAGAAATATTCCTTTGGTTCTTTTATAGCATTAAAGCAATTTTATATTTTTTATTCATGCTTTCTCGGCCTATTTACTTCACCCCTGCTCTTCTGCTTTCCTGGTTTGTTTTCAGCTACCTTTATCATTTTCCCTAACCAAACAAATTTCTTATCAGACTCAACAAAAGAAAATGTAACATTGGAATAAAACCAAGGAGTTAAATACCAGAATAAAAATCAAAAATTAGCAAAGCATTGATTGCTGAGAAAATCTCACTGACAACCTGTGTGAGCAAGGATTCCTTCACTTTTACTTTCCCTCTGAAATATTACCGTATTCTTCTCTAATCAAGCTCAATTTAAGTGTTGAGAAAGATGGAGAGAAAATGCTTTATCTATTGAAATCAGAGGCTTCTTGAATCTTCTGCTGCACCAAAGCCTCTCTTTACTTATGATAAATAGAAATATGTTCTGCAAGTCCTGTAGGTTTTGCTGTGACTACTTTCAAAGGAAATTGCTGCATGATAGTAAAAAGGATACTAGGCTAAAACTAGTTGGGAAGTGCTGCACTGAAACAACTCCTAGAAATGCTATGAACTTTCCTTTACAGCCAATGACTTTTTTTACAAGAAATGTGGAAAACATTAACTAAAATTGTGTTGGTCTGTACAATTTTATTCTGTTAAAGACAGGTTTTATGATACATTTAGCCTTTTAAATGACACTAATAGTCTCTGGAGACACATGGTCTTTCCTGCAGTTCAACAATTAAGTCTATTTCAATGTTATTTGGATAAGTTGAAACAATTCAGTTACTGTATGTCTGCTCAGTGGCATGTACTGTAAGGCTAATGGAAAGCACCTAGAGTTAACTTAATAATAAGGCTTTAGTCAGCCTTAGACATCCACCTAACTTTTGGAGGGAAGGCTGAAAAGTGAGAGGGTGGAAGGGTCATTTTATTGGCAGAGAAAGTAGTGCATTTTTCATCTCTCATTCCACACATATGCACCCCTCCTCCCATCGACCACCACACACACACTTCAAAAAAATGCCCTAAAATTTACACAGGTCATAAGTCTGAGTTGATAATGAGCATGATTAATCACAATTGTTTCTGTTTCTCCTCTCTCTCTTTTTGAAATGTGTTACTTGCTAAATTGTACTAGCAAGATTTTTAGATGTGTATGTATACATACACACACATCATGCAGTCCTTACCATATTTATATATATATATATTTACACACACACACACACACACACACACACACACACACACACATATACACATACATATATGTATATGTATATATATATGGCATGTTATGACTCCTCACACTTTTGCATAGTAAGTGTATGTTTATATAAATTGTCTTATGTTGCTATGCCTAGACTGCTTTCACTTCCAAACTAACTCGATTAGACCTAGCTTAAATATCTCTACAGTGAGTTACTAAGTAGACCTTTGTATAATCAGGTTTTTACCACATGATGAAAAAAAAAAAATAAAAGAAAAGTGAGACAAAGTAATTAAGAGAGCTCCATATACAAAATCTTGGCTTTATTTCAAATCTCAAGCCTTGAACTAATCAGACAGAAGAAGGATAAAATGTACAGTGGGAAATAAATTAATCACTGGTTAAACTGGTTAATAGCTCTCTATCAACGTGTACTTGAGTGGGAAGTGGAAAGGTGACAATAGAAATCTATCTCCTACAAACCTCAAGTTTTCCCAAAATTTTGGGTCTTGAGAATCAAACTGAAAATATTCTGTTAAGGTTGATTTAATGTCAGGTATTTATTTGGGCTCAGCTATATCTGTGTTAAAACTGTGAGGCTGCTGGAGCACATAATTAACATTGGTGTAACACAGGATATACTATAGGCCTGAACCATACAGGAACTACCTGAGGAGACTTGTCTGATCATGACATACCACTGGAAATACAGATGAGAAAATAATAGCAATTTCATGGATGAAAATTACACACAACATGCGGCCATTCAGGTCTAGAGAACCTGAGGATAGTTAAAATAAAACAAAAAAAAAACCCCACATATGAAACAGATGTGTTTTTCAAAATTTTTTGTGCTGCCACAAGCTTGACTTTACACACATGCATGCAAAATCAAGATGCTGATGAAGACGATTCCAATATTACTGAAATTACTCAGTCAAAGTACTCCTAGGAAATCATCTTGTTCATCAGGACCAAAGGTGGAGAATTTTTGGAGTAGAAATGTTGTCAGATAGCTCCAGAGGATTCATTAGTATTAATTGTCAAGGATGGACTGACAGTGTAAAACTGACTTTCTTCACTGACATTGTAAAACTCACTATACTCAGGTGTTTGAGTGTCTGTACTTACTGATGTCTCCACATTAATGTCCCCACATTAACGTCAGGTCCATGACCAAAGTCCAGATCCACCAACAGAAATGATAGCAAATGCACCAGGCTCCAGACGAGACGTGTCTCATACATCCAGAAATCCAGTAGATCCTGCCCGAAGCAGCCAAGTAGTAACATACAGCTAAAAGGGAGGATCTAACACCAAACCCAATAGGACTGGAAAGTTTACAGTGCCCTTCTCAACAGCTTGGATTTCTGAAAGAGGTTTTCTGTAGTGAGGACCCTCCTGTGAATAGTTACAGCAGGAAGTTTTCCTCAGAAAACTCCTGATTAAAGCATGTATCCAGGTAAAGCCATTAACTATACTGAATGCCGAGTTTTGAAGGTATTCAACACTGAATTTGACCTAGAAATTACTAGAATGCAGCATTACAAACAATTAGCTCCTTTGTCCAAAAGGTGTCTTTTTGCTAAAGCCTGGTTGGTTATGAAGACTGGGCTCATCCTTCTGCATTTATTTAAGAATTTTCAAGGGACAACAGGAATACAAAATAAGTTCTGTGGTGGAGCTTTTCTTTGATCTAATACAAACAGACTACTATTCTGCAAGCTGCAAAAGTACATTTTAATTACCACAGTGAAAGCAGATGTAAAATCAATAAGGTGTTTTATTTCTCTCATTGATGTGTATAAATACTTACTTTACAGCAAGGTTAAGCTGAGTTTTCTGTCATTAAATATAAGGATTGATGCAGACCATTCAAACCAGGTTAGGGCACCAGAGAACAGACTACCCTTCCATGTCACACCATCATCTGAAAATATTCATCCAGTACTTCAAAAATTATTTTGTAGGATATTCAGAAATTTCTGATTTTACTCCGTTGGGATTAAAGGCTATAACAGACAAAACTTTATTCCAAATAACTGGGTCAGTGATTCCAGTGTTTATACAACTATGCTTGCTTGTCTTAATTTATGAAGTAGTTCAATTACTATAGAATTTCTTGGGGATGTCTCATTTTAATTGAATCATTAATTCTATGCTCAGAGGATGTATAGAAATTGACAGTAAGTTCCTGTTCTTCTCTTTAAGCAGAGATGGATCCAATTCAGTGTCTCCCACAGAAACTCTCTCAAACTTTGTGGAAAATTCAGGCTGTATTCACAAGTATCAAGCTTTTTTGTTTAGTTGGTTGGTTCGGTTTTTTGAGGGGGTTTTGTTTGTTTGTTTGTTTATTAGCTGAATGAATCAAGGTCTCCTACTACCCTTGACTTCACTGTGAATGGAAACAAGCTTTGAAAAACTCTATGGAGGAAAGGCTGGCCCAGCCAGAGCAGCACCAAAATGCACTATACCTCTACTACAAATGTGTCTGTGACACTAGACAGAACAACAAACCCAAAACATCAGAAGACTTAAAATATTTAAGCATGGACTACCAAAGCACCAAAATCAAAATGCAAAGTTTTGAATTTCAAATCTTGATAGATTTTATAACACAGTTTTCCTTTTTAGAAGTCATTTCCCTCCCTGACAGTGGTACTGGGAATACACCTTCAACTCTGAGAGGCACACAAGTATGCTGCTAATAGGTGCTTTAGAAGTACTACTGATTCAAAGCCAATTTGACATTATTCCCATAATTTTATAACTTCATTTTGAAGTTGGTTTAAATGAATATACCCCTATTTACAAGGCTTTTCAACCACACCATTATGCACAAAGTGCCAAAATGACAGTCCAATCTGCTCTGCAAAAACGCATAATTTTTCTTCTGCTTTTTAAGAAGTACTTTCTGTATTTTAAAATTTCATTTTAGCTCAGTTTATGACCTGTTTTCACACATTCCTCATGTATTCCATTGTGAGGCTTCTTGGAGAAATCTACAGGAAAGACATACTAGTAGTGTCTGTTCAATGATGTGCAGAGGGACCCAAACTACAAAACATCTGGTTATACTGTACAGACAGGGGAACCATGGAGGCAAGTTTGCCAGTAGCAGAATTTTAGTCTTGAATAAATTAAAAGGGAGAGATCATTCACAGGCTCTTTTCTAGCAAAATTATATGAATATCAGATTAACATGGGACAAGAGCCCAGTGAGAATAGAGCCCTTATGATTCAAAATGCAGAAATATCAGAGGAAACATGTCAGAGAAATAAGGAACAGCAAGGATAAGGATTTTATGATTCTAGGTTTTTTTCACATTTTTTACTGCAGTCACACAAGACAAAATGACTTATGAAGGCATATGCTTTAAGGGGCCAATTTTGCATCTAATGAAGTTGATGGAAAAAAAACATTGAGTTGAATGATGCAATGTAATGTCCTTAATGAAAAAAGTAATCTCATGTTAAGACCCACTTTTGAACCCATTTAGCTTGATGGAAATCTTCCCTTTGATTTCAAAAGCATCAGATTTAAATACCACGTATTCAAGAAGGAATGTATCTAGAAGCTCTCTTTAAATGGAGCCTACCCCATCTATTCAAAGTTTGCATTAAGTCATGGAGAAACCAGTTCATGATCCTACAGGTATGGCTGACTACCCATGTGTTTAAAATGATCCAGGGCTCATACACTGCAGGACAATAGCACCTGAATATCTTTATGTTTAACTCTTTCTGCCAAAAATTCTCACTGACATTTATGGACCCTGCCATTTTGACTTACTGTGTGCTTATGCTAAAATTCCAAGGAAAAAGTGTAAATTTTTTCTCTCCCCATATAGTCTACCTTAATAAAGAACAATTCATTTTACTTGGACTTTTCTTTTTTAATATCACTGTAGCCCTGAGACCAGGCAGAGAAAATATCAACTGGAATGTTTAAGGCAGGAGATGCTGGCCATGGGGGGGAGGACACAGAGGGAAGAATGTTATGAAAGGAAGCTGCTGTGGCTGGTCCATTTTTAAGAAAAAGCAACAGCCTGGAACATGACTTCCCCAATCTGAATTGGGAAGCCCCAAATTTGGGGAATTAAGGGATCACTACTTCTGCCCTTGGAATAAAGTTTACCACAAGATAAAAATAAAACAAACCCAAAAGTTCTGGTGGATCCAAGAGTTATGCAAAGCTTGTTTTGCTCCTGAATTAAACAAAACTTTAAACTAAAAAAAGGCAAATTCTTATTGTCAGGCATTAATTTTTTCCAAAGCAATAGGGATAAACAAGCACAGGAGAGAAAGCAAATAAACCCAAGTTGTTTTTTTTTTTCATATTGATAAAACCCTCTACTCAGTGTGTGATTGGAAGGTCATGAGTACAGGCCAGCAAGGCTGGGCCTCCACACTGATATGCTGCTACTGGTTCACATTGGCCATAATAAGTCCCCAGCAGCCATAGGGATCTTGGCACTTACTAGGGCAAACGTCACTTAGAGGTGTTTCAGTATGTCCCCCTCCCTGGTACTAATCTAATCCTCTTCTAATGATCTAGCTACTAAAAGGACTCAGATTATTTAATAATACACTCAAAGCTTGGAGGTCAGGAAATGAGGTTACTTTCATCACTAGAGAGGAGAACAGTAGAAATTATGTTGAAGAAGACAGCAAAAAGAGGAAGAGAAGCACTCTTCCCACACAGCCCCCCAAGCTGCTGACACTGAAGTCAGAACCAGGAACCTGAAATTTAATTTCAAGACTAGGCTTCCTAGATTAATTAGGAGCAGACACATTCCACTGGCAGTCAGGTCCTTCAGCAGGAAAAGCAGAGAATTCATGGGTATGAATGACTTAATCTGGCCCTCTTCACTTGTAACCTTGAGCTGCCTGAAACACATGTACAGTTAAGTTATCTGTATTTTTCTTTTTAGATAGGAAATTTGGGGACAGGGACTATCTTCTTCCATATATTCGTACAACTACACAGCACTAAAGAGACATATTTAACATTAGGGCAGAGTATTCATCCTTTGATGCATATTTAATGTTAGTTATACATCACTGTTAGATCAGTATATAAACACACATATGCTCTTGGACAAAAGCATCCATGCATCAAAACTCTGCATCCATACTTTAATGTATTTAATTGAGTAAGCCATTATCACTAATTATGTTTTATATTTTCATAATACTGTTTTATGGTTATTACCTATTCCTTTCTATCTATCCATCTATAAGCCTTACATGTTATGGTGCTGTCTGAAGAGCTCTTTGTTTCACACAAGGCCAGAAAACACCACCCAGGCTGATCGCAGAGCTTTGGCACCACCCATTCTGCGACATCGGGGCTGCACACTGATTTATTCAATTTCACTACAAATTTCACACTTTGTGAAATGTTCACACTTGCACGAGCACACTCCCCAGGGAGCTTTCCCAGTGCTATGGTACCCTCCAAAACAGCAAACATTACAGAGAGAGAAAAGGTGGTGCAAAGATGGAACCAGCATTTCAATCATTTTATTAATTCCTTCTAAGGACATGAAAATAATGCATCAATACAGGCAGAACAGCTCAAAAGAGAGAAATTCTACAAACTGGACACCTACAGAGAAAAATACAAGGAAAAAAAGAAAAGATATCTTGAAACAAAAGTTAAATTTTGAAGAACATCGATTTGAGAACTTTTTGTATCCTCTGAAAACTTTTCATTCAAAGGACTGTCACTGGGTCTTTTTAAATGGATCAAAGACTTCACCTCCAGTGGCATCATCATGCTGAACTGGCATAGCCTTTGTCCTTCTGAGGGGTTGCTCCAAAGGCACAGCTCAGTTGGCAATGTGAGGATATGACAGCTCATTGTTCCCCCATCACAGAGCAGAAACAGGACGCACCACAGGTAGAGGTAAGAGAGCCACCAATGGGCAAGCATGTGACAGGAGAAGTAAGAGAAGTAAGTATCATGTTAGCCCAGCAATTAAGAATTGTTTTTGAAGTGTACTTTAATTTATTTAATTGTAAATATTTGTATTAATTGAAAAGTCTGATTTTTCTGGGCACTGCTGGTGGCGCAGAGGCTACAGCCATGGTTTGGTCTCAGAGCAGCACAGGTTCCTTGGGTGTACTGCAAAAGCAGAGCTGCCTCCTTGGAGATCTGCCCTGTCTCCTAGATTTTTGACACCTGATACACAACTTTAGCTGGGGTGGTCACTCCACAAAACACATTGTTTTTCCCAGTCCATACCTCTGCCCTTCATTTTTCACTGGTTGCATCTGATATCAGGCACAGAAAAATCAGGGTAATGTCTCAGTTGTCAGTACAGTGGTGCAGAAACAGCACAGCAAAAAAAAAACAAAACCAAAAAACAAACAAACAAACAAAACAAACAAAAAAAACAAAAAAAAAACCCAAAAACAAACAAACAAACAAAAAGAGTAGTAGAACTATAAAACTTTTTTTGGTTTACTAGGATTTGAAGCCCCAACTCCTGATAAAATATTCTCAGCAGGAATCACTGGAAGTTTTTTAAGGACTTCAACCAATTCATACAGACTTCAGCAACAATGGGGAAAATAATCTAGAAATATTAAAACAGATCAAATAAAGCTCAGTTCTCAGAAATAATAATGGCAATTTTTGAGCCACTAATAAAGTAATGCATGTTAGCATATGTATGAAAGTGGGTAGCAAAAGATCCACATGTAATTCAAGTCATTCTGCTCTATGACTGTAGTAAGTACAGAGGTAAATTCAACTTGTTACACTGCAGCTCAGTCTAACACATGCTCAGCCTGACCCTCTCATCTTACTACTGATTAAACAAATATTATATAAAAAAAAAATTCAAGGGAATACAAAAGAAAAATAATTAAAAAAAAAAAAAAAAAGAAAAAAGAAAAGAAAAGTGTAGACAAAGACACTAAGAAAGAAAAGAAGAACTATTGAAAGCCTGTGCAGACAAGTATGAATCAACTATTCTAAAAGGCAGATGCAAAATGAAGCTGCTTAAACATATAAGGCACTTCTACATTGTATTCAAATAATGCTGAAATTATAGAGCTGTCATTTGCAGACCTGTCGAGGGTGCCTTTCTTACCACATTATGATTTAGCATTTCTCTTAGAAGGTTGTAGCAATTTTGACATTAGAGTCATTGGACAGAAAAACCATATAATGTACGCAGAGCATCACCTCTCTTTTTTTGTAGTCTTAAAATGAGCTCTGAGGTTTTTGCAATTAAAAAAAAAAATTTAAAAACCCTGAAATTATTTGTAAAAGTGCAGAAATGTGTCTCGAGAGAGAGAGAGCGCAGACATCTGTAGAACAAATGTAACCGTGAAGATTTAAATAATTTGATGGCACGTAACCTAATCTGACATGGCAGGAGGTTATTTTACAAACTGCGAAGGGCTCTGCCCACCGGTGTCATTAGAGACTCCTTGAGAGGCAACTCAAAGATATGGATTTTTCTGGAGGAAAATACCCAGCTGGTAGAAATGGCGAGTGACGGAGCAAAGTAACTCTTGATGACTCACTTCCCAGGCTGGTGAGGCAGCAGGTGCGGCACTTGGACACAGAACCCCCATACAGCTGAAGGGCAGATCCAGCCTAACACCAGCAGTATGGAGCTCTGTATGGATGGCCTCAATGCCTGCCTCAGAGATAGCACTGGGAATCTGCCAGCAGGGCCCCGTCCCACACATGGTGCATGGGGAAGAGCTGCAGATATCCCTGGGATGGCATGCTCCCCTCTCCCCTGGCTGCTCTGGGAGCTGGCACATTGATAAAGGCATTCTGGCAGGGAGTCTGAATTACTCAGAGGAAATTGCTGACCCTCACAGGTCCAACTACCAGGTACATACTCACTGAGATGACCCCCAGACCAATCCTTTTTTGCACATACATATATTGAAATTTTCACTGCACACTGTATTGTGTACTGCTTTTGCCATTGGTTTTCAACAAATCAGAGGCATATCCGGAAGGCTAAACTGGCTCTGGACATGAACAAATATATGGATATATGCATACCTCCAAAAGATATGAACTGCAAATGTATTTAAGGGGATATTTTTAATCACTTTCTCAGATTGTTGTAATTTGATGAGATAATCCTAACCATTTAGCGCTAATAAACTCACAGATCATGAACAATGGCTGCATTAAATCTATTGTCACTAGCAGTAACACAAGGAGCAAAGGCTCAACAGCCCTTCTCACAGAGTTTGGTTTTATTCACTCAGTCTCTGATTCCACATCAGCTGCCATCTGGACAAAATTCAGAAACCATGACACCTGCTTGAAGAACAAGATGCTGATCAGATGGAATGGGCTAGGACTTTGTCTTTAGAGCAGAAATGTGAGTTGTTGGTAACACAATCACTTAAAAGGTTTATAAATTATGTGCCTTCAGCTCAACATATGGCTCATGTGAAATATGCACCTGTGAACTTTTCTGAAAACTTGAGCTTGGATGATATAGTGTAGTTGTTTCATAAACACAAGGTATAAATAAGTAAAACTTTACATGTAGACAAACAAGACAGAGTGTCAATGGTTTTCAGTACCCTTTAAAATAATGATACGGTTTTACTTTTCCTTAGCAGCATACAAATAATAATTTTACCCAAAATGTCCACACAAATGTCACAATATTGCAGTAAAATCCAGGCAAGGAAGCCTGTGACTTTTTGGTTATCCTGTTCTGGTGCAGAAACCAGCCCATGCTGCCATTCTGCCCAGACAAGGAGTAGAGATGTTAGTCGTCCTTTGGCTGAGTAGAGCATGGCCCCTCAACACCTCCACCCCAGCAGAACTGCAATTTCTGCAAGGAGAGGTATGGTCAGAACAAAGTATAGTCTATCTGGGTGAGGTGATTCTGTTTCTGGAGGCTCTGGAGTCAGGAGGGAAGCCCACATGAACAACCCCACTTTTCTGCAGACCAGTCACCAGAGAAACTCCTGATAGCTACTCACAAATGCATGTGCAGAAGCATAAATACCAGTTTGCACACACAAGCATGGACAACACAAGTGTTTCAAGCCCTGTTTTGTTGATTTTCAGGGATATATGTCCATTTGAGTTTTTCGGATGTCATGTGGGGATTTCTGGGTACTGATAGTCAAGAAGAATAATTTGAAGAAACATGGCTTCCTATTTCCCTTAGTAACACCAGCCAGTGCTGCTGAGACATTAATGAATTTTCTTCCATTTCTTTCACAATTTTTCAGGAAAAAAAAAAATCCTAACTGTTCAGAACTTCTTCAGGAGGATGACACAGATTTTAGAAAATTAGTCCCCCACTCCAATGCCAAGTTACAGTGCTTTATACCAGGCAGCTTTGCAGTGCTAAATGATCTTCTGTAGCCTCATCTTTCTGCCTGCCTACAAGGAATAGTGATAAATTACAACTGGGGGGGGGGGGGGGGGGTGGGGGGAGAGACTGAAGAAAGAAATATTCCATTTTTAATTGCCTTTTCATTTTCTTTTTATAGCCATGCTTAAACTGTGAGTTAGCAGAAGCTGTTCAAAGTCTTTCTTTTACCATTTTAAAATATATTCCTCCTTAAGCCAGATGAAAAATACGGTTAATGGGGTTTTGTGACTCCCACAAAGTCCCCTACAAATTAAGGGACTTTGAAAAAATGTCAGCTGCCCAGTTCCCAAGAAAGAAAAATTAAACAATAAAGGCTTATCGACTTGTTCCTGAGAAGATAAAGCACTTATGAATGAGACCCTCTCATACTCTCTGGTTTGTGATCAGAGCAATTTCCAAGATTCACAGAAAATATTCTGATTAGCAAAAAAAATGCTCTGATGAAAGGAGGTTTAAGATTTTATAACTGTATCTCATCCTCCCTTCAACCTGTTTTCATACAACGTGCTGTCTCGTTCAGTCATGCTGCTATCACTACCAATTATAACCAGTGCCATAAAAACATCACATTCATGCAGATCAGCTGATTGTGCCAAGTTCAAGAAAGGACAGCAGGATAGAGATGACAGCAGCTTCTGCTGGCTCTGCTCCTAAGTCCCTGCAGGCCTGTTGTTTTTCTGTTTTGGAGACCCCCAGGATTTCATTCTCTCAAAAAAATTAATGCCAGGCCTCTCTCTAAGAGGACCTAACTCCCAGTCTACTGACACCATTGAGGGTAGGTCCGCTGACTTTGACTTGTCAACTGCAGAGCTCTTCATCTTTCATGTCTTCCTCCTTCACATTATTTTTGATCTCTCTGCCGTGTGTCAGCCTGAGCAAATGCCTTAAACTGCAAACTGCAGTCCCTCGTCATATATTCAATACATACACACCACATACAGATAAAAGTAGGATTATGGCTGCCACCTTTGCTCTTCATATGGCTTCTAGATGGTCTAAGAGATCTTAGAGCAGAGTGGGGGGAAAAGCAACCTGTGGAAGACTTCCAATTTTAGATTTTCTCCCTTGTGGAGTCCTGTCCTATGCCAACTAGTGAAAGGGAAACAACACAAAAGGAAAAGGCGGGCTCATACTACATTTTTATTGTCCAAGCACAGTAAATCAGGCATCTTTCTAGAATTTTGCTAGACTTCTGTTGAAGGCCCAAGTGGATTTCTGAATTAATTTATTTGGAAATTGAAAACTATTTCACCTGGAAAACTATAACCATAGCTAGCTAGCTAAATTAGTCAGAATTGAAAATTGCTTTAAAATGTTCAACTTAAGCTAATGCCATTACCAATAGTAAGCTGAAGAAAGCACCTCTTCTTACAATGCTCAAAGGAAAATGAGATTTTAAAAACATTTCTCTTATTCTCTTTTTCTCTGTTACTTCATTTTCCTTACATTAGAAATGTGATGGCAGTTCCATCAACAAAACAGTGGTCACCTGCAAAAAAGAGGATCATTCATATTTCCATATAAGCAGCAGCAAAACCTGGCATAAAATATTCACTTAATTTTTTTTTTAAAATCCTATATAATAATTAAAGATAAATAAGGCATTTCTATCTTACTTATTCGAATCTTAAAAAATAAAAAGTCTAGTATCAAGAAGTTGAACACAATGTTCAGCTATGCTTTGGGTTCCCAAGCTGCCCAGAGTTGCATATTTTTAGCATTCAGCTGATTTGACTAACTAAGCAGGGCCAGCATTAATTGCTGCAGGAGGCTGACGTGGAAGAGGAGTCACATTCTTCCCTTAACGTGGGGCAGTCTGCCATGACTCTGCAGAGTGACACAGCGAACTCGGAATAGCAACTGGACCAAGTGAGCCTTCCTAATGCCAGGCAGGGATAATAGAAAATGATGGGGTGTCTCTGAATTAAAAACAAGAAGCAGGAACTATGCAAAGGCTGTAAAAGTAGCTCATGCTGAAGAAATATTTGCTTTGATTTAATTGATGATAAAAGAAAACCCAGGAGAAGGGTGAGTTTGGATGACATTCAAGTGTGTGTCCTGTGTTAGGAGGAGGGTAGAGATACCATCTGCTTATATTACCCTTCATTGCTAGAACCACAATGGTACATTGTACATATGTACAACTATGAAAAGAGCCTTTGCTACACAAGAAGAGGCCATGGCCAACAAAGTCAAAGATTTGCCGTTCAATCAACTGCTGGCCTCTGCTAAGGCATCTCCTCTGGAGCAGCTGGTGGAAGGCAGAACTAACAGCTGTGGGGTGCAGCAGGAAGGAACTACCTGCTCCTTTTAGAGTGAATTTTCCCTGTACTCATTCTCTTTCACTTAAGAGAGAAATACTGAAGCAGTGCAGTTGTTTTTAACTCAGTCCAGCAGAAGTGACTCTGGACTCTTTGGTCTCTTAGTTACATGTTGAAATTGATGCATCCAAATTCTAAAAAAATTAAGGCATTTTTTTGTCAAAGGTCATAGAAACAAATGAGGAAGCAGAGAAGACATTTTCTGACCTCCAGGAACAGAAATCCTTTGTCTCTTCAAACAAAACCAGATTCAAAAAACAGTCAGGCTTTCCGTATCTCATAAGCCACCTGATGACCACATCTCTCTCGCCAGTATGAGATGCAGGAGTTATACAATCACTTTCCTGGTCAAATGCTAAAGAGGCATTGTATATAAAATGCACAGACAAGCAGAATAGGTTTACATAATGTTAATACAGACAAATGACATGTATAACATATCTAGATGCAATTTAATTAGATTAATTAGATCAATATAATTAGCAGTGGTATATTATGCTATCAAGACTTAGCCTTGCAAAGAATGCCTCTAAAAATGGTTTACAGTCTTAAAGCATTGTAACAGCATATGCAGTATCCATGCTATCACGCATCAATATCACCACTAACACACTATTAATACTGGGAGTTTATAGGACACTCAGGAGACACATAAAACACTACCCTTGCAGAGGAAAATTCTGATAATGGAGCCTGGGAAATTATTTCAACAGTTGAAAAGAGCTTATGGAACTTAATTCCAAACAACAGCATGGCCATGATTATATAGCAAGTTAATTTAACCCATCGAGGCAGAAGCAGACATAATGAACAAAACAGATTGAGGTAGCATGACTTACCAATGAACACTTTGCTGAGAGTTCTTCCAAATTTTTGTACACATAATAAATCACTAGTGGCTGTTTAACTATTGCATCACCTGCTTGGACACAGACTAGATGTCACACTTGGTGAAATCTTATACAATTATTATTATTATTTTCAATAGTGATTTTGCATTAAACAGGTTTGTGGGATTGTGCTTGGACATCTAAACCTCCATAGTGGTAAAAAAATGTTAATTTACATCTGCTAGCACTCTCAGTACGCTTGGGCTCAAAACTTACCAAATAAATTATGTATGTGTAGCATCTAAAATCAACTACTGTGACTATCTATGTGCTAAAATCATAGGCCTTGTGAGGAGGAAAGAACAAAAACCCAGCACTTCCAGCTTGTTCAAAATAGAAACAGCCAATAAAATTCAGCAACACAAAGTGATAAATTCACCAGAATTTATGTTTATTGTTTCTCTAACTAAGAAGGAAATTTCATCATAACAAGTATATCTACATTTTTAATATGAAGTTTGCACCAAAGTCTACTAAGAATAAGGTACACAGGCTACGTAGCTAGAAAATGTTTGGGTTTTTCTCTTTGCATTAGGACACATGTAAGAATACATCTGTTAATGGAAGGGTTAAAGTAAATGCCTTGAAGCTGCAATGTAGAAAATACACAGACAAGGTAAAAATACCCAAATGCATATTTCCATTTTTTTAGCCTTTACCTGTGAGAGATGGCTCAAACTGTATTTCCATTTGAGCATGAAATAGTGAGGAAATAAAATCAACCCATTTCATAAAAATCACCTCATAGTTCAGCTGCTACCACATTCACCTCCCTAGAAGACTGAAGAATCTAAGAAAAAACAACCATATTTCAGTGTATGTATCTTGACTGCCCACAAGAATTGGGTTCCAGCCATCCTCAAGTATATTAAAAGCAGAAATGAAGAAAGATTAGATATTGGTCATATTTTCTTTAGAACAGATACAATTAAAATGTATCTCCCTACAACAGTCAAAGGAACTCATCCCCTTCTCCACAGTTTTTCAGGGTTATATTGTGCCTTATTATTGATACATTAAGGTTTACACTAGTGCTACTCCAAATCATCTGTCCTTGGTCATACATTTTATGGATTTTACTTTTTATTACTTTCAAGAAAAAGTTATATGCACAGTGAATAGTTCCCCTGACTGTTTGTTGGGAATATACATTAATGCTTTACTGAAGAAAACCAGCATCATTTTGGCCTTATCTCTCCTCAGTACAGTGTTGTATATGCACTACTTGATTTTGACTTTGGTTAATTTTACATCTTTATTACCTACAATCTACAGTCTGGTCTTCAGTAGATTTACACTACCAGATAAATAGAATAAAACACAGAGGACTGAAATAGAGTGCCTGTGTCTGGAAATAATCACCTATATTATGGAAATTGTGAAAGCTGAAAACAAACATTATAGCTTTCTAGGTTTTTTTAATGTGCTGATTATTTTAGTTTCTCTGATAGAAAACTTTGCTCACTCACTTTCAGTGTGATATATTCAGAAGAAGGTATTCACTATTTTCATGTGTGAATGCAATTAGTAAAAAGCAGGTAGGTAGTCCAGCTGATATTAAATTAAAAACTTGGGAGCAGAAGCCATTTGTGTCAATTTTCCATTTTTTCACTCCCCTTTCAAACAGCTAATTTAGGATACTCCGTCACACACTAGTGTTTTATGGTATGTATATTTTATGACAGCTAAATGACAAATTCGTCTGAAACGAAGCTATTCTTTGAAGAGTTAATTATAACCTGTGTAATATATTAAAGAAAATCAATATATATTTGGAATGAGTCACTATTGAGTTTTATTCCAAACAGAGCAAACCTATTCTAAAAATTAAAGCACCATTTTTAACTCAGGTCTTGCTAAAATAATCTAATTTGAGAGTTAAGTAGTAGAAAAGAAATAATTTGGCAATATATCTGTGCAAACAACTCCTTTCTAATATAACATTGTGTAGTCTGCTTGTATGATGTACAGCTGAAAAATTCACATTTAATGTTGTTTGACAGCAAAACAATGGACCAGACTGGTCTAATTGCTGAACACCTTAACATACGTGATATTTGGATTTTGGAAAGTGTCACCAAATTTTGGGTATCTGTTCCTGTTTTTCAAGCTCTTTTAAATAATTAGACAGAGATCTGAGATTTCACTCTGAGAATTTCTGAAAGAGTAAATAAATAAAAAAATAAAACCACATTACATTTTTTTCAGTCATCTCCACAACTAGGGTTTTTGTTCTCAGGTAACTACCAGTAATTTCAGCATATGGGTTTTGTCATTATAATGTCTATCTATCTGTAACACTTACTACAGCAATAGTATCTCAGTTCTGCAGCTACAGCCATCCAAAGCATAATGAACAAAAATTTTAATATGAAATACCTCAAAATGTTTTGAAGTTGACCCACCTTTTTCTAACAGTGATTACAACACTTAAGAAACAGACTTCAAATCTATCACTTGCACAAACTACAAATACAGTTGTGAGAAAGATCCTGAAATAGAGACACAAAAAGAGAAGATTTATCATAATCATTAGTTTTATAGTTGCAAAAGAAGTTTGAAGAAAATTAAGGACATACATAGAGCCATTCTCACTCCACTCAGGGAAGAGAGGTTACTAGTTATATGTTGATGATAGCTTCACATATAATTATGTGTAGGTATCTAGCATTATCCTGCCTCATCAGGTCATACTTTGCTAAGTAGGTGTAGCTTCTGCAAGAGCATGTTCATTTTAGGAAAACAGGCTTTGTCACTGTAGCTGCAAAGAAGGCAGTCGTAATGTAAAACCAATCCACTGTTTGCAGGATTATGGGCAGATTATGACCAGGATTACAGGAGCAAATCAATATGTCATCTGCATACAATGAACTGAAATTTATGGAGTTTCCAATTTTCATTCCTTGAAGCAATTCTTTGTTGCTGAAAAATCAGGCTAAATGTTCCATTACAATTGCAAAAAGAAAAGAGGATAATGGACAGCCTCGTCTAGCTCCCTAGTGTCATTTTAAAAAGGGCGAGTTTAAATTGCTAGTATGTACAGATCTGGTCAGGATATTACAGAATATTTTTAATCCAATTTTTATGAAGGTCTTTCTGAAGTGAGGAGCGTGAGGGTTTGGCAGTTTTTTTGTTTCATTTCCATGTATATTTTTTAAGAACAGTTACGAAGTATTTTCATTTTAATGAGTCTAAAGAGTTACCCAGTCAGTCAAGCGGACAAATCTATATTATCCAAGATCTTGCTTGGTTTGCAAACACAAAAAACCCAAATCATCCCCAGTGAACCACAATGGAAATAAACCAGACAGACCTATGTGGAAGTCATTTGCAATGAGCTGGGGAAGTGTCTCAGAGTGCCTGTTCTTGGCCTCCACATGCAGGTGTGGATTTTAGCACTTGTAAACAAATGTTGTCCAGCATTTAAGACCAATATTCAGCGATGCAGATAGGTAGGAAAACCAGTTCATTTGGATTGTTGAGTTGTGTAATAATAACCTTTTTGATTCAAATGTTCAGTTAAACACTTCCAGTAACATTTCTATGTATCTATGATTTCTCACTGAGTTTTTACTGGCAGCTCATCTAAGCATGCATCTTTCCCCACTGTTAGACTTTAACAGCATTTATTATTTCTTATTAAGTCTAAGGTTACACTTTGATCTGTTGAAAGTTTCAACAAAGTGCTTTTGTTTACAAACTTTATCTCCTGTTTAAAGCAACTTGGAAGATTAGAGTGTCTGACAATGCTCTTTGAAAGTGCTATTTATGATTTCTAGATCATATGTCAAAGTTTGAGCCTTTAGTTTTAATAATTGACACAGCTTGGGATACTTCATCTTATTCTTTACACAAAGCATGTGCCAGCAGTTTCTCATTTGTATTCTTGCTGGTTTACTTTATACAAAAGCTTTTCTGTAGCCATGGCGTGATGTCGTTTGTTCACTTTTTGTCAGCTAATTCAGTTGAGGTTTTTTTACTACACATATTAGTATTCATTGATTTTTGTCATTTTAAAACTATTATTCAAAATTACTATTGTTGTAGCTCTCCTTTTTGAGGACTGCATCATTGTTAATTGTGGTTTTTAATGATTCAAATCTTGGATTTTATAGCTTATTATTACCATCACAGAATCAAGTTTCAAATTAATATTTTGATCTGAAGAAAAGTCCTCCTTTTTTCAAGAAATGCTTGATGCTGTTCATGCCATTTCTTGCTTGCGACTATTGTAAATTTTTTTTTCTTCTGCTTCTAGAGTGGCAAAACTACCCCAAATATCTTACTTTAGTCTTAAAGTCTGCGAGACAGGGATGAAACTCATTTCCTCAGTCTTTGGCAATGAAAATTTTCTGTGGAAATGAATCCAAGTCCATCTCCAAGATACATCCTCATAAGACAAATCATCACACCACAGTGGAATCCTCACCACAGTGGGTATAGGACTATCTTTCAAATGCTGAAAATAGCAGGTTGGTTTGGAAGAATGAAGTCCCAAATGAAAAGCCAAAAATTTATGTGTAACATTTTTGTGACACTTTTACCTGGACTTTTATTTTCTACGAGATGGGTCTCAACATATTAATTGATTTTCCGTGTGGTGTTCATACATGGCACAAGATATAATGAACTGAACTGCTGTAAACTGGAGACAGTTTACAAACAGATCACTGAAATTAGTCATACACTGAAGGCAAATGAGCATACGCTTCTTGCTAACCCCAAAAGAAGACTTTCCTCAACATTGCCACCTATGCGCTCATAGCTGAAACTTGGGTTTCAGCACTCCCAGCTGAAACTTGGGTCTGTGCATCACCCTGACAACCACAGGGAAGAGCCCTCAAAGAAAGTTGAGCTCTTGAAGTATTGCCTTTCCCTGCCAACCTCACATGGTTTTATCGAAAAAAACCTGCATCCGGATTCTTTTCAAGCATGTAATTATTTCTCACAGGCACTGGGACATCTGGGCAATAATACTGACTGCCTCTGCAAAAACAGATAGCCATGCATGTGCACTCTTGATGATGGATACCACAAAGATGTTGCAAAACACAGGGGTTTGAAAACCACACAGCCCACAATGGAGAGTTTGTCATTTGTCCAAGAGTAATAGGCAGAACCAGCTCAGAGCTGTGCATCCATCCCAGCCAGGTTCTGCGAGTGAATCGGCGGCACCCATCAGACTGGTGGCATCAAAGGCGGTTGATCAATCAACACATCTTCTCCTATGGAATTCACCCATCATGACCACTAAAGCTGTACTTGCCTGATTGCAAAGAGCACTGGATTTTGGCAGCTGGGGTTCTAGACTCTCTTTTTCCAATATTTTTGCTAAGACATAAGAGTTAAGAAATCTTAGCTACTCACGTTTCATAAACTTGTTAAGGTGAAGATAGATCACAGAGAAAGGTCTAAGAAGCTTTAAGCATCCTAGCTTTCAATCATTTCTCAGCTTAGCTTAAATATAAAAAGCTATTATTTCTAACTATAAATCTTCTGCTAGAATTTTAACTTTAAAATTAAAGGCTTCTTTCTCCTAAGAGATTTAATTTCTTTATAGATTTTTGGATTAAAATACAATCTTCTGATTAGACTTCTCCTTATTTTTATGATCCTAACTTAAATACAAGGTTCTTGGTCCTGTACAAGAAACAAAGAGCGAAAGAAAAGAAAAAACTATACTTGTCTGTTAGTCTCACATAGACAACATTTTCCAGTAATACAGAAAATAAAGGAAGAAAAGATAGCAGCTATATTACGCAAAATAGTTCCTGGTAATTGAGAGAAATGGTGATGAATTTTTTGCTAGACTGGTGACACATATACCACAGCACCATGGGAATTACCCAAAAACTTTTGCACTAAATTTCATCATATCTCATGTATTGCCCACAAAATTTATATTACAACTACACACCAAAAATGGGCAAGTTTACAAATTTGAGATATCTCAATCTGCCTATAAAGTATGGGAAAAATTGTTAAGACCATGAACATCTTTAAGCTGGTCATCACATGCCAATCCTAAATTCACATTTTAAATCAACAGAAATTCAAAAAAATATCTCTAATTAAATGCAAAAAAAGGCCGAAGGACTCTAATTTATTTCATCTATGCCAAGATAGCACATGCAGCTGACACAGCTGCAGATGCAGTGTTAAGCAAAGTACTGATGTGTTGCTTACAAGTATTAGCAGGCAACCACAAGAGCACTAGGAGGAAGGTAGATATTCAATTTGCATAGAACAGGGTCTATACCCTGCTTTTATTCAAGCTAATATAACAAATTAAACCAGAGAGATATTGCTAACAAAGAGCTCCTGTTTGGGCAGGATATTAATGGAAAGAAAAATTATATGAAGGCTTAGGGTTAGGTTTTGATTGAAGATTTTAGGCTACTGAATCTATTTAGTAATTAGATGAGGACTAAAGGGAACATTTTATCTCAGAATGAATACATGTTATTTGTTGGGTCAAAGAGCCAAAGTCCCAGGTGCCATGTTTTCATCTACTTACGGCAAATGGAGGAAACTTGGCTTCTCAGCAGTGGTTAGTAATCAAATGTGAAAATTCAGTCAACTTAGTATTTTCTCAATTACAAAGCTTTTTAATGTATTGTTTTAAAATAATTGAAAATAAGCATCAGTGGGAATAAAATTCTCATTTAAAAAATGTTTCTGCAGCAGGAATGTCTAAAGAAAATGCAGCAAATAGATCCATTCTTAACAGTTTCATTCTGCTCTTGTAAGTGCTAATGTAAATTATGCCAGTGTTCAGAGCTACATCATTTTCTCTACTATATTTTTCTGTTTTCATTCCAAGGGCAATTTCGTATAGGAAGGGTGAAAAGAACCACCAGGAGGGGCCAGGATTGCACAGGATGAGTTTTTTTTTTCACATTAATTTTTCTCTCAGAGGATATATCCTTAGAAACTGTTGTAAAATTTTCTGTGTAAGGAGATGATTTCTCAAGGTGTAATTCTGCTAGATTGATTGTAAATGTATACTTAGAAAAATTTGGACATGGAAACTTTGCCATCAGTTCTTGTTTGGTCAGTATTATTCTGTTCATTATTGCAATGAAACAAAAAGAAAAAAGAATGGCAGGAAGTAGCACCACAAACTGCATCTAAAAATGACATAGAAGCAAAAGACAATCCAACTTTACATCTTCAGAACATGTGCATGATGGCAAAATATACAGAAAGGAAGATGCTCTGTTCAACTGAAGGATAGTTATGGTGCATTTATAGTTAAATAACCATAGCCTCCATTAAATTTGTTTCCCAGGGTTCAGTGCATTGAATTTTTTTTTCTTTGAATTTCACTCTAAGAGAATACAGAATCTATGCAAAATTTAATTATGAATTTGAGCTCAGGATTCAAGAGGTATTGATTTGCATTTTTTTATAGTAGAGCCAGATTCTGAAGAGATCAAAAAGAATTGGATTTTGGAACTGTTTATAAACAAACAATGTCATTCATTTATCTTCTGTCTCTAGTCTCTTGGAATCAGCCTCTCTAGTGAAATATTGAAGAATCTGATCCTTTACATTCCTTCATCTTCGATTGATAAAAGAGGAGATTCAAAGTGACACGATTTGTATATTTGCTACTAAAGCACCCATTCTTCTCTTGAGGTGTGCAAGCACCAGTGCCATGATAAAGCGCAGGTTTGCCTAGGAACTTCTGGAGGAAGAAGGTATTCAAGATCCTTCAGAGACAAGTCTCATGGGGAATAGATTAGGGACTAAGAAGAGATTGTTCGTAACATTTCCATCTGAAATTTAGGAAGCATCAAATGGTGTTATACAAACTAAGCCAAAATTCCTGAGACAACCATGAAAGTTCAGTTCCATCATCTGAGAAATCAAATGATGGAACTGAACTTTCATGGTTGAACTTTCAGTTCAAATTATGGGTCTCAAAAAGCCATAATTTGAACTGAAAGTTTTCAGAACCTAGCTATGATGAAAAATTGGGAAGAAGTGGATGTATTTGGCATTTAAAATGTATGCTCAAGAAGAGGATGAGTTTTTTAACTCATCAGAAGAAAAAAAATTCTAGCCATGAAATATGCATATGAAGGCAACCTTATGCCAAAAAAAGAAACAAGAAAATCAAAGACAACATGACTTTTGTAGGTATAGAAAAGAACTTTTCAAAAGGACATGCAGAGGTTTCAGATTTTATTTTAAGTATTTTAGAAATCTGTTTATAAAGAAAGTAAGATATATTCCCATGATGCATGCACACACCAAAACAGAACTACAAAATTATTTTCTACTCCTCTCTGTTTTGGATATTGAGGGATGTTACCATTAAAAACCTTAAACAAACATACTGTTAAATCAATCAGTTAAAATTGTGATTAGAAAAAAACAAGCTGTAAGTGAAGTAGACAGAACAGCTAATATCAGGCAACTGAGACAGAGAGTAGCATAATAGATTGATCAATTTAATGACTGACAAAAACTAAGTTCTAAAATAAGCTGCAGGACAAATAGGGGAAAAAATCCTTCCTGACTAAATAGTCGTTTCTTTATGATCAATTTCTTCATCTGCATTGCATAGTGTTTCACAAACTGGTTGAGATTAAAATCTTGAGGCTCTGTTTTTTGGATTTGTCTCAACTGGCAGCTTATTCAAGGTTGTTAGTTCTGATTTATAATTCTCAAAATGTCATGAAGAGAGCTCACAGTAAAAAAAAAAAAATCCTTTATATCATGCAAACATCATTCTGGAGATGACTCAGTCACTGTAGGTTGTGCCACAGCTCTGTTCCAATGCATACTGCTGTTTGAGTCATTGATTCTAACCAGACTTCTTTAAACCTGATTTTTCCTGGAAATCCTACAGATTCTGGTTTTTTTTCCTTTCTTCCCCTACTCAGAAGACCAAGAAGACACAAATCAATCAATCTCCCATACATTAATGTGACCCTGCCATTAATGAACCTTCAACACACCCCAGAAAGGGAAAGGAGTAATTAAATATGGATGTGGTTGTTTTCTAACTATACATTGGTTACAGGCAACAACAACAACAGCAAGAAATAAAATCATGAATCTGGGACAGAAAATTTTTCCTTTCATTAAGGGTGAATCAGACACCAAAGGGTTGCAGAGTTCTTCAGGACAAAAAGATCTTTCCTCATGATATTTCAGCTTCTTGAGGAGATGTTCTCTGAGGTGGACACAACAAATATGGGGGGGGGGGGGTCAGATGTGGAGATGCTATTTATGCTGAAGGCTTTTCCATAATTCTATGAGTTTGCTTCCATACATTAAACCCAGTTCTCAGACTAAATAGGGGAGGTAGGCATGTTATGTTGAATTAGTTCAGTTGGAACCTCAGGATATTAAGAAACTGAGTTGTAAACTCTAGAGCTTGACCTCAATAGATGAAATATTCTACAAAGTAGGACGCATCTAAAGACCTTTTTTGGAGTTAACCCAAAAAGGCTCAGGTCTTGAATATAACTTATTAAAAAGTGTTTCTCCAATTAGAATTTTCCAGGAAAAAATTATTTACCCTTTAGTGATAATTCAAACAATAAGAATTTTCTTCCAAAATTCAAAATATGCTGATGTGGAAATACATTTCTGCTGACAAAAATGAAAATGAAATGAAATAAATATATATATATGTATATCTATATGTCAGATATTGTCTGCTCTCATTCTCTTCTGTTGGTCCATTTTGCAGGCAGCTTTCACCCCCAGAAAATAATTTCAACCTTTCTTCTAGGACAATGAAAAGGCAGTGCAAATGCTGGAAAGCATTGCATCTATGTCTTTGGCTTCAGCACCTGGGTGATAAACACTGCATATCTGGAAAGCCTGTCCCTGAAAGAGAATGGAGACAAGAAACAGTATCCCCACAACTCTCACAAAGTCTGATTTGCAAATCAAAATACTTTGTTTTTTGCCAAAACTGTACATAAATTCCTGCAGGCTTTAGAGAAAATGCTTGGGTTTTAATCTCCCTTGATTAAATTTGAAATTGAAAAAATAGTAATCTTTCAATAAACTAACAATGTCTGGTTAAAATAATTCAACCATATAGTCACCCATGTGCTTTATATTTCTGCTTTAAAAAACCCCACAATTTTCACTACAATAAAAATAGTTATTATAAGCATAGGTATTTGTAAAAAAATTACTAGAACTTCAACTACGACTGATACAAAAAGAAATAAAAAAAAAAATCCAGAAATCACAAATGATATTTCGGATTACCTTGTATGAAAAAGTCGAGACATAATTTTATATTGTTTCATATTTCAGAAAAAATTAAACTCCATAAAACATAAAATCCATCTTTTACCTGTCATTTATATAGTGTCGTGAAAGGAAGGAAATAAATGTTTTATCACTGTCAACTTGAATATGCAGCTTAGGCCTTTCTTGTTCTATTTTAAGAATAGTCAAGAAGGAAAAACAATATCAAAAGTTGATTAATGTGTTCCATACAAAAAGGTTAAAAGGTGTATTTTGATATCTTCTGCATGAACACACCCTGGAGCTTTACTACCTAATTCTAAAATATATATTTATTGTATATATAAATATGTTTTTATATATATATTTATTTTATTTTTAAGCTTGTAAGTAAACCAAATTCTGATTATTTCAAAATGCCAATACAATCTTCTTCTAAGTATTTTCTAAATAGATGCAAAATGTAAAGACTTTTAATTCTAATTAAAGTACTTCTCATTTTTGTTTAATTTAATACTACTTAAGTCGCATAAGAAGTAACCTTGTGTCTCTCCAATTTGGGTAAGTCTAACATACAGTCCACAAATTATATTTTTTTTTTTTTTTAACTGGGACATTAAATCACCTTAATGAGATACAGTGCATCTACCCAAGGTCTAGCGTGTCACCCAAAGTCACACCAAGATTCCAAACTAGTTTTCTCCACCTTTCCCATAACTCCATGCTGTTGTTATCAGTGACAACCAGAATTATTCCCTATCATGGAAACACAGACATAGTAGAGAACACAACACAAGAATGTGGAACGAGGCTGTCACACCTTGAAGAGGGCTCTTAGGAGAGTCACGTGATACTTTTTTTTCAGCTGAACAATAGAAATAATACTTGTATATTACTACACCATTACCACCACAAATTCTGTACACCCCCCTTAATATATTAATTTATGCAACTATTATTTCAATATTATTAATACTAACACAAATGTGGGTTTTTTAAAGTGTACCTATTTTCCTGGACATGAATATGGAGACCAAGCACTCAAAAAAATGAAGAGCATTGCCAGTACAACTGGCTGGAAATACTTTTGGTGGAAGGAAAATTCCTAAGTGTCCTAAGTAAGATGCTTTGAAAACTTACGTGGGGTTTTGCCAAAATTTTGTTTCAGAGAAAAATTAAGACAAAATTTCCATGAATGAAGAAAAATGTACTGCTTGGATCTCTTCCAAATGAATCAGTTCAGGGGGTTGTTTTAATGCATTACAAACATGTTTTTCAGTGCAAAAGCAGCAAGAAGCAAAATGGTAGTAAAAGTATGGGATTTTTTCAATTTGACATACCTTTACTGATAAGCAACATTTTGAAGCGTGGAGGATGGAAGTGGAAGATGGGAACTGAAATTGTTCACTCCATGGAAATTTAAACCTTGCATCTCTTACATTTTCTTTCCTTCACCTGCATTGCTTGAAGTAGGCAGCAGAACATTAAATTCAGGTTAATGTGTGCCACAGGAAGCCTTTTTCATAAGGTGTTTTTTCTTTGCCTGCAAGCTTCAGCACCAAAACCTTCTATAAAATAAGCTGAAGCAGTCTCTATAATGTTCAATAAATGGCCAAACAGTTACATGTGTAGTTTAGCCCACAAAGCTCTCCATACATGCTATTTCCCAGGAATCCAATTGCAGACCATGATGCAGTCTGGAAGAGGTCCTACATAGGTAAAATATCTCCAAAAGGTACATAAAGGCATTCACCCAGAAGCATTGCCAATGGCACAGAGATTCCCTCAAATGATTTTGATATAGTTGCAAATTGGAAAAACATATATATTTCAGCAAAGGAGCATTCTGGGTACAAATTCAAAAGCTTCATTTCCTCTAATGTATAAGGAGAAACTTGCAAGTCTACACACAAATCACTAGGAAAAAAATAATATTAGGAATAACTTCTGCACAGATTTTTGGCTGGCATCAGTAGTTTTGTCTAAGGATATTTTCTGTCTAATGCTGGCTGCTTGCTGCTTCATAACACTTGACAAATTCTTGGTTCCTAAAATCAACCCTAAATGTTTTGAGAATTGCTTCATTTAGCAGGGAGTTTTCAGGACCTCACCATAGTATTCAGTGTAGTTCTGTCTTCCCTCTATAGCCTATCTCTATTTTTATACTTTTTCAACTCTGAAAACTTTCTTTGTCTCCCCCCTCTTCTGGACTACAGCCAAGATTTACAATCTGCAAACTGGAAGTTCCCCAGGCATGAGAATTTCTCCTGGAGGGGGCTCTATTTTGGGAAGGCAAGGGCATACAGAAGCAGCACTTCTAAATCTAGTGTTCAGGGGAAAAAAAGAAGACAGTAGAGCAACTAGGGATTTTTTGCAAGTGCACAACAGTTGTGATTTCCTAACAAAGTAGTATAAAGGGATTACCAAAATAGCTATTATATAAATTCTCTCCAGAACCACAATAACATATGTTTTGTATAACAGCCATTCAAGAGAAAAGAAATTATATGCATCATAATAAAAAAGAGAGAAGGATAGTGAAAAAAGGAATTTAGGTAGGTAACATAGCAAAAAATCACATTCTGAGAATCCACTTGAAGCAGAAAGCTAAACTGACACACCTCATCTGAAGACTAGCCTTCATAAGGCAAGATATCAGCACCTTTTTTGGAATATTTTGCTGGATAAATTCTATTCAAAATGAGATACCATACTGTAAATATAAGATCATCTGTTCAATGGTTGTGTCAGCACTCAGGGCTTCTGTTTATTCCCCAAAGTACAGTATACCAGATATTATACCAAGGCTGTTTAGTGCAGGTTTCCGTCACTGAGAAATGCTACATTTTAAACCAGAGCTTGTAAATGAAATATTTCACTCTGCAAAACCAACCTTAGGACTAGTGTAACATAACCTTGATTCACTGCTGTCTGCAGTACTACTGAAAGTAAAAATCTTAACTTGCAATAACGAAAAAATTATGCCGATTTTACTAAGAACCTAGACAGCCACTTTAATTATAATTCCATGTTTCTAAGAAGATTGGCAAAGAACACTCAATTCAGAATGAAAAAAAAAACAAAAAACCAAAGAGCTCAAGGTGCTTTTAATATTTGCTTATGAGTAGCATTGAGTTTGCTTTGATTGTATGCTTGAAGTCCACTTGCTGAGAATTCTATAATAATTGCCTGCATAATATTTGTTTTGCATGCAACTAGAGATTCAGGCAACAAGCTATTTTCTCTAGTACTTTTAGCTGGTAGCCATGGTAATACCCAAAATCATATTATTTTCGTAGGTTTCCAGAATTTTTTGAGTTCAAAAACTGTATCAGAGGACAGTAATTCCTGAGCAGCACAAGTAGAGCAGCACAATTCAGCCACATAAGCAATATATTTGCCAGAAAATACTATGTGAATCCTTGGAGATGCTCCTAGGATCTCTTACTCATGCCTGGGACAGGCATGTTTCCTTCCTATGAAAACAGATTAAGGAGAAAGATAAACCCCTTAGACTTTCCTTTTTAATGTTATATAATCTATCCTCTCAAGAAATTAGCCTTGAAGAATAATTGCTTTATTTACATCAAGAGAAGAAATAGTTTCTTGAAATTTGGGATTTGGTCAGGGCATTGAAAGATGAAAACACTGATTAGGAAAAGAACTGAATGCCAGGCAGTTTGTGGAATTCAAGCTGCTTTAAAGCAGCAGAAGTTTGGAAGGTTCATTGGAGGTTGTGATGGCCCTTTCTTATTCTTTTACTGCACTTAACTTACCAACCATGCAGCCAATATATGCTTATTTGCTCACAAGTCACTATTGTGCATGAAAAGACATGTTGGACTGTACGATATTAAAAAAAAAACAAAAACAACAAAAACCCAAAAAACAAAATACCCAACAAAAACAGCAAAAAGAAAATGTTTCCCAGGCAGCAAAATTGTGGCTGTTTTTTCATCAGTGTCTGTCATATTTACTTTTCCCAAATTTTGTGAATAGGTTTGGTAGAGCCAAGCCTGCCTTTTTTGGCAAATAAACTGTTATCTCTCCAGATTTTATTTTCTTCCAATCATAACAAAAGAGTGCCAGCACTGAACAACCTCCGAAAGCTCTCTTAGTGCAATGCTTACAGAGAAAGAAAACCTCCCTGACAACTGCTGTTTTCTTTGCAAATGGAAGAAGGGTTCACACCATTTGAACTTTGATCACCCATAGACCTGTACCATTTTGACCTATATGTTTTATTGAAATAGACTGAAATATATTCCACCTTATAGCTAGCTATATAAAAAGTAGTTAATATCTTTTACATTCCTCTGTAAAAGTATTTTCTTTATTCATTTTTGCATTTTGGAAAAGCTGCTACTTTGTATTTAATTTTTTATTGATTCCAAAGTTTATTAGGAGTCTGTACAGGAAAGGAAAAAAATCAATAGAAAAAAGTTGCAAGTACCCCTGCAGATGACCTCCCCTGTAGACTGCTCAAGATTTGACTGCTCAAGGACATCTGCTTTACCAGTCAGTGAAAACACTCTGTTACCTACAAATAAGTTAAAATGGCAAAGGAGCTTTGAGAATCAAAAACACAGCACCACCAACATTGGCTAATGATGGAATGCAAAGCACAGTCCTTGGAAACAGATGGTTTAATACATCACAATAAATCTCTTACCAGCCTTTGAAACATAGTACTTCAGATAAAAATACATTTAAGTTACAATCTGTGGACAAAATATTGTCCTCAGAGGCAGAAAGGAAATTTCTGCTTTTGACTTTACTGAGAGTTGCAGCTCAGAAAGAATTTAATAAATGTTTCTAAAGAAACTGATCAAAAGTTCCATCTCAACTAAATTCATAATTATGAAACTCAACCTAAAAGACTACATAGTAACTTAACACTAAAAAAACCTTCAGTTTACCCTCGTCACCCAGGACACCTGAAAGAGCAGCTCATAATATACCTGCATCACAGACAGGTGTAGCAACGGCAGGACAATTACCAGAGCAAAGTAAGGTTGTCATTTTAGCTAAGCGCTCATGTTACATACAGCTGACACATCAGAATACCTGACTGGATTTGCATAAATGAAAGAGCTATAGACCATGACTGTCACAAAGATGTCACATCAATTGGACCATGCTTCCTTCCTCGTTAGGTTTTATGGAGGGGTCAGTCCTAGGAAAGAGGAAGAACTACGGCAAGAAAGAAGGGTTAGGTATTTTGGATGACATAGTACAATTGCAGTCTCAGTTTTTGATGAGTTGAAGATTGCACTTTTAGAATTAAGAACTTAAAGGAGATTGGGTACAAGCTGGTAATTTCTTGATCTAAGGAACATTAACATTCATTTCTAATTCATACAAGTTGGTGTGCATCTTCAATTGCGTCTGCAATGTTTACTCCATCGTTTGCTTCGTTTCACATGAGTTCCTTCATTTAAACAATATTCTTGTACAGTAAGCGTGATGGGTCCTCAGCTCTCTCCGGTGGCATCATCAGCTTCTTATGTTTCCCATGGCAAAGTTAACAGTGGGCAGAGTTTTTACCACATAATTTATCTTACTCATGAATGCAGTTCATGAACAAACTGCCGTTTTTACAAGTTCATTTTCTATTTGAAGCTGTCCAATAAAAGTTTTGGGCAAACCAATTTCAGTCTTAAATTGCTCATAAACTGCTCATGGTGCGTAAGTACTCACAGTACTTGCTACTTGTAATTCAGCAGTCAGCCTTTTGGATTGGTCAGGCTGATCATAAGGCTTGTTTTCCTTCCCTGAGCATCAAACTAATCCTACCAAACCCCAAGGGTACCAGGAAATGGGAGATTGACGAGATAATAAGCCAGGGCAGATGCCCAAGGGGACTAGCAAAGATAGGAAGATAAGTAAGGACAGATTACTAAATGTTTAAAAAAAAAAAAAAAAGTCAGCTTGGATATTAGCAGTACAAGAAAGTGGACAGCAGTTCCCAATGAGGATGCGCAAGTAAGTTTATGCTCTTCTTTATTTAGGAGGATGACTCACACTAAGAAGAAATTCAGGTTTGATATGACCAAAATGGCTAAGTTTCCCGTGATGAATAAAACAATTTAATTTCATCAACATTATAAAATGTTGCATTTTTCACTACTTGGTATGTATGCCCTTCCCAAATAATTTATTTCAACCATCAGTTCACAACAACCAGGTAGGAAAGTAGAAAAGTTTGTGAAAGAACATGAACACTGTTTTCAACTCACTGAGTTTCAGTTCTCAAGAAAAATAAAAAGAGGTAATCTAAAAATATTCTTCGACGTGTGTGAGGGTACTGTCCCCTACTTCACGTTCCATGTTCGAGAAAATACAAAAATACCAAACATGCAATATCGCCTCCTACTCCTCAAATAGTTGCCTTAGAATTGAGAGAGAAAATAAAAATGGTATTTCTCCATACTACACATAAGTTTAATCACAGTACATTTTTCATTCCATTTGTCTCAAGGCAAAACAGAAATTTTAGAGAGGATTGAATGGTTACCAATAGATCATAGAGGAAGGTAGAAAGGCAAGGAAAGGACATAAAGGTATTATTGGCAAAGCAGAATAAGCAAAAGTGGACTCGGTAGAAGAAATGTAGGTAAGAGCTAAGGTCTTAATATCCCTGGAGGCTTGCAAAGAAAGTCTGAAGCTACAGCAAAGTCACACAGAGTAAATATCATTCAAGGTGTGACTGTGCACTTGACTATTGGTGCTGAAGAAGCTTCAAACATATTACTATAATAATAACTGTAATTTCTTTAGCAGGTATTGCAGGAGTTAAATTCTAAAACACTGACGTCTGGTTCCTCACAGAAAACAAGGTCCAGAAGTACTTTTCTTCCAGCCCTGCAATCAATATTGAAAGTAAAAATAAACTTGAGGCAAGTGAAAGGAAGTCCAAAAGCTCAGGCATTTGCTTCATTTCAGATGTGTTTTTGAGATTGTGTGTGCTCACATCTTGCCAAGGCCTCAACAGCTGGCCTCGTTGTTTGCGGCTTCAAACACAGCAGTGGCCCAGAGCTTCATGCACAATGCAGACCTCTAATCCATGCTCAGACCTTTTCATGTGTGGTATCCTGCCAATCAGGATCACGTAGTTATCTGCAAATGTTAGGGAAGGGAGGAGTAAAAATCATCCAAGAAAGTATTTTTAGCTAATGGGGTGAGATTTGGAGGTATTCCTCATAGTTTTTCAATCACTGATGATGGAGAGGAAAATTCTGCTCCAGCAGAAAACTATCGCAAAAAATTTGATAGTGTGAAAGATCAAAGTTCAGAAGTGAAGCGAGTATGAAGTAGAGAGAGCACCAATCACAATTCTTCTATCGGTTAGTGGCGATAGCACTGAGAAGCCAAATACTCATCACATCCCATTATACAGGTGAACTGTAATTTTACAGATTGGAAAAATGGCATTCTTCAATTATAATTTGGTTTTGATTAGGTAACAAAATATTGTTATCATGTGTAGACATATACCATACTCTTGGTTCTTATTTTTCATGTAAAATTTTGATCTCTTGTATCTAGATAAATTAAATCAGGTCATGCTGTTACATGAAAGCCAGCAACACCTAGATTACATCAACACAAGTAAAGAAATCATCATATTAGCAAAAATAACAAAACCATTTGTCCAATATTGCTGGCTACACACATTTTCAGCCACTGTGGATGGTAGTTATTGTTCGGAGACTTCTAGAATAATAATGCATTGTGCATGTAACTCTGTTAGGAGACATAAAATAGGGATGAGATAGATGATCTTTCCAACTTTCACTCACTAGATTCTTCTCAGCACTTGGTTTCCCTAGTCCATCCATTTCATCTGGTCACTTGGGATGTCAGCAAGCAGTGATGATACAAGCACACAGTCAGGTGCAGCTATTTACCAAGCACCGTGCTACACCTATTGCTTGAATAAATCTGAACAGCATCTTAAAGCAAAGGAGACACTGCTGCAGTAACATTGACAGAAGACCTAGCTATTAAGCTGTCTACAGAGTCTAGTATCAGTGAAATGTTTGACAGCCGCAGGGACAAATATGTATTAGCAACATTGCTTAATCCATGTTTCAAGGGCAGAATTGAAACCATGCCTTCACCCTATGCAGGAACAGATTGCTGGAAGGATACTGTCATAAATAACAGTGCTGGAGGCCATACCATTATGCACCTCCTCTTCTCCCTCATCCTTCCACTTAGCTCCCCTAGGCCAAGTATATCTCATAAAGCAGAAGATGCACAAGCTCCTGGAACACCACAGAGTGCAAAAGAAGTAATCACAGCATACCTATAGTTCCTGGGTCTTCCTTTATCAGCTCAGAGTGGGGCAGTACCTCCCAGGAAAAACTCAATTTGTCCGTATCATGGGAAGAATCTGTCCATTATGAAAGGTCTATAGGTGTCATGGGAGACCTTTTCATATGCTGGGAAGTGAGAAGTTGACTTTCGAAAAGATATGCTCTAGTTCAGACAGGAATTAATTCAGCGAAGCCTATGGCCTGTGTTAAACAGGAGGTCAGATTTGATGATTGTAGTGGTCCCTTCTGGCTTTATAATCTATAAAGACTAACTACTTTACGGGATGGGGGAGGGAAGAAGACAAAGAAAGAAACCAATACCAGTACTTTTAAACCTCCAGATTCCCCCCTATCCAATACGTGTTCAGATTTCTTTTTCAGGTATGTGTCTGGCACTGAGACAGATCGAAAAAGTGTGTTTAAAAAACCACTGCATAGAACACCTCTTTCTAAAGGGAGTAATTTGAAAAGCTTAGCAAGTTAAACTTGCAACATGCAGGTGATTCTTTAAATTAGCCTAATGGAGGAGACTGCAGAGGAATCTATCAATCAAAATTCTTACAGAAGGTGAGGAGGCATTTTACCAAGTGCAGTGCTTACACTCCTATCCCATTTTTCCTCACTTCCCATATATTATATAAAAGATTTTCTCTACTATCTGCTTGAATAATTTGGCAGAAGATAAGAATTGTGCAAATCTCTGTTCTGTGAGAGCTTTTCTTGAAGCTTTGATTCACCTGGGTTCATAAATCTCTGGGTTTTGCTTCGAGGTTTAAGGACATGTGAACTGCAAAACTGCAAACTGATCTCACGTTAATAGCGTGCAAAATTGCAAAATTACAAAGCCATAAATGGATTTACATTTGCAACTTAGGAACAATGGGCTGACTTTTCCATTTGTAACAAAAATCTATAGCCAGGCACATTTTACTGTATATCCACAGCACATGTGCCCACAGATACACATGCAGACAATTTACTTGATGGAAATTTGTGAGTGAATCCAAAGAGTGAAAGCTTATAGCAAGTAAACAATTTGTAGAGTATTCTTTCTCAAAGTATCCCTTATTATAGGCTTCTGGATTATTTCACTTTTATTTTCTCCTGTAGTACTGAATCCTAAATCAAATAAAACCCATACCATGTAAAACAAGAAATCAGTCAAACTACTGAGACTGTAAGGCTTGTGTTTGCACTAGAATATTTAAATAGAATATACAAACCCCAGATTTAAATGCACACATTCAGGTAAATTCAGCAGATATGGTAAAATGGAATGACCTCTATTTTCATTGAACTAATTTCATAACACAGGAAGCTCCTTTCCAGAATAAACCAGGAAAGAACTGCTATACCAATACCAAAGTATTAAATTTACAAATTTTCACTAAAAGCAAACTAAACAAACTGTAATACAAAAATGGGTATATTTATCTTCATTTGAAAAGGAATATTTTTGTGAGGATTGTTACAGTAGCCAAAAGGTTCTATTTTGCTCTGAAAAAAACAATTTGACAAGGGACAGAAAGAATAAGGTTGTTGCTTCCCATTTTCCATTCAAATTCCACCTGTGAAAAAAAAAAAAAAGGTGGGGTCTGTCTCACTTTTGACGAATTTTTGGCATGTGAGAAGTCACCAAAGCCATTATTCCACATTGCAGAGACGAATATGTGTTTCTTCAGCTATTATCATTACTGTTACTTCTTTTATCTGTGTTACAAAGAGGAAAGCTAGGATTAAGGTTCATTGTCTTAAGCTTTCTCCTGATGCTGGGTCCCTACAAGTGCTATTAGTATGCCTCAAATGTGTAACATTCAGGTTAGATGCAACTCTAAGAAACTACTAAATGGCAACAGTTAGTGATGCAACATTGAGGAAAGATGCATAACCAGAGACAACTGTTTTCAAAGAGATTTAGAAGCATAAGAAAGTCGACAGTTTTGAAAATCCCACCATTATGGACATCTATTCCCATGAGGTACATGCAAGTTAAGCACATATAGTAAGATGCATAATAATGCTACAGATTTTTCAGGTCCCTGAGCCTTACAAAAATTTCAGCTGAACTGTCCAGGGGTTCCTTCACATCCTAGCATCCCATAAAGAAAGCTGTGACTGCACAGACAGGTAGATCCTTCTCTCTTGAGCAGAAGTGCCAAAACAGCTAATCTTTCCCTTTAGATACTGCAGTTTGGAGGTGTGTAGTCTGCTATATTAAATCCATTACTTCCATGACTCGTGTCACACATTTCACAAGGATCACATTGCATCCGTCATGTGGGACTGCAAGGGTTTATGCTTCCTGGTGCTACCTGTATAGGAAAAAGACAGTGTAGGTGGAGATGGGGCTGCCTGACCAGAAAACAGCAAATCCTCTTGACCCAGCTCTCTGCAGAGGGGAAGAGGAAGAGTAAACTCTTCTTACCTGCAAGTACAGTCCCATTTCTGATCTCCCATCTGTGTGCTGCTCTCAGCACTTTAATCTCAAAGATACATGCACACAAGCTCACAACTACTAGGTCTCAGAGAGCAGGTCAGGGTTATATTTTCTCTGCCACTCTCAAGACAAGATAGTAAAGAAAGAAACTTCTCTGAGACCTGCTGAGACCAGATAGCTTTATGAAACGTATCAGGTTATGAATGCCCATCAGGAAAAGCTTAGATACTTCAGGGGAAGGAGTGTGTGTGTCCGAAACATGTGTGACTTGGGAACTTTTCTGCCTCCACGTTCTGACAACAAAGCTGCTGCAGTTCTGGGGAAGTCAGTGAGGTTTCATCAGATAGCCACGGACACTGAAATATTCCTAAGAACCAAGGTATAGAGAACTGGCTTCACTAGCAACACTGAGAATCCTAATGCAAAGGTAATGATCTTTCCTGTTGTCATTGCATAAACTACATTATTTATTCCCACTTGGAACTTACAAAGTAAACACAGTAATTAAAAAATACTTTGTCTTTCTATATGAAATGAAGCAATACAGAGAAATATCTGCAAAAAAATCTCCTCAAAGCGGGAAGCATTAGGAAAAAGTCTCAGGAAAGCTTAATCCCTCAGTATTTTTAATTCAGAAAAGTTTGACTGAGTCTCCAAGCCCCTGGATGCTTATGTGGATTGGAATCACTGATCTTTTTAAAAATTCAGTTTTCCCTCAGAAGCATTTGAAACTCTATTCTTGCTACTCAGTGAGCTTAGGTAAAGTCAAATAAGCTCTATTTCCCCACTGCCACTGAAGGCATGCCTACAGCACAGATAGGATCAGGCTGGCATGGGTGAATGCAGAACTCTTGGCAAGGACTGTAGACCAGGCTGTGGGATCCCACCAGGACCATCAGGTATATGCTCAGATCACCAGTTTCTACTGAAGTCTGTACCAGTGTGCCTTCATGCCTCTTGCTAAAACTCAGCAAATTCCACAGTTTGCTGTTCAAGTAACTCAGTAAATGTGGACCACCAGCAGAAAACAAATTTATTTTTTTTTTTTATGAGAGGCAAGGGGAACCGGATCTTGGCAATCCATGCTCTATTATCACTTGCCAACTTTGCTTTCCAAGGGTAGCAAAGTTCTGGCAAAAATAATATATAAATAACTATCTGCAGCAATCAGCACATGGGAAACAAACAGAAGAGAAAGCTTTGCCCAGCAGCAGGCTGAGAGGGGCTGATAATGAATGACTGATGATGATTACGTGTAATTTTTTACTTCCTGCAAAATGATAGATACTGGCCAAGTCAGCCCCACAGCACCACTGTCATAGAGCCAGACTGGAAAGCCAGCTCAACAGCAGACCTCTGCTTCCACGATATGTGGAGCATCCAGCTTCAGGGGGTGAGTTGCCCTGGGCACCCACAGGGTTCCTTGCACACAGCAGCTCCTGTGCCACCGCCGTGGGCAGCACGGCCCCTTGGCAGGAGCAGTCAAGGGAAAAGAATGGCAGGGGGATGCATTCAGAAGGGAAAGGAGAGAAGAAGAAACCCACATAACAAAAGTGCTTATGATTAATGAATTGGAGATGAGAGGAGAGTTTACATATGCACTTGGAGAGGAGGAAAGGATGTTCGCAAGCTTCCTCCATGACAAATGCAGGCAAGAAACAGGGAGGAAAGAGCTATTAATCAGTGATATAAAGAGATTTTTTCCCCCAGGATAAGCCAGCCCAGGTAAACTGCTTGAAACTGCTACTTCCAGCTTGCCCTTTACAGAAGTCTGCTCAGCAGGCCCCACCACTCTCTGCAATGAGCCAGTGCCCTTTAAGTCCAGCACCTCCTTTATCTCCTCACACAAAGTGGAAAAGAGTCCTAAAGACAGCAAATGAGTAAAATCCTTCATCTTCATGTTTAAGCCACTGTTGTTATTCACAGCGCACCTTACAAGCATGGCCACCTGCCAGTCAAACAAATACCACTCTGCCGAGCCCCCTAAACAGCCATCTGATCTTTTTCTAACTGTTGTTTAGAGTTGTTTAGGGGTGCCCATGGAGTGATGATTAACAGCCCCAGGCGCTGTGCAAGCACTTGGAATATGCATTTCTTTCTAGTAGGGACATTTTTTCTTTCATATTTTTATTGGTTGTGTTTTATTAGTCACATTGCTCTTCAGCCTCCCTGCAGCATTGGCAGCAATGCCATTAGCTTGAGATGGAAGTGCGTGTCCTCCCTTCATGGCTGAGGTGAGGTACCACAATAAAGGCAATATCAATAAACAGTACATTGCAGGAAATTAATAAGCAGTGTAGAGCTGTCAGCCAATAGTGACTACAGAAGAGGTAACACATTTAATATCAAGTAATTTCTTGTTTTGGTTGCTAAGAAAGTATCTAGGAGTCTTGATAGAATATAGTAAAACTGACTGGAGAAGGCACACAAATATTAGAGTAAGTCCATGAACATTAATTACTTAATAAGAGCTTGTAATTATCTGACAACTGGAGCACCTTGCGTGATCTGACATATGTAGTGTTCCTCCCTTGCACCAGCCACAAGAAACATTGTGGAAATGTTGTGTGATAAAATAGCCTGGTCTCTTACCCCAGTATCTCAGAGATTCCCACAGCAGTGTAAAGCCTCTCAGCATCCCAGCAGTTAGATAAGCCTTTCCATACCATTTTACAAATGGGCAAGGACAGGTAAGGACTCTTGGAAGTTCTTAAACAATACACTGAGGTAAAAAAGAAAAGCTAGAGAAAAAAAAGAAAAGCATCATCATGCACCAAGACTCATACAGAAATAAGGATAACTGGTTTTTAATTCTTGGCTTTGTCTGAAGTATCATTTTCCCTACTTAAAATAAGGATGACACTACATCTCATCATAGGCCCCCCATGATGATGATTAACACATCACCCACCTAAAAGGCACTTCTACGTCACTACTGTCACAGTTAAATACTAAGCCATGTACATCACTGCCTACAGGAGTGCAGTCTCAGGTGCAAATTCTTCAGTGGCGAGGACATGCATTCCCTGCACACAGGTGCAGAACAGAGCATAGGAGGCTGATTTCACCTGATATTTTTAGGTGCTGCTGCAAACCAGCCAAAAAAGAGCATGAGCACACACAGAGAATTCTCAATTCAAAAATTCAACAATGGCTGATGCACACAAATGGAGAAGACTTTGTACACCACCTGCAGATTTGCAAGGCCAAATAAGAGATTCTCTTTCAGCCAACTCCTTTTTCTTTTTTTCTTTTTTTCTTTTTTTTTTTTTTTTTTTTTTTTTTCCAATTTCCGGAACTTTCTGGAATGCTTTATGGCTTGCTCCTTTTATTAACTTGTTTAAAGGCACGAAGGAAGAAATTATGTGAAGGAAAGAACAGAAGATTAACATATTTCCAAACATGCTATAAAAAAAAAATTAAATCACCTGATCTTTACCAGAACTTCACTGACTAAATTGTTAAGGGGGGGGGGGGGGGGGGGGGGGGCAGGAACCCTGTACAACATCCCATCCAGATGGTAGTTCCAGTGCTCCGTGGTCAGCCTGTTTATTAATGAACATCTGTTTTCCTTACAAAACAGGATGGACTTTCTACTATAAATTCTCTTTTCATATATTTCTTGAAAAATGACATTAGGAGTTATTCACTGTCACAGAGATAAGCCAAATTTATTTTTAATTTTGGAACCTGAATATTAATTATAACATTTCTGTCACTCACTAGATTATTGATGAATGTATCACTAAAACATACAGGTAGTTGAATATTGAAAAAAACCAAAAAGATTACTTTCTCTTTGAAGATATTTGGCTCCAGTCCCTTTAGTTGTCCTCTCCTTTTAGCTTTCTGCATAACTGGATGAATGCTGCTGGTAAAGATGGTAATGGACATCAGACTTCAAAGTGCTATGCACATAGTGTTAGAGGTCCCTAAAATAATCACTATATTTCAGCCCATCACTGTTTGGTCATGGGTAGTTTTTTAATAGAGAAATGGCTTTATCATAATTCAAGGTAAGTTCCTCTTTGGTTGTAACCACATCTTATAATTTACTGAATGTTATACATTGAATTACATAAACTATTGAGATTTGGCAATTAAAAAGGCAATTAAAATTTGAAGACAGACTGGAATTATAATTACAAAACCATACATAGAGCAACATTTTTTATTGCAAGTGAGAATGTGATGGAAGGTTTCAGTCCTGTCTCACAATTTTGAAACACCACATCAAAAGAAGTTGAAAGGGAATGTTTGGATGCAACCATTTGAAAAATAAGGTTTATATTTAAATCCAAAAAGATTTAATTGTCTATTTATGATAGTCACCTACTAAGGATCAAGAAACTCATCTAGAACATTTTTTTTTTCTCAAGATAATGTGTCTTAAAATTGTGGTGCTGAACAATACTAATCATACAATGTTTTTCTTTTTGCGCTCTGGTATTACCTTAGGAAAGAAGCAAGCTGGGAGCTGGTATATCTGCTTATGAAAAAAGTTTCAAAGACAAAGATGAATGATTTTTGTTTGTGTGTTTTTTTTAAACAGGAAGATTTCATGCCCTTGAAGTTATATGGAATATATGTACATGCATGGGGGGGGGGGGGGGGGGGGGTTGTACAAGCCTGTCTTGGTTCCTATGTTCATCTTGGTATTCAAAGCAGATGACTTATCTGCAGTTCAGTGGCTATTCTATGACATATAACAGATCAAAACACTGAAAAAATGGCATGTTACTTGTCTTTTGAATGCCACAATACTGAGGGCACTTGGAAATGTGCTACTTAGAAACCATGGCTCCTTGCTGAACTTGCAGTTTCAAATTATGTAGCACAGCTACCATCAAACCTAGCTTTTCAGCTCTACTAGTGGCAAGAATTTCAGCTAAAAAATATGGAAAAATGGGCAAAAATACCCCAAGAAAGCAAATGCATCAGAAAAAAAACCAGACAAAACGTGATTAAGTGGTTACATTGTCCGTGTTGTCTATCCTGCAATCTGCTCTCAAAAAAAGTGTGGACATACCACAGGTCACAGGTCAAAAAAGGACAGTACTGAACTCCTGAGAGGAGCTCTTGTGAAAGATTTTGGCTTTTATGAATTGAGGAGCTCCCTTTTCTCTGTCTTCTTTCTGTCCCAGGTAATCAGGATTCCCACACCAGGATCTAACCTCACGCAGGCAGAGAGGGACTGGCTCAGGTGTGGCTGTAGCTGGAGAGCCCAGCCAGCTCAGATGCTGAGCAAGCCTCAGACATCCTAGAGCAGCAACCAGGCAGCTTCCAGCTTCCCCTTGTGTTTGTCATCCCCTCCTGCCCACTCCTGTCACTTGGGAGGATTGCACCATTCAGCAGCAAGATGCCCAGCAATGGACAAGAGCTCTGCCTCTGGAGCAAAGTTGTTGCTAGAATAGTTTTGGCATTCAACCTGAAATTTTAAATAAGCACCTAGATATGGAAATTCCCCAATCTATACCCTCATAGACTTCAGGGAGCAAAGTTAAGCCTGGGATTGTTTTTTTCTCTACAGATGACAAGCAGAAAAGAAGTTTTAAGTATCTGGCCTTACATGCCACTGAAACTGCATGTGTTAAACCACACAGAAAAATCTACCTTGAGGAAGGCTTGTAGCTGTATCATGAAGCAGAAACTGTTCTCGGGTCTGTTCCAAGTCCATTAGAGATGACACAAGTCATATCATTTTTCTGTGCCTCACTGCCACCTTTAGACTACTCTGTTTAGGCAGTAAACAATTTCTAGAAGGAATCATCTCTGGGTGTGCCTGTGTTGCTCTGAGTTCAGTGGAGCTTAGCTGAAGCAGTATTGTAACTATCTGTTTCTCTGCAGCAGCAGCAAATCTCTAATTATAAGTTTAATTGAATGGCCTCCAAAACAGGGCAGAGCATCATCTCCTATGCATATACATTTAATAAAAATGGGACTGCAAGACAGAGCTGTTACAGCTTGCATCTTTCAGAGAAAAATTAAACACAATGGGATATTTCAGGATTTTCAGGGTCAGCTCATGACACCCCTGCACTGCTGTGTGTGGGAGACATGCATTTTAAGCCCCAAGGTTCTTTCAAAAATCCTGGCCTCAGTAGTTAACGCTGTTTAATCACCAATCAAGCGATCCTTTCTAACCCTAGGGGATGTCGGTGTGATCTGCTGGATAACAGAGTGGCCTGGAACTGTACAGATTTGCTTTCTAATGCCAGCAATGCTATTAGTTAACTGAGATGACCTTGAATACATCATCTCACTCTGCAAAGCTTTAATTCCCCATATGAAAATGGAGACCCTGACAGTTGCTTCATTTTTAAAGAACTTGAAGATCTACTAGTAAAGATGTCTTAGGTAACAGGCTAATATTATCATTAATAACTCACAGTCCTTATGCAATATTCTCTGTGCCAAAGATTGAAGTCATTCAATTTGCAGAACTGCCATTAATTGCTCTCTTGCTTTTAAAAAAGTAGAATAAAGCTTGAAAAACTCTTGCAAGAGAAGTAGTGGGGGCAAAACCAAGACCAGCTTTCATGTGAGACTGGTGCAATTGCTTACAACAGAAAGAAGGTAGGTCCACTGACCTGAGGAACTTCCTCCCCATTCTTTCAGGAGTGTCCTAAATGATCTTAAAAAATGCTCTTTTCAGGTCCTCAGTCACCAGTTCTCTAATTAAGCTGAAAAATATTTTGACCCTCTGCTCAATTTCTGTATTTTACTCAAAATAGTATAACACATTTTAATTAAATGTAGACTTTAAGGTGTGAAAGTTTGAAAGTTTTTTCTTTCCTCACTGGCACCTTCAAGGGACCAGGAAGCTGCAAAAGAAAGTAGCCTGTTTGACGGGGTTTTTAAATGAAAAATATATAAAAAATGGAAACTCTTATGTGCGCAAAGCAAATGTTTGGAAGGTAAGTTGCAAGTTCTTCTCCTTATTCCATAATTAGAAGTGAAATGTTCTTTAATTTTCAGTAATAACATTCAAGCTATGCTATTTTGCAACTAATAATCATATTCAACCAGCATGGGGCATGATAGCTAGCAAAGTTTTTCTAGCTAAATGTATTGGCCACATGTATCTGCCTTATTTTCCAGTGCCTTGGCTTTTCAATCCAGCTTTTATGCTAGAAATTTGAGATGGAGTGGAGGAGTTACATACCTTTTTAAGGAGAGAGTTTTAAAGAAAGATTGTTGAGTAGCTCAAATCATTCCCATATAGAGCAGTGTAAAATAGATTTCTCTTTCTTGTTTGTTTGTGTCAAATAGAAAAGCCGGAGACGTGACTGCATGATTCCTTTAGTCCTGAAAAGCTCTAAGTTCTTTCCAAATTCACACAGTGTTATGCAAACAGGGGAAACTGACAGAAAAAAACACAAACACACACCCCCCAAAAAAACCCAGAGGTCATCAAGACCTAGCAATGTGCATCATTTTGCTTGCAAATGAAGGAATAAATTTATCATTGCAAAGGCTGCATTAGTTACCATAGGCTTGCACCATTTCCAAGATTTCTCCGGGGGTGAGAATACAGCTTTCCAGAGCCAGCTTCTCCATTAGGCTTTTAACCGCAATGCTTCCTTGTTTTCCCAATGAGGAGTTAGATTTAGAAGCACAGGGAGGAGAAGCAAACACACAGAAAAAACACCAACCCTCTAGTCAAATTAAACTAAAACCTAGGTGAAGCCTCAGTGGGAAGCCTGCTGCACAAATTAGATCTCCAAATGCAGAAAAAATTAATTATGTGATGCACGGCAATGAAGTAAGCAACACCTTGAAGTTAACCTGGACAGAGTTATTGATTCAGCAAAAAAATAAGCACTTTGTTTCACCCTCTCTGTTGTTCTAATGTGAGCTTGGACTGTTGCCTGACCATTTCCAGATAGCATTTAGTTCATTTGCAGCTGTTCTAAATGTGGAGTCTTCCCCAACAGGTCTCACAAGAAACTGATCCCATCTGAGTTGATGTGTTGCTTTGGGAGAAAATACCATGTGCGCAAAAAAGAGTTTGTTGTAAACACAGTAGGACAGACCTTGCCACCAGCCTGGAGCTTGGGAGTGGATGGATATTAAAACCCCTAGGAAAGAAGATAGAACTGCTCAAGCAGTTTTGCATACCACTGCTCCAACAGCACCAGTAAATCACTAGAAAATGATGAGCCCTCTCCTACCCCAAGAAGTCACATTTTGCCCTGTCCTACACAGATTTCTGTTTTCTCCACTTTTACATGCTGTGTAAGTGGGAATCTCTCTATGAGATGATTTGGGCTACATGTGTGATGCAGGGAGCACACAGCCGACCCAACACACTTTATACAGCTTTTGTTAGTCTGTTCTGCAGCCTGAGAGGCCACCTGACCAGCAGTGCCTGTCTCACTGCTCAGAAACCCTTGGGGAGCCACAGCTTTGCTGACCAAAAGCAGTGTGATCCCAATCCACCGTGCTGATCACAGCCAGCATTAACTCCTGGGGCAGCTCTGCACAGAGGCGCTGCCACAGCTCGCTTTGACACTGTCCCTGCGGTCATTCTGCCTCTCTGCTCAGCCACACCCTCCGCCTGCCTCTCAGTGCCACCTTCCACTTAGCGGCAAGGGTCTAACTACTGATTTCAGCTTTGAATCCCTGAGTAATTTGGATCCACCTCTTCCTAGTGATCCATCCAGTGGTGTTGTCTTGACTGACAGAGCCCTGAATTACCTGGAAGTAAGCTCGGCTACAATACAATTCATGTGAGGAGTTCTTGGTTCCAGACTTTTTATTTCCCTCCTTGGTTTAGGAGAGCCAAGATTTGTTGACCTTCAAGCCATGCCACAAAACCTTGCTGTTTTTCTTGGCTTTTCTCAAGGAGGCTATGGAGGCAGACCAATGCACATTAGAACTTTGTGTTTGAGTTCTTTTTCAGACATTGAGCTATTAAAGTCTCTGTACTTTATAATGATGTGCTGTTGTGTCTGAAGTTTCAGTCAAGTGCCTTTCTACGAACCAAAAATGATCAATCAATATATTGTTCTTTATGGACAACAGCAAAATTCCATTATTTGTTGGCTCATCTTTTTTCCTTCAGCTTCCACAGTTTTACAAGAACATGAAAGAAATTAAGACACATTTAAAGGAGAAAAATTTACCATTTGCTTCTTACTTGGCAGACTAGTCAGGGCCAAAACATTGCACATAGGAGGCTCTAATCAAGTTTCTCTTTTCCTGTCCTCTACTTTGCAACAATGAAGACAAAGTAAAATTTTCCACTGTCTTAATTAAGAAGAAAACAACTTTGTCGCAGAAGGAAAATAAGGCCCTCCCCACCAGCACTGCAGAGTCCTTTCAGCTGACTCACAAACAGGCCTGAAAGAGCATGATCTCACTTTGTATAAAATCCTAACAGCTGACATCTTGTGGATTGAAGTGCGTCAACACTAAAGCATTATTCTTTATGGTAGGAAAAACATTACAGTCATGAGGCTGGAATGAGGATACAGAACTCTAAGTATGGTGATGTATTATTTTACTTCAAGAAGAAGTGAAAATATAATTGATTCCCTGAAAACGTTTCCTGGGAGTAAAGTCTGTTAGATTGTGATTTTTTTTTTTTTTTTTTAGAACAGAGAGGGTCTGTAGTAGAAGGGGGGAAAAGTAGTCGAAAAATCTGTGAAGCCCATTGAAGACTTCTGTTATATTTATTAATTCTTGACAAAACCCCAAATGAACTAGATTCACAAAAGGAGTTAGACTTGGCACGGGAAACTTTGTCTTTGCTATTTTTGCATTAACCTAGGCACCTAATAGGAATGCCAGCTATGGGTCAGATGCCAGCAGTCATCTACAGATGGAATTTGAAGAAAATGGCATCGTCCCCAAAAAAAAGCGTAAGACAGCTCAGGTGAATTGTGTTCACAAGCAAAAGAACTGGTGTAAGATCTGCTCCTCAGACAAATTTAGGGGCTTGACTCTATAACTGAAGCTCAGCATTTCTCTCCCCTGGAGTTTTGGAGCCATGTAGCATTCCCTGTATTTCAAAGAAGCAAGTAGGAAACCAAGCCTCGTGTACTTTCTTCACCAAAGCCAAGTTTGATTCTCCCACATCCTAGTTTGCCGCTCTAAATACCTTATATTAATTAACATAGAGAATAATTACCTCCATATTATATTTTCTGAACAGTATAATCTATTAAAAGAATCCCTAGCATATTAAATTCTAGTTACAGAATACAGCATGTGAGTCCTACTAGGTCTTAAACACAGGCTAAGATCAAAGTGCTTTCACATTATCAAAACAGCTGATTTTGCACCCAATAAAAAAATAGCCAAAATCCATATAATTAATGAGGGTACCTTTAGCATCAAAGAAGAGCTCTGAGGTTTAAGCTTTCATATGAGTATCTACAAAGACAGCTAGTCACACCCAAGTGTGATGATCACTCCCCAAGTTATGATGATAGCAAAATGAAAGTATAAAACCCTGAAACAGAATTACTTTCTGGCTTGTACTTTCAACTTCCAACATTTGACCTTGGATTATCACTACTAGGAAATTTTCCTTTCCTAAAAAATTCTTTACATCCCCGAGTCACTCATGACTCTGTCCCTCTGAACACCAGACTCTCTGACTATGTCAAATATCATGACCCTGAGCATGGTTTGAACTTCAATTGCTCCAGTTCAGCACTTTCATTTCCAAATGGGAAAGAAACTACGATTTTCAATAAATAGAAACCAGTTTTCCTATCCCTGAATCACTGAACAACACAGGAAACAAAGGCTTCTCAGAATTTTGTTTGAGACCTGGGGTAGAGCAGCACAGGGCACTAGATATGAAGTGGACTAAGAGAGCAAGAAGCATATGAACAATGAAAACCTTGACAGTCTTAATATATGATACTACATCATTATGATTTCAGGTAGTTAAGTGCTAAAGTGACAAAAAACCAGAAAAGTTAGTCAAAGTTGTCATTGACTTTGATGTGTATTTTTAGCACACTCTGTCCCTTGGTGCCACTAAGTTGTTGCAGGTTAATTAATGACTGCATAAATGTAAAGAGCTTTAGATTTCTTTTCATTTAGGGAACATAGACTATGTTTCAGGGAGAACAGAAAGCTTACCAACCTCAGTTATCCAAAATGATTCAGAGCAAAATATGGACAAAAAGTCCATCAGTAATACAGTAAGGCAAGGACATCGAGTATGACTTTGTTCACAAAAGGGGGCATACCATTCCCAGTGAATAAAGTTAATCAATTCTCTAGGCTTTTTTTTTTTCTCCACTCTATGAGTTACCTGTTAAGTCCCAGTTACTTAAAGTTTGCTTAATGTAGCCCTTGGATTCTTCATAAACATATGGCACAAATATTAATGTGTCACTGTTGCCCCAGTGTAATTGGTCATCTAACCAAATGGCTCTGTTTGCATTCCTTGATTGGATTACCTCATTTTCTTTACAGAAGTGTCTAAAAATTGATTGTAGCTTGTTTTTCTTGGGAGGTTTTTTCATTACCAATCCCATCTTCACCCAAACTACCTATCCTAACTTGCCATACTTAAAATTATTTCTTAACCCTTATGTTCCTATGCAACAAGATCACTCTTTTTGTCCAGTTTTAATTATCTACCTATGATAATGAGCATTGCTGTGGTAGCTTTAGCTAAAATTAGTTCCATGGATGTTATTTGCACACTTGGGATTAGCACTTTTTCACTTCTTCCTTCCTTGACTTTAGTTGTTCAGCTAAATATTCACAAATAAGAGCCTAGAAGAGGGTGTGTATTCCAGCAAAACAAGTATATGTATTTTCTTTCTTTTTTTTTTTTTTTTTTTTTTTTTTTTTTTTTTTTTTTTTTTGTATATTCATCTTGCTGGAGGCAAAAGAAATCCCTAACATCTATAAAGATCTGAACCACACATGACAACAACCATTCCTCCTAGAGTTAAATGCTAATACTTTTAGATAAACAGAACTTATTTATAATAACACCATCTGCGGGATTCTGATAATGTTGGGGGAGGAGATTAATTTATCTTGCATTTTAAATAGAGATGGCCGCTGGCATAAAAATCCAGATCTAGCTTTTAGCCACCCAGTTATCAGGGAATGTCACATTCAGGGTACTGCATCCCTCACCAGAATGTCTCCATAATACCAATGGACAAGTGCTAGGAGGTGACATAATTGTAGCCCAGATCAGTTCATCCTTCTCAAAGCATACAGCACGTCCAGGTGGAGCACAAAGTAGAACTCCCCCAGTAGTGAAAAGACCTAAGAGCTAGGACTTGATCTTATTTCTAGGTTTTTAATTAGCATATCATATGACTTAGGGGTCTCACCATTTTTCTGTAATCTGGGATTACTGCCTTACTTAATTGTCTCAGGAAAACAGTATAGAACTTCACTTCTGGATAGAGGCTTTCAGACCCAGAAAATTTTTACTAAACGGCTACACAATATATACATAATATATTTTACTCCAAACCTGTTGCCATCCCTTTGTTTCCTCATTTATTTCAGGGTCACGTGTGCAGCACAAATAAAGGAGGTGCACCTAGGACAGGAAACCACATAAACCCTTGCTCAGTATTTCACTTGAAAAGTTTTTAACTTTTATTATCCAAAATACTGTCTCTTATAAAATCAATAGCTACCACAGCCATAGTCACTGAAACAGAAGTGAGTGCTATGGGTGACTAGCAAAGGAAGTCCTCTCTCTTCCAACAAAGCAAGATAACCTGGGAATTAGGTGTCCCATACAACCATACAATGCTGTGGAGGCGCTGGCTCTGTGACACCCCACAGTCTTCACAGCCGCAGCCTATGGGGAAAGTGAACAGTGTCACCTGAACAGTGACAGTAGATGCTGTATTTAATTAAAGAAATCTGAAATTTCACAAAAAAACACACAAAGCAGATAAAATCAACATTAAATTCCATCTACAACAATTTTTAACTCAGAATCACAGAATATTCTGAGTTGGAAGGGACCCACAAGGATCATCAAGTCCAACTCTTAGTTCTGCACAGGACTATCCTCAAGAATCACATCATGTTCCTGAGAGGATTGTCCAAATGCTTCTTGAACTCTCTTAGGCTTGGTACTGTTACCAGTTGTCTGGGGAGCCTGTTCCAGTGCACAGTCAATCTCTGGGGGAAGAATCTTTTTTTCTAATATCCAGCCTGACAAACTTCAGGCCGTTCCCTTGGCTCCTATTACTGGTCACAAGAGAGAAGAGATCGCTACTTGCCCTTCCAATTCCCCTAGGGAGGAATGGAGAGGGAGAGGGGAGAGGAGAGGAGGGAGAGAGAGAGAGGAGGGAGAGGAGAGGAGAGGAGAGGAGAGGAGAGGAGAGGAGAGGAGAGGAGAGGAGAGGAGGAGAGGAGAGGAGAGGAGAGGAGAGGAGAGGAGAGGAGAGGAGAGGAGAGGAGAGAACTAGATGATTCTCAAAAATCAAAATTAGTCCTGTTAATAAGTCAAAACAAAAGTCACTTATCATAGACCAGCATTTCCTTCCTATGACCTTTCAACTAACTGACTACTTCTCTCCCATAGCCCTTTTGATTAGGGAACTTGGATTCAGTTTGTAAAGGCAGGGAATAAAGGGCACATTTCAGTAATGAGTGGTTGCATATGCACAAAGACATCATAAGAACAAAGAGGTATCAATAACTGAGATCCTTGAATTTTGTTAAAATTTGAGTGTTTAAGTAAAGTTGAAAACCAATATTCTTTTTGCTTTTTTTCACTTAGTGCCTAGGGTTTGCAAATGTGGGAAAAAAAAATAAAGGATCTATAAATAAACTGCATAAAATTCTTTACATTCATCTCTGAGTTGGACGAGAAGGTTTCAGAGGAAAAATGGCTGCTGTTGGTGCCAGGCAGGACACCATACACTTGTATATACAATGCATGCCTTGAAAACATAGCCAAGCTAATTAATGTACTGGGAGTAACACAAGAGCACTAGTGCCACCAGCACCATCAAGGTGAATTTTCTCCCAGGTGTCTGCACCTCACTCAGGTACCTCCCCGCAGCACTCCATGGAATGCACTGCACAGACACACACACACCTTCTGTGACATGCTGCAAGGTGTCTGAGCAGCAAAGTTGGTAAGTAGATGCAATGCTGCAGGAGGAGAGATTGAAAGACAGTCGAGAAAGGCTCTGATACATCTGAGGCAATATCACGTACGTGTGAGCACTATGTGTGAACCTGATACATGCCAGGCAGCATCATGTGAGTAGCAGTGGGTATGTGTGTCTAAGGATTTTTCAATAAATAGCCAAATATATCCACATCACCTGGTCACCCCACACCAAGCTCCCACTCCAGATCTCGGAAACAACAGCAGTTCAGGAGGGCAGGACCTCAGAGCAAAAAGGAATGCATCTGAGGGAGCAGCAACAATCATGAGGGAAAAAGGGATCGGAAGCGAGGGAAGGCACTTGGATGTGTGCTTGGTTTCCTAAGAGCTGTGTGTGTTTGTGTCATTATGTCCCTTGAAAGGTGCAGGCGAAAGGAGTAGCAGCTATTGGCTGATCCACACAGGAGAGGGGAGAGGGGTGCTGCAAAACACAGACTCACTGGAGCTCTGCACTCCCTTAGCCCAGGCAGAAATCCATGTGAGACTACAGGGAAGCGAGAAATCACTACGACAACACATTTCACCTGGCAGTCCGACATTGTTTATCAGCATAATAAAAAGTGCCAATACTTACCACCTGTCTAAAATACGCAGTAATAATAAACAGAGTTACAGGGCATATTATGGTCAATGATGAGATATTAATTTATAGCCCTGGAAGGAGAGAAGGAAGGCAGAGGCTACAGTGCCTTATGGGGGCAAAGCTTGCTGGGGATGAGGCCAAGGCCTTTTCTTCTCTGATGAGAATGAATGGAAGATTGCATTGAGATTTTTTTTTTTTTGGTGAGGCCTTTTTTCTAGTCTTACAATAATATCCCTGCTAATACGATCAAGTTACAGAAACAAATGGCCAGGATATTACCTTTACATTCCTATGTCATCTGGTAATATCTGCATGAGAGCATGCGTTGATTTTGTACAAAATTAAAGACAAATTAAGGCAGGTCTATGTATAAGGGGAGGTCAGGGCTACGTAGGCCAGGATGGTGGGGGATCCCCATGGGGGTCTGTCAGCATGGGGCTTGGATGCCTACCCCCCATATAGGAACTGGGAAGCCAGGGACACCAGGGCAGTTCCATTCCTGGGCACCAGGTACCTCTCTAGAGACTGGGAAAATGCAGGTCCAGACCAGGTTAAGGTCCATAGCTAGGTGGGGTCAGGCTGTGGGGAGCTGAAGACTTGCCCTGGCACAGCACCACTGGGACAGAGGATGACAGCCCTGAGAGTTGAGGTGGGATCCTGGGCCATGGGCAGGTGAGAGGTTGAGCAGGGAGAGGCAGGGCTGTGCATGTTCTTGGTACCCTGGCAACCAAAACATGCAGTGCCCTCTCACCAGCCTCTGGCCCACTGACTTAGCCTTTTTCTACTGCCTTCTACTCCAGCTCTGAACTAGAGCTTTTGTGGGGTGGTTCTTTATTCTCACTTTGGGCTGTTTCCCTCATGGAGAGTGAGAAGTCATCCATGACCTGCCTTTGCCACTGGCACCACATGCCTAGCAAAGGAAGGAATGTCTCAGGATGCACAGGGCTCTCGCAGTGCTGCCTAAAAACCTGAGTAAAATCTCATTACTTTTGGTGCAAATTTGGATGTGTGGACTCTGCCAAGCCAAAATATATAAATTCTCTGCACAAGGAAGCATTTTTACCTAAAAAATCCAGAGTTACTTTCTACCAATGAATAAGAGCTTTGTGAGTATCCCAGCATGACAGAAATTGCAGGTGGTTGTTATAAATGATGTATTTAAAGACATTTATTCTATTTCTTAATTTGGAAAAGCAACAACTATCTTCTAGGGCAGGGTTTCACATTTTTATCCCTTGAGTTTATAAAGAAACTTGCTGTGGTCAATAAGGCCACCCATGTAGAACATAACCTCACAAACACCACTGATTATCTGCATAATACAAAGAACTTACGTTGTGTTTTGCCTTTAGGTTAACGTCACCTGTAAAAACACTATCCTTTGAAAAGAGCAGACTGTGTACAGAATGAAAAGAACTGACACTGAGTCAGTTAACAACTGCATATTCTTCTATATTATAGTGCTGGTTAAGAACATAGATAGCTGGGAAATTTTTGGGAAAAAAGCCTATTTTTTGCCACAACATTTCAATTAGCTCAAGTTTAATTTAAGGTCATGGCTATCAGAAGGGTTCACTATTTTCCAGAAAATTACGTGACTCGAGCTAATCTTAGGAAATAACTGTAAGTTTAAATCAAAAGGGGTCAATGTCTTCCTACTGTATCAACGGCTTCCTACAGGTAGCTCTCGACCTATAACTTCAGACCTGCAGTGAAACAGGGAGGCAGCCTGATAGGTAGAAATGTGGTTATGTACAGCAGCAACTGAGTTCTCCATTGTTTATGTGTGGGGCCATCTAGGATCAGACTGCAGATTCATTTCACTGGGGTTTTACTTGATTTTCTTGCAGCACAGCTGGAAGAGGAAGGCAGATGGAGGAGCACACCTTCCTCTGACTTGTGTCCTCCTGTTGGAAGGTGAAGATGGACTCCAAGTGCTCATGGACAGAAAGGAAAAAGGAAAGGGCCAAGTGAAAAGCAGACCTCCTTGGGCCACGTGCAGGGTGAGCAGAGAGGACAGTTATAGCGTTTAAAAAGTTGGGGGTGCCTTAAAGCCTGGCTCAAGCCCTTTGCCACATGTCCCCAGGGTTAAGCAGATTACCAGTCAGGTTTCTAGCCATGTTTTGCCTAACTCCAAGTCATTTGTGCGTAGATTTTTAGCAGAACAAACAATTCCTAGCAGTCTTGTTAAATACAACTTATATTCAAATACCTGTGGCCTGATGAAAATCCTCTTGCAGTGAACAATAATTAGGACATTATAGTACAATTGCAAGTCCCAGAAGAGAGAAACACTGGGATGGTGCTATTTAAATGTAAATACAAATTTTGCTAATGGTCTTACGGAAAGATTGGGAGCTTCACTCAGCTTTTGGGTCAGAAGTGTTTTACTACAAAGAACACTAGAGAGCAAAGATGCATGAAAACAATTTTCCTGTCTGATTATTTGGGGCAGGGATTAGACCCATTCACTGCTTCCCTGTACATTTGTTCCAACTTTCTGTAGTATAATATGTGGTGTCACTCTAGGAAATGAAATAAAGTCTCGCATATTGGTGAATTTGAGAGAAAATGAGTTCTAGAAATCCCACTTGGAAATTTTCTTGGCATGCCATGTGAAGTCAAATGCAAGATTTCCACATCACTCCCCCTGCCCTTTAGTTCTCACAAAATTATTTAGAACCAGTCTCATTGCCTACCAAACATTTATGCTTGCTCTCTCTCTCACATACACACACCACCCCCCACCCCCCCCACTGCTACACTGGTGTGTGCATACATCTCTCCAGCTGTGTCCTGGAGGTTCCTGGGAGCCTGAAGGGAATGCTCATGAAACATGACTTTCACAGATTCTCCGTCCATCTGGAACACTAGGGCAGCATATGGCAGGCAGCACAGTAACTGTTTGTGGACATGTCAGACTTTTTTGCCTCGTGTATTACCTGATTAAGGTAAGACAAGAGATGCTGGTATAAGCCTCTTTCTCCCACATTCACCCCCTCCAATTTTATTTTTCAATTTAAAAAGAAAGTATTTTTTTGGCCAGCCCTGCAGGGGTAGTATCCCCTGAAAGCTACAAGGAAGTTCACATAAACACATTGCAGATACAATTATACCAGCTTTGCATAGACAGAGATAAAAAAAGAAAGGTGTGCAAGGGAAGAATGTTTTTTAATATAAATTGTAGGGTTATCCCTGGGGCTGGAGAAAAAAGTACAGTTAAAAAAAAAAAAAGATTAGGAAATAATAACTAAAGCTGCATGCTTTATTACTTCAGGTAAAAATATCTTATGAATAATATAATCATTGTCTCTGGTTATTGGGTATGAAAAAGATAAGTGTAATCAGTGTACTGTGATACAGGAACATTAACACTTTCACATTGACTGGATACAGACTTAGAAATGAGTTAAGAATCACTGGGTCATCTAAGTGGAGGATTATTCTACACACAGGCCCTTAGGTCAATTTAAATTATTTAATTCATCTTGGTGACTGCAGGGGCCTAACCATCTCTGTGCCTGCATTTTTATCTTGCAGTCCTCTTAGCATAAGTTTTATTCTGGGGGATAGGAAAAGCTAGACTAACAAGACAGTGTACCGAAATGCAGGCATTGGCTCTTGTAGGGTTAATAACAGAACCACAAAGAGAAATGACTCAAATTATACCAAGGACATTTTATTCCCCAGCAGCCTTAATCAGTATATATTTTTTTTACACATTATTATACCAAGGGTCCTTTCAGTGCTCATTGGCTTGTTACAAGCATTAAAAGAGGGGACGATGCTTTGCAATTAAATCCATGTCTTACTCTGAGTCTAGCTATTTTCTTTGAGAAGAGCTGGGAGGAAGCAGACAGATGCAGCTGAAAGCTGTTCAAAAATACTGGAAAAAAAGGTGAGTAAGTTCACTGGCATGCCACACTTTCCCTCATTTCTTTCACAGACACTTAAGATCAGTAGTCATTTATCCTCAGACCGTATTTAGTGCCAGGGCGTGCAGGGTTTTTGTAACCCAAGCCCACTACTTGTGAGCACCAGACTGGTTTCACCAGGCTGGGTCAGTATGTGTAATACTCACACTGATGTGTGTTGGAGCTGTGAAAAATTACTACTTTGGCTCTTTTTCATCAGGTGAAAGATATTTTAAGATAACTAGTAGTTAGTAGAACTTCTCGAGAAGCTTCAGCTCTGGTGGCTTTGTAGCAAGGAGAAAGGAAGAGTACCATAGGCCAAAGGAAAGACACCAAAGCACTGGTGATACAAATGAGGGAAGATGTTAGTGGCTACAGTCCATATTGAATTATTGACAAATACAGTCATGCTTCAATTTGGATTTAAATTGTCAGCTACACAATCAACACTAAGATCACCTTGATCCCAGAGAAAAAGGGATGAAAAGCCTGCTCTCAAGTAAGATGCAACTCTGTTGAAGAAAACAAATCAGTGATCCTATAGGCTGATACGATATGTTGCCAGGCTGTGAAATTTCCAAAGGCTTATTTTCTGGGAAGCTAGGAAATTCATGTTATCCATTTAGTCATACTCTACAACATATCAATAGGTTTAAGGTTCACATTGTTTCCACTTGTGATGTGAAAGCTGATGTTCTCATGGATATTAAGGTACTTCCCTTTGTCTGGTGCTCTTTGAGCAAGCAGGTGGTAGGAAGCTACCAGGTCTCTGCTGTGAAAAGCATCAGCTGAAGAAATCACAGTTTAGTGACCAAAACCCAATTTTTAAATAAGGAGAAATTACCTGCACTGAATCTCTTCCTAGTATGATATTTGAGGATGAAACAGGTAATGGAGAATTCACAGATAACTGGCCTCTTTATGTGAAGTGTTGTACTCTAAGCTTGGGCTGCAGCAGCAGCTAAGCAAGCACCATCCAGGGCTGTGTTACGCACACTGTTGAATGTTGCCTATCAGGTAGGATCCAAAACTTGATGCTCATTGCCTTGTAGCTCCAAAAAGGAAATTATGCCCAGGAAAAGGAAACAATGTGAAAAAAAACTTGGCTGTCTTAATATTGCACTTTTCCTTCATCTAACTTATGTTATTCTGTCAGAACCCAGAATGTCTCTCTGACAGTCCTTGATGATCTGAGCTCCAGCCAAGGGGCTTCAAAGCCCTGGCAGGGGGGTCGGAGACCCTGATATGCAGCGAAGGACTCCTGTGGCTTTGGGTTTGACCCATGGAACAAATTACCACCTGTGAATGAAGAACTAAAGGTCACAAAAGTTTAGATAGCATGATAGTAGTAGTTGTAGAGTAAAAAGGGAAATTTTGGCGATTTTTACCATGGGGGCTTAGGGGGCAAGATGGAGGAACTTGGGCATTGTCCTGTCCTCCTTCCTTCTTTTTCCTAAACCCCATCTTTTTGGTGATGTTGGCACTTGGGGATTGGATTAGAGTAGAATGTCTCTGTCTAACATAGGTGATAGGCATTGGATCATAACTGTAAATGACTAACACGTAATTTGTAGTATAAAAATCAGTGCCTGCCCCAGGGGCAGAGAGTGTGCCTCAGGCTGACCTGGTGAAAAGACCTTGACAGGCCAGGCAGAAAATATCTTAGATAAGAAACAATAGAGCAACCTTGAGAGCATCAGCCGAAGACTTCTGATTCATTCTTTGACAGCTGGGTTGGATTACAGTGACTTTTTACACATCTCGGGGTCATCTCGACCAAAGCAAACCCCGAGATTATTCAGTTCACTTTAAATTCTAAGCATAATAACATCCCAAACCTGATGGATAATTTACCAGAAACAATCAACATTTTTCTGTTCATTGCCTCCAGATCTGTACTAGCTAAAGGTTGTGTGTTGAGTGACTCAGCTTTGGCTTGCTGAAAGCAAATTCACAGAAGGTTCCTCCTCAGGAACTTTGTTTTAAGTTAAACCCAAAACCTGATTCATATGAAAAGTTAAACCTGGTAGTTTTTTCAGTTTGGGCTTTTATTCCCCAAAAGTAGAACAGAAATCTCAGGCACTTCTGCAGTGCCAAAAAAAAATCAGATCTGGATAAAGCTTCCTCAATTTTAAATCATAATAAGGTTTCAGAATTGGTTACAAATATCTGATGCAAAAAAAAAGCAACAAACCCACATGATTCTGGAGTAAGAAAAGAAAGCATTGTTTTGCTGGAGTTTTGGGGTTTTTTAAAATAATTAACTGCTGAGAAATCAGCCTTGACACTATTCCCGGAGCTAGTGTTTCCCCCTGCCCTCACAGATTAGCCTGGGTTGCTCTTGGTGGTTTCACACAGCTTGTTCTTTCTAGCAAGCCAACCTTTTCCACCAATGTCAGAAAAAGGACCATCTAGTCTCCTGTAAAAACCTGTTTATATGCAGATTTATGGAGTCTATAGGTAATGTTTCAGGGGAAACTCAAGGTGGAAGTTGTTTATATATGCACTGTTCAATGTCCACCTGAAATGATGGCTGATCACTGCTATTCAATGCAACTTAATAAGAGCTATTTTTTTAATACTAATTCTTTCTTCTTAGTTGGAGAGTCACAGCAGTAATGATATTTTAAAATAAAACCAGTTTCATTTCAAAAGATTACTTTTCCAGAATTTATTGAAATTTACATGCTATAAGAAGGGTCATACGAAATCTACATTTTAGTCAATCTGCTAGAAGAAAACAAACATTTCCTGAAATTAAATCAGAGTTGCTAGACACCATGAAGAACAAAGAAACAAACAAAAAACCCAGGGGAATCTGGACACGACAGTAGGTTAAGTAGAAAATTGTGGAAGGCTTGAAACAAAATGCTATAGGCCTGCTGCAGAACATGTTAGCTGAAAATTTTAGAGCACCTATTGGAAAGTATTTTGAAAGCATCTCTAGGTCAAATATTCATCTACTGCTTATCCAAGATGCTCAAGAGAATCATTTTTTTTTATTTGCTATCATCTTTGAATTGGCCAACAGGTCTAGATGCCCACTCTTCCAAACATTACAGAGGAAATGTTTGTTACTACCCAAGTGCAGTAAAGCTCCTTGTTGCAATCAGTATTTTCTATTTATTAAAAAAATCCCTTGTTTTCCATTGCTGGATAAGTTACTTCTCCAGTGAAGCTTCAACTGTTGTCCTCTTATCCCTCAAATTAATGAAGGAAAGTGAAGTTTATGAATACACTGGAGCTTGTAACATTTGAAACACTTGCCTGTGTTTGCTGCTCCCCAAATGCACAGCCTCATTTGCTGCCCAATCAAACTCAGTAGTTGTAACAGTTACCTATGCAAGTCTTACTCTAGAGTTTAAAATTCCCCACCTACAATATATATAGTTAGTCTTAATAAATAAATGACTTGGAGTATGCATTATATATCATTCAAATCCATGAGGACACAAATTATGTATAATACATTGGCTGTGTAATTTATTTATTAAGCAAAACGTGAATTTTCCATGGTTGTGTTTTGAGGCACAGTTTGTCACATACAGCTAAATGATGTATTCTTATTAGTCCCACTCAATTACCAAGTCATCCCTCTGTGCACTGTATATTTGTTAATGATAGTGCTACAACGCTGCATCTACAATACCTGTGATTTTAGTGATTCATAACCACTCACTAAAACTGTGAAAATGATAAATTGACTGCTGTTGATTAAATGCCGCCAACAGTGTGGTTCGTATGTGTTTGTTGCAGTTAGGAGTTAAAGAAACAGCATTGCTCCAATCATTTAAATATCTAATTAAGCAGAACCCTGTCTAGATAGAAAGAGCTTGTTGGAATGAAATATCATTAAAAGAAAAAAGAAAAAATAGTATAGCACTGATTTTTTTCATGTATGTACATAAAGACTTTTCATCTCAATCCCACTGGTCATAAATATGTCATGAACAAAACAAGACCAAAAGATAAAAATTAAAGAGGCTGAAGAACTTGTAGTGGAGTCCTCTAGACTCACTGCACAGCTGCAGCTGGTTCATTTGATGGCTTTAGCTGATCACCGAGATTAACTTGAAACAACAATGGACTCCAGTAATATTACGGCAGCCCTTAATGACAGCCCTTAAGACTGGGGCAAACAGAGTGCAGAGGAGAGGATAGGGAGAAGCTATATATTCCAGTAAAGCAAATAGCACCTCTCTGCCTCCCACTGTAGGGAAAAAAAATGTTTGCACATTTGTAGCAAAGGAATGGCAGAAGGAGGGGAAAGTATCTCCTTCAAACTTAGATTAATTATTTTTATTGCTTTGCTTAATGCTTTTTTTCTGCCTTTAGATTAATCCTGTATAGAGTACTCAAGCTGGAAGAAGAGTGGAACAAGACCAAGAAAAGTGGATGTTTCTGTGCCAACAATTTGACTTCTAGCTGAGGATGGTGGAGTAGACAGGGTAATAAAAGTAAAGACTTGCCAACTTTTGTCATCTTATTAAGATGAATTGGGAGGGGCTTTTTTCCCCTCCCTCATTTTGAAATTGGAGGTAAGTAGATAGAGACCACAGTAGATTAGAAACTTCTTTCCCAACCACTCTCCACCCAAGCAATGCTTCCATATTTCTGTACCTAAATAGTGACTTTCAGTTCAAATCACTTTGCACACTCTGAAAACAGGCCAGAAAACTTCCTAGTTAACAGGAAAAGCAGTGTGGTGAGGGGGAATATCTGGTGCAAAGCCTTTATCTTCTGTTATCCATTGTACATTTTCTCTTAAACAAAGGAACTATGCCATGTCCAAAAATGCTTCACTTTTTAAATCGGCAAAGAACACATACGTGAATTTGATTACAATTCAGGAGTGAAGGTCTAAGCCAATTCTGCCTAAACTTTAACTTGTGTCCTCAAGGACAGTAAATATTTTAGACATGATGCTTATGCCACAAAATCACATCTTGCAGCAGTGTCTTATTGTTATGGCAAGTATTGTTTTTTTTTTTTCATTTTGTTTTTATTAGATATTCTCTTTCTAAAGAAAATGCATCCATCCCCATGACTTCCTGCTCCTATACCACTGGACTCCCAGTCAGAGTGGTGTAGAAGTCAGTACATTAAGAACAAAGCAAAGATATTTGTCTTTCCTAGCAAATGCTTTCCACAAGGTGAACAAATATTATGATAAAGAAAGCAGCTCCAGGCAATGCAGCCCTGACAGGAAGAAAATAGTTGCTGAGGTGGTTAACACTATGATTCAAGTGATGTGCCTAAATTAACTAAGAAAATAGAAGTAAAAATTGTAATGTGCATCGAGTACCTCTGAAATTTACACTAAGACCCTATGGTCAGAGCAACAAACCATCCAATCTTCTTGTTAGTCAAAGGGTCTGTTAAAAATACTTTGCTCTTAAAACATTTCTTAATCTTCACAATTAAAGTGTATATACCTCTTTACCCTGTACACTTCCATGCCACAAAGACTACAATAGTAAATATTGTTCTCTTACAGAAAGCACAAACTTTTCCCTCCAGTCCACTATATAGTGATATTGGATAAGTCACTTACCTGAACTGTAGAAGTCAGAAAGGAGACTTATCTATGTAGGCTCCACCCTTACACTTCCATGGGTAGCAGAGTAGAATTTGTTGTTCCATGCTAGATTTCACACAGCAGCAAAACAGTTAAACAATATAAACTAGATACAAAGTGCAGCAAAGCATCAAGGCCCTCATTCCTTGGAATCCATGGAAATCACCTTCAAAAAACTAGTCCTATATCTGACTATGGTTTAGAAGGACCAAAGGACCAGTCTGGTTTTAAGTTTATTGTTTGGCTACATGAGGCAATGCAGGCAGAGAAACACTGACCTTAGCACAGATTAATTCATTTTCTCAAGGAAAAAGAAACCTCTGACAGAAGCCCTTGGGTTTTTTAAGAGAAGACTCTATTTGTGAGAAAACATAAAAATAAAAAAAAAATCTAGAATAGAAAATAACTAAAAGACTTGAATATTGTTGAAGGAATGAAGGAAAACCCTTTTAGTCCATGCTAAGTGTGGTCAGAGGCTTTTCTCAGCACAACATTTCCACTACAACTTCCACCTGAAGCTCTGATCAGTTTGCAAAATCTTTATGAATGATTTCTTAGGCATCACTGAATTCCTCCAATACTCCAGAGGATAAGGCATCTCTGAGGACAGGTAGGCAAACTACCAATGAGGAGCTGGATACTCACTGTAGGCTTTCAAAAGCCCTTGGAATAATCTATGTCGTATCAAAAGAACAACCAACAAAACCAAGAACTCGAGGACATAACTCAGAACTGTCAAAGAACCCCACTGTTAACTTATTCAGTAACCTGCCACAAACAGGGAGGAACTTGATACAAAGCATAGAAGCAGAGAAAAACAAAAAGAGGAGCAAATAAGCATCCAACAAAACCTCAGACATTTTTGGGCTAGGACAATGTGGGGATGGGTAGGTGACAGTTCGTGTATTCTGCTATGTACGTGCACGTCAGCCAATTGCCCATGGAGAGGACATTGGGAAGAGAGAGCTCAAGAGTGCCAGAAAAGCTCCTGCTAGGGTCAATTTGCTCTTCCAAGTGGATTTTGCACAAGAAAGTATCCAAAGCACATCCCCCCACTTTACTGCAAACAGATATAGGAAATAAAGGCAAAATTTCCCCCTGGCCAGGGACTGGGGGGATTGGGAATTAATGTCTTTTCACTGTCTTTTTTTCCCATTTTTACCCTAACCAGAACCTAAATGCAAACCCTGAGTCTTGCCACAATAAAAATAATAAATCTATTATGCACCAATGGAAAGGAGAGCTGGAAGCATTGTTGTATGTCTAAACTGGCAAGAAAGCAGTGCATAATATAAGTCTCCTGATTTTTCATGACAGATTCACCATCCCAGCAATTAAATACTTTAAAAAGGGCAAATCTCATGTTATTTTGCATCTGAAAGCCTGCAGGAAAAGAATAAATAAAAAGCATTGCATAGAAGTGCCACACATTAATACTTCAAACACAAAATTCTACACTATAACAGGATCCTATTGAAACTTACCTTTCAGACAAAGTGCCTAAACAGATCTTAACTATAAATAATTGGGGGAGAAGGGAGTAAAACAACAATTTTGACAAAATAAAAACCCAAAGTATTAGGTGTCATAGAAAATGCACATGTCATTCTTCCATAAATAAAGTTGCTAAGCAGATTTACTGTGAAACAATTTACGCTGTGTTATGTAAATGGAAAAATTCTTAAGCCCGTTTGGTTGTAAAGAACAAACCTGTGAAAAGAACCCATTTTTACCATCAGTCACACCATACATTTAGCAGGTGTCTATTTTACCCACAAGCCTGGCAAATATGCAAATAAATACATAAATTGCCAAATGTTTTAGCTATTGTAATAGTTTTTTCTGCTCATTATTTTCTAAAAGAAATGAGCAATTGCTTTATAAGACCTGGATGGATGTCCCTTTCCAATTTCTTTGTAATCAAACAGAAACTTGGCAGTGTGCCAAAGCATTTACTCTTAAGAGAACAAAATGTTTTAGCTACTACTTAGCTACTCCTTCTGTGAAACACTCTTGTCAAGGACTCTATCATATCATGAAGTATACTCATTACAGAGAATACACTTCTCAGCTGGCCTTTTGCTTACCCACTGCACAAGCAACACTGAAAGGCAGGACAGAGAAGCACAGATATTGCTGGTTAAAACCCTGCTTTTGTTTGTGGGTATTAAAGCAGATAAGAAGTGTTAAATGAGCATAGTGGCTACAAGTTACTCCTTGCATGGCATGTCTTTGAGTCACATTATAGCTTTCAATATCTATAATTAGCCATTACTGCTGAATGTGCTTCTGTACATTTTCCAATATTAGCTCTTCTTCCTTCATCAAAAGGAAAAACCTGAAAGTTTTCCATTCCCCCAAGTTTCAAACAATTATAACAAGAATATCAATCCAACTTTCAGTTCATTCCTGCTTTGGGTCCTGTCTTTATTTTCTGTGCACATCCACAGGGACAGAAACATCAAGTGTTCAAATGCCTCTGAAAAGGGTGACTGCAGTCATAACTCGACTGGTTTGAAGCCAATGCAAGCATAAGAAATTATTCTTCCATACTTGCTTGGTCTATATGGCAGTGTCCAAAAAAAAAGATGAATTGAACGTAGGTAGAAGATGCACTGCTGACACAATGAGAAATAAAATGCCAACAGTTCAATTGGTCATGCTGTCATTGCACATCTTTGATACTGACATTTGAATTCAAACCCAGCACATACTGTTCTACCTACCCAGACCATGCAAATGAAGAAACCAGGCAGCACAGAGGCATAAGGTGCCTCTCTGATTCCTCATCAACATCTGACTGCGACACACCCACAGAGGCACCAGGTGGACACCTGCAAATTAATGCACCTGCTACGCACAGACAAATAATATCCAAATAGTAAAAGCAATCTACTCTGGATTTGCTTTGAAGTTTTAAGACCAAAAAAGCCAGAAGAGATTTATTTCCACTGGGTGTGTTTGTCTTCCATTCTCATGACTGTCCTCTATCATTCTCTATTGTTGCTCAGCCTCTGTGATTGACCTTGGAATGAAGTTTCCCCTTGCAAAACTGCAGCAAATGATTATGCAAGGTACTGATATAAATTCAGTCTTTCAATCAAGAAAGTTGCTAATGCTAGATCATTTATTTAAGAGTGTTAGATTTTTAAGTTAAGCAGTTCCCAAAACTTTTATGAATGTTATTTTTCCAATATTTTTCATTCTTTTTCACTGATCACTAAGGTTGATTGGCTGGCAGACTGTCTCAATCAGCCTGAGCAAGGATCTGCACAGTTCTGTATTTCCAAAAAAAGTGCAGTGAAATTTCAGGCTCTATCCTCACCGGATGCCCTAATTAGTCTGTCTGATTGGATTGGATCTTGTCTTCCATTTTTAAGCTGTTCACTAGCAGCAAAGGTGTCACTCAGTTCCAGACTGGCATCAAGTAGAAGAAAAACTTAAACATGTATGAGAAAGAACAGTACCAACAGAACATGGGACATACAAATTAATAAATATGTCAATTCTTAATAAATAAATATTATATTCCTTTTTTATTTCTGACTTATGTTTGCCCCCATTTACTGTCTACGTGGAACTAAAGTTACTGTCTCAATTTTTCCAATGATAATTCATTTGTGTTTTTTGGAGGTGTTGTGGCAACTCGGCCCCACTCAGCTGATCACTTACTTCACCCTGTTGGGACAGACAGAGAATTGAAAGTGTAGAAGTGAGAAAACTTGGTAAAGCAAAATGCCATGCATGCAAGCAAACTAACACAAGAAATTCATTCATCCACTTCCCATGGGCAGGCAGGTGTTCAGCTGTATCCAGGAAAGCAGGACCGTAATCACCCATAGTGGGCACTTGGGAAGACAAATGCCAGCACTCTGGACATCCCTCCCTTCCTCCTTCTTCCCCTACATCTATACACTGAGCACCACACACATTGGTATGGAATGTCCCTTGCGTCAGCTGGGGTCAGCTGTCCCAGCTGTGTCTCTTCCCAACTCCTTGTGCACTCACACTGGTGGGGTGGGGTGAAGAGCAGAAAAGGCTGTGATTCTTTTTAAGTTCTGCTCAATAATAATGAAAACATCCCTTGGTAATCAACACCATTTTCAGCTCAAATCCAAACCACAGCCCTATACCAGCTACTGTGACAAAAATTTACTCTACCCCAGCCCAAACCAGCACAGGAGCCAAAAGGTTCTATTATCAAATTCTAAATTGCAACACAAACTAAAACTTATTGTGATTATTGCAGAAGAGGCATGCACAAATGTTATAAAGGAAGAGATCTGTGAAGTGGAAACCATTTGAAAAGAATCAATACAGATTAGAAACTGATTTACCCTAAAAATTTTCTCAAGCTGCTTGGGGTGCTGAATGGGTAGTATTACTTTCTTCTTTACATTTAAAATATGTTTAAGGGTATTTCCAGTTAACATGGCATGCCTACTTAAACAACGTGTTCACTTATTGTATTGCAAAGTATTTGTTGTAATTTCTCTATATTTAAATAAAATTCTGTTCTCATTCTGTGCTCGAGCCTACATAAATTTATGATGGAAACAAAGAAGAACATTTATTGCTTTTAATACCTTTAAGGAATCCCCGATATGGAGACACTAACTTTCCTGTGTACTGATACCTTCAGGTTTCATCAGAATTTTTTTCAGAAAAAAACCTAGAAATCATGACATAGGTATTTCCCCTTGCAATTTTCTCAGCCTTAAGTACAGGTAGTACCTCATCAGAAACAAAAACATAAACCTAAACAAACAAAATCCCATACATTTCTAGTGTGACTGGTTCCAACACATGCAAAGTTATAAAAGGAGTCTGTCATTTATAAAAGGGAGTAGGCTTCAGTTCTAATGCAAGAAGTAAACTTCGATTTCAGGGGAAATTTACCCTGAGACAACTGTATTAGTCAATACATAAAATAATGACAGTTCCTAGGGAGTAAGGGAATTAGAGATTAGTGATGTATCACAGGCTGCCAGAATTAGAAACACAGGGGCTAGGACAAATTTTATTCTAAGCAATAAGTTCAACTAACCTGGAAATTCTCCTTCTTTCCCTCTTAAAAAAAAAAAAAAAAAAAAAAAAAATTGACTGGAGCCATATGGAGCAGACTTAGCCAAATAAGGACACAAAAGAACTAGAGAAACATCAGGACTATTCATTGCAAGTCTCCATTAAATAAAAAAAAAATAAAAATAAAAAAGAGTAAAAAAATAACTAGCACTTTGTTTTCTTTTCACAGTAGTTTTAGAGAGATTATGGGTTTTTCCTGGTTTCTGAGCCTTTGCAATTCACTTTTTGATCATTCTTTCTCAGTGCAAGAGCTAAAATACTTTTCTTCAAAATCTGAAAGCTAAGAGAGTCACCCATAGTCTGATTCCAGAAGCTGTAGATTTAAGGGTCACAGAAAGGGTGCTACATTTTCTCTCAGAAGACTGCAGAACCCCAAATATTGAGGACTCTGTAAGTCCCATGACATGGTCATTCCAAACCCAAAGAGATGCACATGTTAAACAGCACAGCAGTTGTTTTACATTCAAATAACTTTCTGATATCCCAAGTGAATAAAAGGTACCAGGACATAAAATCTCCAATCATCATCCTCCGATATATGTTGAACCTGAGTAATAAGAAGGCTCTCTGAGAATCTCAAATCACATTTACATTTCAGTGCTTTTGTTTTCATTTTTCTACAGTTCTAAGTATGTAAGCTCTTACCATGCTGACAGAATAGACCTATAACTTAACGTACTGTAAAGTTATGCTTTCAATATATATTTTTGGCACTCTTCCATGAACTTCTTGCTGTTTCTTTAAATAAGAAGCACATTAATTACTAGGATGCATTTCAAGCATACACACTATTTTGAGAACTGCTGCCTTCTTGATAGAAGATTTCAGTCCACATTTCAACTGCAATCTACAGAAATCCACCATTAATCTGAAATTTCAGAAAATCCTAAGTCTACCAAATCCAGTTTCAGATACATGGGATATGAAAACAAAGTATTTCCACTGTGAAAGCTATTATAAATTTTTGTCCTTTGTAGGTGAAATCAGGATCTGGACCACTGAATTTATTTTCCCCATTTGTCTCTTGTGAAAACTAGTACTGTGTAGGTGTCCATAGCAGAGACTAATCTGTTCAGATTCAGTTGTTTGAACTACTTTGCATCAGTTTAGGTAAATAGCAGTGTGCCTTCCATTTTTATTTTCTCAGACATTTTCTTTCTTCTTAGAGAAAGCTTTAAAAAAAAAAAAAAAAGTGCTTTCTTCGTGAATCTTCGGCCTTACATAGTGGCCTGTCCTCCCAGTGTCCTTCCCCAGGCCCCAAGTCATGCATCACTCATCTTGTCACATTGAACTCCAGATGCTCCTACCCTAGAGAATGCTCTGACTCTGGCAATTTTTCTTCATTCTCACTAACAATTTGGTAATGAAATATTGATTTTTAGTTAGATTCATATTGATGCTATTAGGTTTGCATTGATAAATCATGCTGGCCTCCTGTCTGAGAGGCTAGAAAGTGCTACACTGAACCCTGGAGATTACAATCAACTCATTGATGTGTTAATTTGATGGATTTTTTCGTTCTCTTAGAAGAAGTAGGAGGGGTAGGGAAAGATTTTTCAGTACTGCTGTTGTAAAGTTTTCACAGCGAAATCAGGGACAGTAATTGTGGATTTTTCTAAGTGCATTTGCTTTAAAAGTATCTTTCTCCCTATTTGTCCAGAACATAAAAAGAAAGGAGGGGGAGAAGGACTCTGGGGTTGAGAGGATATGGCACACCTTGTAAACAGAGCTCCAGGCTCCCACATGGAGTGAAAAAATAGGAACAGTTAAATCCCTATTAAACCCTTTAGAGGTCATAGTCAAAAAACATTTCCTTCTGCTAAACAGGTCTTCATGTAGAGTGAAATCCCAGGTGAAGTGAAAATACTGTGGACTTGGGAAGCCCCTCTGCTGGCCTGGTTCTACCATGAGCTGCAGCAGTGGGATAGTTCCCCCTCCCCTTGCCAGTGAAGTGCCACTTAGCAAACGTCCACATGCATCTGCAGCCTATTTAAAACAGCCCCTTGCTTTGATTTATGGTACTGTGCAAATGTAATGCCTGTCATTAAGGGACAATACATGCCAAACCAAAGGATTACATTGTGATTTTCTTCAAAGGCACAGGGTTTCAAGGGGGTGCAGCAGCCACTACAGCACAGGACGAAAGGCTTTTAGAGAACACTTAAGTCAAATTTAGCTGTATCATTATTTTGTAAAACAAAACCATTTCACATTTAGTGATTCTTTGCTTATTTTCCCCAAAATGTTATCATTCCCCCTTCATCTGCATCTCCCACCATGACCTGCAGTACCAAGGGACGGCAGAAAAGCCTGTTCAGCAAGGGATCAATCCTGTAAGCTTCATTAATGAAACTATCTCCACCAAAGAAATAACTTCCCGAGTCCTTTAGCCAGATGCATTTTACTTTATTTTATTATTATTTGTTTTTAGGATTTCTGCTCTGTCTTTTCCTATCCTTTTAAGAACACCAGTGATCAGCATGCCAGGTCAATGACATCTTAACCAAGTTCAAACCTTGTACAGCCTATGGTTGACCACAAGAGTTACCAAAAGAGCCTCAGTGCAGCTACCTTTGATTAATAATTATTGTATGGGGCTGGGGGGAGCAGAGGGTATGTGAAAGAAACTACATTATCAACTCTTCCTGCCCTTCCAAAAGGCTTCTCTCCTCCATTCAAGGTTGAACTACTAAAAATAATAATGCCACTTCACCTAGGACAGTTTATTATTACCTTAGCAGCTCTGATCTGGTGTCAGTTGAAAGAAAGAAGGGGAAAGAAGGGGAATTTGGACTAAAAGAAAACGTAAAGATTTTTATGCCATATGGAAGTGGGAACCTTTTTGCTGGAACTTGCTTAAATAAACCACGTATGTACTAGGATATTTTCTAATTAGCTTCATTTCAAGGCTCTCTCCCCACCTCCCTCTCCTTCTTCACCCTCCCAGATGAAAGCATTCAAAGAGTCCCATCTTAAAGAAATATGTCCTAGTACATAAGGAGGCAATCATCTGTACCTTCAAAAGATGATGTCAATGATGAAACTGTTAGTTAAATTCTGTTGTACTATTGACATCTTAATGCCACAAACCCAGCTGGTACGAGATCAGTAACGTAAACAGTCGAGTTCAAATTAATCTCCTTGAACCTCACTGCTGAGCTGAAACCTCTGTTTGACAGCCTAAACTGCCAACTTCATCTTCTTCTCCCAGTTATACAGTAGGCTAAACATGAAAAAAAAAAAAAAGCGCTGTTAATGTGAAAAGGTTTTGCATGTAGCAACGAATTTTAAGCTCTGGCAACCATTTCAAGCACAGCTCTTACTCTTTGCACACACGTAGTATTTTGCATTACCACATATGCTGTTAAACAATTTACTCATTTATTTAGATTTTTACAGCACTTATCCCATGCTCCAAGTGCTTTTAGAATTATTTAAACATTCAGCGCAACACTTAACATTTAAATTTACAATTCAGTTAAGAATACTTAGGTTATGGTAGAACAGCCAAATTTAAAACTAATTTACTCTTCTGAAGCACCCTCACAGAAAACCCACAGGGAGTTAAAGCTATCATCCCAGCTCCATCCCACATGTTTGCCTGAAAAAAATCTGAGGAAGAAAGGAAAAGCAAGCAAGGCACTGAGCTGCTGTATCTCAAACCAATAGAGACTCTGAAAGGGGAAAGGAACTGTATTCCAGAATCAGAAACCCATTAAGAAAGTGCCCTTCCAGCTACTCTATTCCTTTAAAAGTGAATTCCAGCCATTCCATCAATGGCTTACCACATCCCAAACGACTTCATCGTGAGTTATAAATCTGTGTCTGCTGAAGTTCACATCAGCTCTCTCCTTTGAGCACAAGGCCCTTTAGGGTTTATCCCATAGTCCAGCTACCATGGCTAAGCAAGTTACCAGAGATCAGTTGAACCCAGATAACTCTCTCTGAGTGCCCTTACAGCCCATCATAAATATGAGGTAATTCAATTTAGCCTGCAATGAAAATAGATTAAGCTAAGTCAAATCACCTTACATTTGTCAAAGGCGAGGAGGACACACGCAACTGTTTCTGCAGCTTAGCTGATGCATGGTAACCCGTTAAACTGCAGTAACTCAATTGCAGGCCTGAGCCCTCACCTGCAGTCATTCAGAGGGGCTGAACCGCCTGATGTGAAGCATGTCACTTTTCAATAGGTTTTTTTCACTAACCTTTATAATTCCAAGTGCCCATAGCATGAGCACAAGTCCTGCCCCATGGTTTCAGTGAAGTCTGACTTAATCGGGTGTGGAAATGCCTGCACCAGATTGCACATTTGAATTAAACTTGAAGTTTTTATGTCTTCTCCCCTTATGATTGAAATTCTCCCACTGCAAATTTAAGGAACTTTCATGGTCTGCAGGACTCCAAGAAATGAATGCAAAGTTTTTGATACAGCCCAGATTGTATTTAAAGTTGAACTGCAATTGCACTATTACAAGGACAAGAATTACAGGAATGGTGGGAAGAAAGGGGGAAATAAGATTAAGGACTAAGGTCTAGAAATTGAATCTCTTCTGACTGATTATGTGGTATTTGTTGATATTTTCACGGACTGCATGACTAGGAAAAGCATAGATGTCTTGAGAACTGTTATGTTCTACATAAAGAAAACCAGGTATATACATTTTATATATATACCTGCATCCTTATAAGCATTAAATTATTTTCTGATTATTATTTCTTTTCCTAACTACTTCCACATCAGATTTCCTCAAAATTTCTTCAATACTCTTGATCCAATTTACAGAGTGTTTTATGTCAGCCTTAATGTTCTAATATGTGATTTCTTCCACAGAGTTTGGAGATAAAATCCATCATAAAACAGGCCCTAGAAATCTTGGGACACTTCATACTTGATCTTCACAATTTCCACACTTTAGACCTTCTGCACACATCTCATCTTCTTTGATCATCTGCTATTTTCACCTCTCAAACCTTGTGTTCCATTTTGCTTTTAGGTTAAGTCATTACATCCCACTCACAAACCCTGGCCACCAGAAGAGCTCCAGACTTGTAAAGATGTCAGCCATGCCTATGGTGGCTTTCCAGTGCATGCAGAAGTTCACTTCGCTCAGGAATGGAAATCTCACAAACTCTGGCAAATCTTAGCAGTACTGCAGGACACAGAGATAGGACAAACAGGGGCTTTAAACTGAAAACGTGAAGGTTTAGATCAGATACTTTACTTTGAGGGTGGTGAAGCACTGGAACAGGGTGCTCAGAGAAGTTGTGGATGCCCATGCCTGCCAGTGTCCAAGGCTAAGTGGGATGGGACTCTGAGGAATCTGGTCTAGTGGCAGATATCCCTATCTATGGAAGAGGTGTTGGAACGTGATGGTCTTTAAGGTTCTTGCAGCCCAAACCATTCTATTCCTCTATGTATGTTTAGTTAACAAAGCCTGAAGGACACTTTGGGGAGATAAAGGAAATGAAACCATCTGTACCAGTAAGTTTTAGTGAATTTAGTCTGAACAGAGGATGAGATCCAAGACCCCCCTCCAGAGACTGCAGCAGCGAGCAACATTTTTTTTCCACCAGCTCAGCTCCCAACTCCTTCCACATGGTCATCCTGTCTCTGAGGGGAGAGCAGGGACCCAGGGTGCCCAATGGAGCCACTAGGATCAGCTCTTTCCAGGAGATGTCTTGCTGCAGAGGCTCATGTGGCTGGCCTTCCCCTGACCCTTCTCCTCCCTGACAGTGCTCCACAATTAGATTTCATTATAAGACAAAAACTCTCTTCCTCCTTCTCACCATAGGGGTCCTGAGGGGGCGGGGGGAAGGGATAGAAACATCATCTACATGGAAAATAATTTCCTGCTTGCCAGTGTATCTGAAATTGATGCAGCCAACAGCATTCCTTGTGAATGTTAAATTAATTTGGAAAGTCTTCATGTATTGTTCTTTACCATGAAAAGCACTCATCACTTCTCATTGGCTCTCTGCCCTGCCTAGGAACAGGGAGGAAAGTTTAACAGGCTGCAGCATAAAATGTTCATGAGGCTGCAGCATGTGGCTTAGCATGAGAGCTGGGAAATTCCTAACCCCCGAAATATAGGGCAGCAATGACAGCTTGTCTCAAATGCAGAGAATTCAGAATTTATTAATTCTTCTATACCTGAAAAGGTGTGAAAGGGAGATCGAATTGTCCTTAAAGGAAAATAAAGGTAAATAATTACATTCTTTTGGCTTCACACTTACTTAAATCCTGCTTAGAGGCTTGGTACCTAAAAGCCCTCTGGACTAAAAACTGTATTGGTAGGGAAAACAACATTATCAAAATGTTGAAAGAATATAGAAATATTTTAAATAACTAATCTTCTGATTAGTTTGAACTGTGCATGGGAAATTGTACTGGGTTTGCTTAAATGCTATAAGGAAGCAAGAAGGGTTCAAATTAAATTCTGGAGAGCAGGTTTGTTTCTTTGTTCTTTTAAAAACCACTATATTGTCAAAATTTGATTCTATATTATATTTAATTTTCCATTGCTGTTTTACCTCACTCTAGATGCCTCCAAGTGCAGCCAGTTTCTCTTCCAGTGCCTCTCAACTATTAGGTCTATTTATATTTTTTGTTATTGAACTTGCTCACGCTTTCCACCTGCCTTATATTTCAGAAGATGAGGTTACATATTAAACCATTCTGTCTTTTACCTGTCTAGTAATTTTGACTTTTTTTTCTTTCCTTCTCAGAATGGATTTTCTTGTTATTAAATCCACGTTCCGCATCAGCCTGCTAAGTTGAAGATTGACCTTTAATTTCATTTTGCTTTTAGGCTTCCATTTCCTTCCCTAAAAACTATTTATGGTATTTCACTTCTAATTAGAAGTAAGTCTGAGTAGCAAGAAATCTCTAACCTTTCTAACCTCCTGAGCATTTGGATCCAGAGGTTTGGGCAGCTACAGCAAGGCTGACCAGCTGTGGAAGCTGGATCTGGACACAGATTTTGATTGTCTGAAGGTCACAACTTTTGGAACCAGCATTTCCATGAAATTCATTATTTAGAGAGGTCTCAGATATTTTATTTTAAAGAGCTTATAGTACACTAACAAGAGGAGCACAAGTCTGGTTTTCCCAGCAATTACTCAATTCCCATGCAAGAGAGAAAGGTCTCCTAGTTCACCAGCTAAGGAACTAGAGTATTGCTTCATAAAACAGACCAGAACTCCCCTGTTATTGCTCAACTTATTCGCTGAAATTTAATTATGAGATCTCATGAAAAGAATCATTTTAAATGCCCATTTTTAAAACCTCGCTCAATAGCACTCTTAAGAGACCAGATTAGAGACAAAACAAAATGGCTGAAAACAGCATTATGTCCTTTATTCCATAGAATGTGGAAGTCTCCCTGTAGGTAAGGGACTGTGTTAGAAAGCCAGAGGATTGGCCGAGCTGCACTATCCTTCACCTTATCCCTCCAGACAATATGTCCTGCCTAATCAATTCTAAAACACTAGTTAGAGTAGGAGGTGGCTTCTCCTTCCTGACCTCAAAATTTTCTCCACATCTGTTGAAATGCTAGAGCACATATTAAAAGGTACATGTTTAATGCGTTCAACATCCTAAATAATCTTTCTCACTCTTCCCTCCCCCCACTTTGTGCCCCCCTATGCATATGCCTGCTCCAGAGGTGCTAGTGGACTTGATGACTTTTCCAACCTGTGTTTCAGATCATAATATGGGCAGCTGTTTTTCCAAACAGGGGATTTTCAATTCCTGCTTTGCAAACAGAGCTTGTGCCCATTGCAGACTGAGGAACAAAGCTGGAACAATTGCTTTTCATTCTTTCCATTTGAGACTTTTTAAGATTAATTTTCCCTCACAGCTCTACCTGAAAACCAACTCCTCTTTTCCAGAGACAGTGCAAAGTAAGTCATACTCCAAATGGCTCCCTGGCAGGCAAGGCAGGCTAAACCCAGGAGTAAAGTAGTATCTCCATTTGATAGTGAAAAGAAAGACACAGAACAATTAAATGGCTGGCCTAGGGGTCAACCAAGAAATAATCCACTTCCTCAAAGGTCCAGCTCTTAAGGTGAAGCTTTATCATCCATATTTGCTATCAAAAGCACGATAGAATTGGCATTTAGGTGAGGAGGTAAGAGGAGGGGAAGGCCTAATCTGAATAATCCAGTCCTAAAGACAAATTACTAATGGTAGATAAAAAGGAAGCATGCTCCCCTGCTTTCCTTTTCCAGCTCCGCAGTAAGGATTTCCAAATCGGCTTTTCTCATTCCAGGTGACCAGGAAAGCTGGAAAACATGGATTTTAATAGCACACACTATCAGGTATATAGATCAATCACACGGACATAGAGAGATATATTGATGGCTCTGTAGATTAATAAACTGAAGGTTACTTGCCATTAGAGATGAGGGAAAGGCTACTTAGGCAGCCTTCCTAAGCAAAGGCACTTTAGCAGCCATATTGATTTCCTGCAAACACCTCAGCAGCAGCAACAATTTTGCTTCACCAGGGAGGGCCTGACCTTCAGCCCAAGGTTTGCCTTCCCAGAGCATCCTATATAACCCCAAATGATGATACGTGAGAGCAGAAAGAAACAAGAAAGATCTTAACTGGTCCCAAGTGCCCAGAGGGTTTCAAAAAAGGGCTTCTCGCATGTATGTTGCCAGCCTCTGCTTAAAACCAACAATTCAATATACTGAATTGCATGCCTCAGCATGCAAACACACAGGTAAATCTCAGAGAAGCTAACCATTCTTAGGGCTCTGGAATGTCATTCAAATCACTGGAAAAATCAGTACAGCAAGCAATGAACATCTCTATCCCTCCTTTCATAGCTAAATTGCAAGAAAAAATATGGCAAGGGTTTCAACAAAATCATTAGTTAAAGGGGAAGACATTTTCCATTTTCTCTGTCAATACAGAACTAATCCTGGTTGTTCGTGTTGATATTACTATTATTATTATTATTATTATTATTATTATTAATGCACCATCTTTTTTTCAGTTTGCCCTTTGTAGTTTGGCTATCCCAGAAACTTTATTCCTTACCAGCTTCTGGAATAAACTTTAGCGAATTAGCTTTTCTTGGGTGTATCACAAGTCAGATGAAAGACTAGAGACATGAGGTCTGATCAAGTTAAAGAGTACAGCAAGGGGGTGATGGAAAAGACACATACCTGTGACTACCACATGCAAAATCCACACCCAATCACTCCTTCCCATTGGTAGCCCTGGTCATGGAGAAAACCGTGCTCACAGATAAACAGAGAGGATATTTGACATAGTAGCTAACAGATGAATGAAAATCAATGCAAACTAACCAGAAATCCGGACATTTCTTTCTAGTGGGTCTATTCCATGAAGGTGAGGTGGAATTTTTAAGGATTATATTTTAAGCATTTTCAAAGGGAAAAATTGATCACTGTTCTGTATGTTTTCCATCCATGTTGGCTTTGTATTGGATCATCTGTCCAAGGTAGATTTTTAAGCAGTTTGCTGAAGAAATAAGGTAGAGATTGAGAGATTCTTTATACCCAAGTCACAGCCCTTTAAACAAGATTTCAACGTGGCCCCCTGGACATGTAATGCCTGTGTGTTTCCTTTGTATGTGAATCAGGTAGAAGTCCATAAGCCATATCAATTGGATTGCAATTTTCTAGTAATTACCAATAGGCAGCCCATCCCTTTGTGCATACCTGCTGGGAAAAAAGGTATTTATCTGTATAACTTCTATACCGCATTTTAAAATCTTGCTACTTATTCAGATTAATTTTTTTTTCATTGTTTCTAGAAGCTACCAGGCTTTGTTGGGGAAGTAGTTATCTTGCTTTCCAGTCTATTCTCTGTGTGAGATAGGATTTTTTGGAGTTGCAAATGAGAATTTAAAAAAAAATAAAATTAATCAGTCCATCAGGATATTACAAGACCAGCTAATAGGTGACACAAATAAGATGTATTGCTTTAGTAAATGAATAGAAAACAAACAAAGGAAATTCTTATCTTCCTGTTTTAATATGTTAGTACACTTTTTTCTAATATTTAAAATCTGACCACCTGCAAAAGATTACGAAGAGCCTCTGTGGATTTGCAGGAATGCTTGCAGTACTTGGAACAAATGAAATAGTCTCACTAACACACACTACTCCCTGTCATTCTGCATGCTAACAGTGAGAGACAGGGCCATCAGCGATGCAATTGTTATTATTTGGTAAAGGCTGGTGGTGACTTACGAGTTTCAGAATGCAGCTTCCTCATTTGTTTAATGTCGAGAGATTACAGTCTCCATTTAGTATGGTTTTATAACATGCAGGTGGGAAAAATCTCTTTTCTGAAAGCCTCTCAGTAACTCATGCCAGTGCTGAAATATTCCTGCTTGATTCTTGCAAATGAATCTGCATCGGTTTTGGGTAGAGCACAAGATCCAGATCCCATAACCGGTGGCTGCTGCCAACTGCTGCCATGGGCTCAGACACAGTGGCCATGGATGGAGGGCACTGGCCACACACAGTGGGACAGGAGCCAGCCAGGAGACAGATCAGCCTCTGGAAGCTGCTGGGATGCAGTCAGAGCTGGGTGGGCGTGGCTGGGTGAGCAGAAGGACTGCTGCATTCTCACAGCCCACCAGTGTGACTCCTGGACCTGGTGTCTTCCTGTCTTGGCTTCCCCACCACTGAGTGGGATAAATAGAGCATTTCCTGATATTAGAGGGGTCTTGCACTAGGGAACTCCCATGTTCTGTAGAAGAGATCCATCTGAACACTTTTAAAAGGCTGGGGAGGATTTAATGCACATCAAAAGAGCAGGTCTGAATTGCAAGTTATTAGAGGCATGGGCCCTTACTGCATCTTTCCCCTGGATAACCCCAGCCTGATGACAGTGTGCATGGATTCACGAGTGCCTCTGTTCCACTTATTCATGTGGTACCAGTCTCATCCTCCAGGCTGACAAAACCAAGGTTTTGTTTTGGGATTCAGGCTGATCTGTGTCTTCATTCTTCATCTCAAACCGTCTGTTGAGCAATGAGGTTGGCAATGCCCAATCAGTTTTTCAGAGGCCAAAGGTGGGCAGGCAGAGCTCTGCCATGGAGAATGTTATCTCATGCTCCTTGACTACCTCCACTCCATTTCCTATCTCAGGAAGTAGGGTTGGCAGCACAATAGTGTCTGTGTTGCAGTGTGGAAGTGGGAAACAGGATGGTGTATTAACAGGATTCTGGACTAGTGGACATTAAACATGGAAAGTTAGTAAAGGAGGACAAATTTTAGGCACAAAAAAGCCTACAGTTCTTTACAAAGGGAGCTTCTTTCCTTCTTCCTGGGATGAGAGAAATAGGACACTCCCACCAGCAGTAAAAGCTCAGCACAGGCATGGTTCATTCCCATGTTGAATGGGTCCCCACAAACATTTGCTGAGTGTGGGTAGACACTGGTTAAAAATACTTAACAGAGGTGCTGGGAAATTGTGTGACAAGGATGATTAGGGGACTTGCATTCTAACCCTGCCCTGCAGATTGATGTGTGAAAATGGAATTTTTGCTGAACAAGCCCCTCCTAAGGCATCACTGGTAGCATCTGAATTGTTGCCATAAACCAACAATAGGATATAGAAAGGGCGAGTTTGGGATTAAATTCAAAAGTTTCCAAAATAATGTTTCAAGTTGAATTCAGGTTCAAGTAAAGGAAAACTGAGGTGGGTGAGTAGATAGAGGGGTTGTATTCTTAGTGCCTCTATCTTTTTCCTCATTCATATTTGCTGTTAATAATAATGGTATCAATGTAAAATATACGCTCTTAGCACTGCTTTGAAATAGTGACTGCTGTGAGTTCGTGATTCACCATGAATGTAAATATGTAGGCATAAGCACGTCTTGTTTAGGGAACTTTTCTCTTTTGAGATGTGCTTGTGTTGTCCAGCTTTGCATCATCACATCTGCCACAGCATGAAATCAGAGTGACAGAGGATCCAGCCTGAAAGACTTTGGGTCAAGCTTAGTAAAAACCCTCCACGCTAAAGTAGGCGGCCCAAGCCAAAGAAGTCTGATTACCCTAAGCCCCAAACTCCAGTGAAACTGTGGTCCAGGTGTTGCAGCTGTAGCTGATCCTAATTTAAAACCTCAGTCGAGGTTAATCTTGGTCACATTAGCATTAAGATGCTAAATGTAGGCTTTTATTTGTCCCTCCTCATCAGTCTAAAGGTGCAGTGTATTTAGTGAGGTTCTTCTTAGCTTTATGGACAAGGGAAATTCTATTTCATTCCTTTTTTCCAAGCAGTAAGTTGGTGCATACTTCCATAGAGAATTTATCCAGTGTAACACAGGTTGTTTGTAATAGGAAAAGGAGGTCTCCTGGGTTTTGTTTACTAGACTATTTCTCCCCTGTAGTTATGAGAAGGGTCAAAAACCATATTCAGATTTCACACCCTTGGTTCAGTCACAAACAAGCCTGCAGAACATGGTAGTTTTACCCAACAAAAACTTCCATTTTTGCCTTTTAACACTGAATCTTCTTTCCCACTTCTGTTTGTAAAGGCTGTAGTGCTGATCTAACCTCCAGGTAAAAGATGAGAACAAAGTAAAGAGGTTGGTAAGGGATTTAGTGCTCTGCATCCCTGACTCTGTTAACAGGTTTCAAAGTCTAGATGTAGACTTTTGAACACAGGGGATGTCCTTCATTTAGTCATGAATTACATGTTTGGGCAAATTGGAGTCTGTCATAGTTGGCCCTGAAATAGGAAGGACAACAAAACAGTTTTATTTGCATGCCAGATCAGATTATCCTACTGATTTTAAGATCTGCTAAGGCAGGGATAGTTTATTTTTCCCATAGAAAAATAGTGGGGTTTGTTTGAAAAAAACAAACAAACAAAAAAGCATGGCTTAACATACTTCCTTTATAAGTTAGATTGATACAGACAGGTTATCTATCCCTTCTCCCATATACAGAATTCTGCACTGTGTGTTTAATTGTATCTCACATTTATTCCAGACTTTGTGTCCAAAGATATCGTAAGTTAAAGCAGAAAAATTACTTCAACCATCACTGAAATTCAGTCACCTCTGGGATGAAGAATGGCAGTCAAAGGGACAGCTAGTACACAGTGACCTTGGCCAAAAACTCTTGTGCAGAAATCTGCTAGCACCGAAAGTGCCATGGGACCTAGCCTTGAAAGATTTTCCCATAGTAAATTAAATGAAAGTGTATTTATCTGCTTCAGCAAAATGAAATGTTGAGTTGACTCAGCCAAGCCTCAATCTCTCATTTTAGAGGCTCTGGACATTTTAAGCATAATGCAGAAAAGACCATGCTCTTGCACTTCCAGCTTATAGCACTAATATTAAAAAGTTGCAACAATAAAGTGACCAAGCAGGACTTTGAATTTCTCAAGAACTTGAGCTCTCCAAAACCACAAGATGATGGCAAATTCAGTGCTTAGATTCTCCCTATTACTTTTGCTCATCCACACCCCATCAACGATTTAAATAAACAAAAAGATCACTTTTGTCAGCACTGGGACAGAGACTCACGTTTATCTGGGACAAGATATCCATGCACTTTGCAAACAAGCTAATTCAATGTTTTTCCAATGCAGTGTTATTCTCCACACCAAATGATCCATTTGTGAAGTAACTTAAGCACTTATATGCATATAAGATTCTTCTTGAAAGGTTCTCGTTTCAATAAGTTTGTGATGGAGAAGAAACATGACACTGTTCTTTTGAGCATATTTAGCAGAAGTACAGATAATGGGCGCTGTGACATTACTGGGTTTTGTTACAAACACCAGATTTTTTTTCCCCTTCTGTCTTTTTAGGCCATGGAAAGACAAAGTTTCATTGGAAAAGCAGATTTAATAAGTGATTAGAGGATAATCACTATTCTCTCATAATATGCAAAGGGCAGTTTTGGGTTGTGAGGTAGTCCGTGGGTCATGTGAATTTAATTGTCATTTCCAGAGACTTATGTCACATTAAGTGTATCCCTAGTGAAACAGCAGAGTTGTAAATCTGTGAGATATATATATATATATATATATATATATATATATATATATATATATATATATATATATATATATATGTGTATGTGTGCACTATTTTTTAACAGAGCTATGGGAATAGTCCATTACCTATAAAATAAAGAAACAATGTTAAATATGCCAAATCAATTTCCTCATGAAACCAGCAACAAATACTTAACTAGTTACTACAAGAGACTCCAATGTTGAGGCTGGATTCCACACACTGTCCCCCTTTACACTCCTTTAGCTTGTGCTTGCAATGTTTATACAGAAAGTGTCAGGTTAAACAAATGATCTTGGAAGATATGAGGATAAAATCATCTCTTAAGGTTTTTCACCATATTTCTTTGAATAAAAATCTTTCCAATAAGAGAAACTGAAACAAGATGAGAGGGACTGCAAGACTGCCTGTACATAAAATGCACATTGACCATCTTGTTTGGGAACTTCTCAATCAGACGCTGAAATTTTTACCCACATGAAGTCAATAGGGATTCTGCCCTAGGTGTAAACAAGGCCCAATATTATTCTGAATCCTCGCAGCCTACATCTTGCCACTTCTGCTCTTTAGCCAATGTTAATTTTCCACACCCACTACTGAAATCAAACAAGCCTCCTATTTACCAGCAACCCATAACTCAGCTATCTCCCTTTTTCTTTTTTTTTCTGCTGCCTTCTGGAACTCTTAAATGATCTCTTTCCTTTCTGAATTATGGTTTAAGCAGAAGGAACAAAACTAGATAACATAAAAAAGCATTTTACAGATACGATGGCACACCAGTTTGTCACTTCAGATACCATGGCACACCAGTTTGTCAACACACATCCCAAGATAGGAATCTTAAAGGTCTTTTAGTGGGCACTGCTGAAAAGATATTCACCATTTCACAGCGATTACATTACTTTGATATCAACACTTCCACCTCCAGAAAGGTATTGGTTACCACAGGTATTTGAAGCAGTGTTTGAGAAATGTTTACTGTAACAAAAAAGAGTGAAAAAAGAACTGAAGAGAAGGGTGCAGTAAAGAAAAAAGGCGATAGTGGAATCTGAAATCTAGTGTGCCACTGCAGCCTGAATGCAATTTTTTTTACATTATTGTTATTATTTTGTTATAAGGCCTTGTACCAAAACCAGAGCTGAAGCCAGGATTTTCAGCCTTAGCACTGAGTTTCCGGGCTTTTATGAATCTAAAGTCAACTTTTAATGTTACTTAAACAGAGCCCTAATGTAGCTGAATAGATTTAACAGCGTGCTAAAGTGAAATGGAGACTCTCCATAGCAGTTACTTCAAGAGGCTCAGAAGATCACCTCCCCTTACAGAACTGCAAGGCACCCTTTCAAATGTGCCTCCTAATAATGTGCTAATTCCTGGACTCCAGGGACAGCCACTTTCATAGAATGCTTCTGCTAAGCATTATTCTTATAAAAGCAAAATAACTGCCCTGGTTGTTGTTTTACACAAACTAAAAGTTATTTGGGACCCACTGTTCTGCACAAGAGGACAGCAATGCCTGCCTCCATTTTGCATCCAATTAGTTGTTAATGAGCAGATCCAATGTTTCCAAGTTGAAGCTACTTCAAAAATAACGCCAAATTACCAAAACCACGTGTTGGGACATGGGGCAGTCTCACAGGTTTGAATGAAAAGCCAGGTTGTATACATTTGCACAGGATGTGGTCAATACTTTACATGCATGCAGCTTTAGGTAAAGGGGAACTGATTTAATATTTCTATTTGAAATCTTCCATGCTCAAAACCCCTTAATTATTGCAGAGGTATGACCCACACTGAGGTTTTATTTCTGGTTTTAAGGAACATTCTACAGGCATAGATAACTGTTCAAAAATGGCTCCACAGTACAGAACTGGCTTGAACTATGGTGGTGCATACATTAAGTACTAAAAATGAACAGCTGGCTACATTTTGCTTTTGACAAACCTCTTGTTTCCTTTTCTATTGGGTTTTGTTTTGTTCTAGCCTCTAGTTATATATTTTGTGAGCATAAAGCAATCTCCCATGCTGTAAGGCCAAATGTGTTTAAAACACAAATCATGATTCAGTGTGAAGATTTGAAGTTGTTTTTGAAGCTGACAATTATTGGTTTTGGCTCCTTATATGCTTATATCTGAAAACATAAGCCTCACTTAAAAAGGAAAGGTAGTCCTCTGTAGAAAAAAAACAGCTAATTTGGAAGTGGCCTAATGCTTTAACTGAGCTGAAGGCAATCTTCATGCACATGAAATGTGCACATGAACAGAGCACACGTATCGAATGGAAGCACTTCTAAGTCTGTTCACCTGGTTAGCTGCATTCCATAGGAGCGTTCTCCTCTGCTGTGGAGTCCCAGGATGGAAAGGCTTGCTTGCTTCCTTAAGTGATGAGAAAGGAGGAGGGAGGGGTCTCTCCAGGAAGATGGAAGGAATACAGGTATTCTTGCAAAATGTTACAAATGTTGCATTTAAATAGAAAAGTCTCAAATTGCGGAGCTGGTCTATGTAATAGAAGGATCCGTAATTTTAAAAGAGTGCCAGAAATGAGCCAATTTCACAAGCTATTTGAAGGATATTTTCATGTAACTTTTAGCCAAAGCAATGTTCCAAAAAGTCTGAAAATTGAATCCTAATTAGTTGCTAGTATCCCTCTGGCTCAAGTTGGCTATTATATTGTGCTCCATGCTCCCAAAGCAGATGAGAACCATCACACCTTGCCAACATATGACAAGGAGAAAGGTAAACTCACCATGCCATTGCTTTCAGAAGAGTTTAAATCAAGAAAAGAGAGAAAATTACACAAATCTTGAAGGAGAATTGCCATTCTTTCCACATAATAACAGTCATCTGAGATAATACGCCTGTATTTCACTTGTCAAAGCATGCTGTTTACTATTTGGTCTTTTAATAGTGAATTTAGTGAACATTAAGAGACATTAAGGCAAAGTAGGAATTTTGATGTTATATCATCTCACTCCCCTGCCCCTCAGTACACAGGTCTTTGCATTGCTTTGCGAGTTCTGAGGAGACCTTATACATCTTTTCATTTAGGTTTAGCTGACACTGCAGAAAAAGAACCTGACTAATTTAAATCTTTATTAAAAAATATAAATGCACCAAATACTAAAACTGCCTATTCATAAATTATGAATAAGTTTGGGGGTTGTTCTGGGATAAGAACATTCTTTGTGTTTTTGGTTAGTGTTCCCCCTGCACCCACCGCCTCCTTGTGAATTTTTTCTTGTTGTTCTACAAGAAATGAAATGTTAATCTCAGCTCCACCTCTATTGGGTCACCTCCAGGTCAGCATATTAGAGAAATCAGCAAAAGAATGAAGACAGTCTACTCCAACTGCAGGGCAGGATGACCCAGTTATTAATCAATCTGATGGCAGCATTTGAACAATGACAGTCATCTGTCAGAAAGCAGGAGGTGCCTCCTCATTAACACACCGCTCACCTGCCCTGAGCTACAACTCTTTTATAATAATATCTATCATTCTCCTCCAAGGTGTTGCTTCTTTCTCTGGCTACATGAAATAACAGGCACGATTTTCTGCCCTCTTGCCAGTACTTTATTTTCTTGGAGATTCTCGACCAATGTTGCCTTACAAAACAGAAGTTTAAAAAAAAGGAACGAAAAGAAAAGAAACAAAAAAATCCTAAATTAGCACAAACCATAGAGACCAAATGGCTTCTAACTAATTTTCTAAGACTTTTGGTGTTCAGATTAAAAGAAAAGTAAATTGAGTTATTTAACACTATAATATACCAGTGTTAAAAGTTGGCCTCTTTCTTCCAAGTAACAGGTCAACCCTTATTTTTGCCAATCTGATTTCACCACAACTGTTCCAGAAGGTTACCTCACACCATTTTTATATTGTCATATACCCTTTAAAATTATTGTTTCGCTCTGACAGTTTCCAATCCACATGCAGATGTTAAGCCAGAATAATATATTAAGCAAATAATTCTTTCACAAAATGCTGCTTATCAACACACATTTTTGTTATTAGATGCACATACGCATAGAGGTCAGATACAGGGCTGATGACTAACAACAGGCAGACCTGGTTATGCCATTTTCTATGCCTAGGAAGGGGTTCACACCAATTTCCATCATGCTCCCCAGAAATCTGACCACAACACACATGCTTAAAGGGAAGGTAATATACAGTTGCACATTTGCATCTAGTATAATACACTGGACCAAAAAGCTGCAAGGAACTTACAGATGGATTTCTTGGTCCCCTGTGTTTGATTCCAGTGCTTCAGTGACTCCACACTCTTTAAAATTTCCTCAAACAAGAATATGGGGACCTATGTGGCCTTTCATTAAAGGAAATCCCCATAGTATTTGATACAAACACAGCGGGTACTATTATTTTACCCAAAGATCCTACCCAACTTTCAGCCACACATAATCTGCTGCTGCTTTTCAGTAGCTCCCCTCAGCACCTCAGCCCATGATCTTCTCCCCTTTATTCCCATACCCACCCTGCTATTGATTTTGTGCAGTTTGCATGAGAAGTTTACACAGGGCAGGAGTCTTAGGAAGCATCTTATTATCTGCAGTGGATGCTGCAGCACCTCTTTCAAACCTAGAACTTGTGTGATGCAGTTCCTGAAATGACACCAAACACCACACTGGTCAAGGGGAGGGTCAAGTTTCTCAGGCTTATTAAACTATTACTAATCATATAAAGTACAGCAATGCCTGAGCATCAGTCAATATGAGAAGCCTTGGTGTTGGGAACAAGCTGGCTGGGGCTGACTGTATCCTGAGAATCTTGCAATGAAAACAAACACAAAAAACAAAATGATGGAGGGAACTTCCAAGCACAGCAAGCAATGCATTTACTACCAACATTACACAAGAGCCACAATGTCCTTTTGCAGGATGTGCTCATGAAAAGGAGATCTATCCCCAACTATGTGGGGTCTCCTGTACCAAAACCAGGTGAGGATGAGCCACTTTCCTCACACAAGCCAGCCCTTGGTGAACAGACCAAGAAGTAAAAGGCAGCAGCTGCTTAGCAGTCATTAGTAACAGGTAGCACTTCCTCCATGTGTCTCTGGAGGAGATGTGTGATAGGGCAGCTGGAGACGAAGGGGTAATCACTGACTTTGAGTGGCCCAAAAACGCTGAGCCAAACCCCATCACAACCATGTCTGTCTGCTCAAATGAACTGGAAATTTACCAGAGATACAGAAACGCCAGTATTTCTGGCCCCCTTTCCACTACTGCCGGAAAGAAAACATCTTGCAGGCTGTCTAAGCCACTTACAGTTCCAGCTGGGCCTTACTAGCACATGCTAAAATGGGGGAAAGATAGCAGCATAAATGTTTTCAGTACTCAAAATAAGAGATTAATTTAAAATTTGGGAGTCCAGATCATTTTTATTTCTCACTTTCTTGTTAGCAGACATGAACTGTAATTTTGCTAAAAGATGCAGTTTCATATTTTAATTTTGTCAATAAATCAAGGCAGCATTTTCTGCATTATGCTATTTATTAGTATTAGATACAGGAAAAAGAAACAACACAAAAAACCCAACCCAACAAAAAACATGCAACAAAACAGACAAAAAATGCACAACCAACAAACCAACCAGAAACCCCCCCAAACACAACCACACATTAGAAACACTAGAATTACAGTTTTTCTGTCTAAACTCTGTTTGTTTAGGCAATTACAGTGCCTGCTACTTACCCATAATGTTTTCCTTTTAGTTAGAGTGCTCTGTGGATGATTTGATGCTGGTAATGTCTAGTTTTCTGGGGAGAGATGAGAAAGGAAATGCTACTCCCGAACTCTGACCTCCACGGATGGCTTTCTGGGGAATGCACTCCACTAATTGTCTTCTTTTTGAGCTGCAGTGGATGTAATTGCATATATAAGGCCTGTGTTTTGCTTGCGTTACTCTTTTATGGTACAGGACCGTGTCCACAATGGTGCATTAAAGTAATAATAATGAAAATAGTATCCATCAAGTAATTTCAATGCTGTTACCACCCTGGGATGGAACTATCCTGCAAATGCTGCGTGGTTACACCCGGGCTCCATCTGTGCCCATGCCATTAGCCCTCTCTTCTGGATGGCAGGGCAAGCAGCACCCACCTTGCATTTCCCAGGCTTGCAGCTTTCTTTCCATCTAAAAGAGTATTTGGCGCTGTAGTTACTCCTCCCTCCTCCGCTAGAAGCACACGTGCATTTTGGTGTGTGCACATCTTCAGCACAGCTGGAGCAGGAGCTGTCAGGGAGAAACTCATGAGCCCTCAGCTTCACCCTGCTATGAGGGAGAAAATATTATCATGTTACAGGTGAACAACCAGACACATTTAGGCAATACACCAAGCACTAGCATGTGAATTAGTTTAAAACTAATGAAGGTAGCCACGCTGTTGTTGAATTTTTCGCTCATTCTGCAGATGTGCCTGCAAACCTTCAGTGGCTGGCTGTTTCAGCAGAAGGGCCCTGAGGCACATACTGGGGCTGACTTCTCCCCTCAGAGCTTTTTCCTCCAAATAATGTCTTCTCTCCAGGGAAAGAAAAACAAAACCAAAAACAAAGAAGAAAAAAAAAAAACCAACTCACCCAATATAGCATCGACAACAACAACAAACCCAGCTTTGTTTTATTCTTCCTTTTACTCTCATTTCCTCCTTCTCTTGAACAGAGTTACTGTGAACACTAGTTCCAGGCTAAAGTGACGTGTCTCATATTTCGTTGAGTTTTTTTTCCCTCAGTGGAAAACCTTAGAAATAAAATATTCATAAGAGACCATCCACCTATTTTTCCAATATTGTATTATTCACTAAAGTTTTGCCTGTATTTGAACAAGAAAATTGTATTAAAACTCTTGTTTTCTCTTATTAATTTTGTCCAAGTGGATATGTTAATTTCAATACAAGCGTGCACGTATTTTTGTACTGAACATCCTTTTTATATTGCATATATAGATGTCTAGTCTCCCTCTATATACAAAGAATACAGCAGTACATCTCCCTCTCATGTTCTTTGTGTTTATAGACATATATATATATATATATATATACACATGTATGCATGTTTATATACATATCTTTATGTGTGTGTGTTCCCCTGTGTGTACAGTACATATATATATATATATATATATGGATAATACATACATAATTGTCCGGGCTTTACAAACGAATGCCAGCAAGCGAATACCTGTCTATTGCTCTGTCAAATGTGACTTGCTGGGAAAGCTATTGGGTTTATAGAAGAGACAAACATTTCAGGCACGCCATTCTGGGGTAATGAAGCATGGCAACAAAATATACCTGTGCAACATTTGATAAAGATGAGCTGACACACCAGTCCAAATAGGTTCTTTTGTGTGTCTGCACGTGTCTACCATCATTGCTTTCATCTTAAAACAGGAAGGTAGCAATAGCAGCAGCAGCTGGCAGGAACCACAAGAGGAAGAGCAGCTCACACAATTAAACGTCGTTTACCTCTGGCCTTTATTTCACTCCTCTCCCCCTAATTTATTATGTGTTTTCTCCATCTCTATGCAAAAAACATGGGCTCAATTTTTCTTTCTTTCTCCTGCTATCTAGCTCTTTTTACAGAGGGACTAAACAAGACAATAGGCAAAATCCCATGGCATTTAGCTTTGGATCTTAACTTGAAACGCTTCTTAGTGGGGTTTTTATGGCCTTTATTGTTCTTTGATTAATGTAAAGTAAAATTAAACCCTACGGTTACACATTAGAACATCAACTAGAGAGAAGGCAAAACTGCACTGTGTACCTCGCTTTACAGAAAACATCCTTTGTTGTGTTTAATCTTCAGAGCAAAGGAAGGGAAAAGCCTCACCTGCTGTGGGGACTCTTGAGGACTAGGGAAAGGAAAAGAGACGTGGACTTCAGCTGTGGTTCCAAGTACTGCAAGTGACCCAAGTTACAGCACTGTCCTCATTAAGGGCTTGGCAATAGCCCTAATTTAGGCACAGCTTCCACTAAACTAACAGGAATTGTCCTGGTATACAGAGCCAAACAGAGAGGTGTCTCACACCCCGCCTGACTGCCAAAGATCTTACTTTCAAGAGGGGTGGTATCTAGACATAACCAAACTTTATGGTGGTTTTTATGTGGTCCTGCACCAGTTTTTACCTATAAGAAACAGCTGCATAAATCTTTATTCCAGGTTAAATTTAAAACTAGGTTTTCATTGCCTAAAGATGTTATACATATGTGTACGCTTGCAAATATTTGTATTAAACTCAAATGAAAAAATTCAAACTCAAATACTTCTAGTATTCTGGTTAACATCTTCTACTGAATAGGCTGAAGTTTTTCTTCTATATATATTGTATATGGCACATATGTGATTTAATTTCTTTTTCTTTTCTTTTTGTCTTGATAAATATGTGCTGCTCTCATCTCTTCTCCTTGCACAAAATCTCTTTGGTATGTGTGATTTTGCACTTTGCCAGCTGCTAAATTCATTTCTACTCCATGTTTCCAGTGGTTCTTTTCTTCTTCTTTTTCCACAGGTGTTTCTACACAGAATGCATAACAGTCCAGCTGAAGCAAAGTGTTCAGCATTAAGGTTTTTGAATGGGGTTGGAATAGGGGCGTGAGACAGACCAAGTTTGGCCCCTTGTAATATCTATACTGAAGCAACAGAGAAGTGACAGGGATCCTTTTTTTCACCCAGCTAGCAAAACTGCTGCTAGATCTTAAAGAGGGTTCACAGGTTTAGCATATTCCTCAGAGCAGTAGTATTTTCATTATTTACTACTAGTCAATGTGGCTGATTAAAAATGCCTCTTACCATGCTTGTTCTTTTCAATTTTCATCGGTAGTTGGAGCATGGGAACTTCAATTTCAACCTCTGGTTGTCCCCCACCTCGCAACCATTTCATGAAATCTATTGTATCTGTAGCCAAGTTCACAAGTTAAATGACACATATGTGGCCTTTCTGTTCATTTTATCTGACACTAAGACAATTCAATTGACGCTCAGCATAAAAAAAAATCCCCAAAATTACAGAGCATCTCTGCCAAGGGTAAGAACAGGTCAAGAGCCAAAGGAATTTAAGCAAACTGTCTTTTATACACAGGAAGCAGTTAACATATGGAATAAAAGAACAGGGATAGCAATTGATGAAACATTTGGGAGAAACTTAGATAAACAATCATAAAAAAGATTTAGACAAGTGTTTGGAGTAGCCAAAAAAATAAATAAAACTGGTATAGAGTGTGCAAGTCACTTCATCGTCCTTCCATTCTGAAATAGCTGAAATAAAATAGCAATGAGCAGATAAACTGCAAAATATCATTATGATTTAGTAGCCATTTCTTTCCATCAGAGCTACTGTTTTAATTTTCATTCTTCCAAATTACAAAGTAACAATAAAATATCCTTTTTGATTTATGGCAATGAGACCCTTTTAATTGAATTTCAGAAATGAGTTGATTTGACTGATGGGTAGGTAATGGGAATATACTATTTACAGTTGGAAATGCATTTCCAGTGGAAGGATGTGAAAAGCACAACAAAATAGATATTTATAAGCAGGATTTTGGATGGCTTACATACACACACAAAAAAATATATATGTTGACCTTGAGGCACAACAAACAATATTTCTGTTTAATCCTAAAAGCCTCTACCTATGAAAAAAAGTTCATGAACACTTAAGACTATTTATTTTAGTAACAGCCAAATGTACAAGCACTATGACCTCATTATAACTCTTATTTTTTCTGTCTGTACAGAGACATGGGATTGACGGTGTTTTTTTTCCTGAATGTTATGCCAAATCTGGAAATATTGGTGACTTATAGGCCATCTCACTCTGCCCAAGAGTTAATGTGGAGTAGCCTACATCAGCCATCACTTTTTTGCATTGTAATGGCAAAGTTCCAGCTGACTTTAATGGAGCCAGAATTTCACCCCAGGTGCATTATTACAATTGACTAGGGTCTGATAGATTGATTCCTGAGATGCTCTGGATTCCAGATGTGGATCTCATAAAATTGTAGAATGTGGTGTGTGCAATGTTTTGGTTTTTTTTTTGTTTGTTTGTTTGTTTTGTTTTTTGGGGTTTTTTGCCTTCCCCCCTTTAAATAAATAATAATAAAACACGGTCTTTGTAAGCAATGCAATGGAGAGTGTGTGCTTTTTTTCTCCTCTGTCTTCCAAGAAAATACTTCCATTTTCTTTCTCTACTACTTATGATCTCACATTTATATAACAAGGAGAAAAAACAAAAAAAAATCTACCAAAAAACCCAGCCAGTGAGCTGCATCTGGTTTAATGTATATGTAGAGCAGAGTCTGTGTGCCTGCTGAAATTTTATCAGCAACACCCACAATAGAAAGTCTACTCAGAAGCCAACTGTGTTAACAGACACTGAAAAATAACCTAAAAAGCCAGGCATTGTAAGAGCAAAAGAAGCCTTCTTTTGCAGGAGGACTTGGTGTGATAAATAAAGGGAGAAGAGAGGACAGGAAGAGAGTTCTCCCACTCTTAAAAAAAAACCTCAGAGACCTGGAACCCACAGGATGCCATCATCAGGGTGGGTGTTTCCTGTTCTTGCTGGGCCTGTCTTGCCTTGGGTGGCTGCCCTTCTGTAACTAGGTATTTGTGCTGGCTATTCCAATTCTCCTTTCTGTTCTCTCTTGCCCTTATAAATATTTGAGGTAAGTCCATCTACATCCATCTGCATTTCTACCAGGAATATAGGGATTTCCAGGGAGTGGGAAAATAAAGCTCTGTTACCAAGACCCAAGTAACAGTGGTTCAGTTTCCATTCAGTAAGGACATAATAACAAAATTTGAGCCTTTTTTTCCCACTTTACTCAGTAGCAGCATAGAGAAATAGTCCTAATGCTTCACAAGACAGAGATGGGGAGATGGGGACCACAGAAAAATATGGAAGAGGAAGATATGCAGCCAATTGGGTTATCCTTCTGCTGCCTTCAGTTTCCCAGGGGTTGGGAAGCTGAAGGCAGAACACAAGTGACAGAAGCCAGGTAGAGAAATTATATTCATTGCTGCAGTAAGGGCTTGTTTTGCTTTTTCTCACAATGTGGAGAAGCATGTATGTGCTACATATACGTTAAAAAAAAAAAAAAAAAAAAAGATGGGAGGAACATGGTCCTTGTGTGTGAGCAGTAGAAAACATGCTATGTAGAACAACTTTGAAATATTTCCTAGCTAGGATGTGTTGCCAGAAGCAGAGGACTGCTAAGAAAAACAAGCAAGGGCACCAAAAAGAAGAAATGTAGAATAGGGGAGTGCCTGATCTTGGGGTAATGCTACTCAGAGCTCAGTAGAACTCAAGTCATTAGTGCAAAGCAGCAAAAGCAGACTGCACAACACCCGGTGAAATCCCAGTAACTGTTAGATCATGTGTTCAATGTGATTGAAAGAATGACAAAGAAGGAAGAGTTTTCATGAAGTTACATGGAGCAAGAAATTAAAATCACTATACTGTATAAAAAAAACCCCAACAAACCCAGTATATATGCTATCAAGAAATACCAACATATCCGTTTATGAGCAATACAGTGGTGTTTAAAACACTCTGTAGCCACTGTATTAAAAGACATGTCTGGTCTTGTATTTCTCAACAAATGTCCCTGTTTACAATTCCTACTGTGGACACAAAAAATATTTTGTGTGAATCTCTGTTTGTATGGAATTATCAGATGCACCAGCCCATGGAAGGACAAACATGGACAAGGTCAAAGGAAAATATTCTTTAGAATAGCCTTTAAGCAGGCAGAGGAATTAGGCCTGATTTATGAATGTATTTCCACAATTCACTTGAAAATTTGTAATGTCTGTGCAGCTGGCAAGAAAAAAAGGTGAGGGTAATGTGAAGGAATGCTTCTATTCCACTTTATTGTAAAATTATCCCATGTTACCTGCTCTAATCCCCTGAAAACAAATTAAATCCTCACTAAGCTGACTTTAAATCAATAGTTTCATTTAAGAATAGTGTGACTTAATAAAAATAAAAAACTAACTGGTCCAGCCAATTTAAGAGGGAAATAAATCATTGCCCAAGGAAAAAAGCAGATTTGACTTGTATATGGGCCACAGTTTTGTTGAGGGGGCTAACCTGCTGTCTAAATTAACTTGGGGTATATTACAAATCTCATCAGCCTCATTCAGAAATCTGCTCCACTGTACTAGGGAAAAAGACAGTAAAAAAAAAAAAACAAACCCAAAAAACACCCAAAAAACCAACCACCACCACCACCCCACCCCCCCCCCCCGAAAAAACAAACTGGAAATGTTATGAAATGAAACAATATTTCTGACAACACTTAGTAAATCATATAAGAAAACATGCCTTTGCATTACCCTGAAACATCACCTCACACTTCAGCATCTCCCTTGTCTAACTTGTTTGGAGACGATGTTTGTGAAATAAAAAGGATGCCATATTTGCAGCTAGGGCAGAGGCAAAACATTAAAAATGGGAGAGAAAGGAGCAGAGCAATGAACAGACAGGCAAGTTGCCAGCTGTTTAATTCATTCATACAGCAAAACTAGTTAAAATAAAAACTGAATAAATTATTTGTAAATCTATAGATTGAATTATCCCTGCAATCTTTGCAGCTTGGTGAAGATATTACTTCAACGTTATTAAGTGTTGACATATTTATCACTAATTTACCTTTTAAATGTTATGAAACTTGCATAATAAAAGTCTTAAAGGTTCAAAAGACCAGAATATAAACAGAGGCCACAACAGAACGGCTTACTCAAATAAGTGCAAGTTATGCATTGCAAGCCACTGACAGCAGGAGAATTTAATAATCCTTACTCTAGCTGACTTATTCTAAGCATTCCCGGATGAATACCTTTCTCTGTCACCACATTTCCAGGCAAGCCTTTGAAAACTATCTTTTAAATAACCTGTGTAAGGGCACCCCACAAGTTGGCAACAAAGGACAGGACTGGCTTGTCCAGAAGCTCAGGAAATGCTTTAACTATGCACCTGTCTTGTAGCCCACTGTGATAATCTGTAGGAGCTGACAAGGTTTCTGGATTTGCCTTAAATACTTCGAAGTCAAGAAAGGGATTGTGGTGAATCTGTGAGCTTACAGACCTGGTTTAGAATACAGGACTTCTCAAGCAGCATTCGTTTACATTTATCTGATTCCCCCAACACAATCCAAAATTATGTTAATATCTTCATCTCATTTTTTCTTACAATATTCGTGGACCAGTAGGAATAAACACGAATGACTCTGGTGATGAGAACACTACGAAGTCATGGGATGAATGGAGAAGAAGAATTAGAAGCACATGAAGGAACAGTGACACAGTGTAGACTTTAACCTCTGTATTCTCCATGCTGCACCAACAGCACAGGCTTGCAGCATTGTCAGGGCCAACATAAAACTACCTCACAGAAATGTTTCAGTGCATAAGAAATACGAATAGAAGGATGCCCAAGTTTATAGAAGTGGGGAAGCTGTTCTTCTTTGCTTACTTTTATTTCTAACACAAACATTACCATAAAGAGCAATTATATTTTTTAAAAAATAAAGATGCTCAAGAGTGCCTAGGTTTTCAAGGAACTGGAAGAGATGGACTTTGAGGGCTCCAGAGGAAATTGGAGAGTGTATTGCAGAGCAAAATGCTCCAAACTGTCCTGAACCTGACAGAATAATATATGACTGTGTTTAACAGGTCGTTTGGAGTTGCAGTATCCTTATTTGTATTCTCCAGTAAGTGCTCCTAGGCTCTGCTATTCCACTGTGATTTTGAGATATGAGATCTTCAGGGGAGTTGGATCAAGTAGTGTCCCACAAGATCATCTGCAATGGGCCTTTTTTTCTCTTGGTTATAATTTTTCTTATCCTTTCTTGATTCTGAGCCTTCCTTTTTATTTGTTACAGGGATAACCATCTGTGTTAGAGCTAGAATGAAGGATCATTGTACATGTTACATTTGTATTTGATGGACTCATTCTTGCTAGATAAAAATACAGTATGCGGTTGTACACAGTGTCAGACTAAAAATACAGAAGTTAGTTTTCTTTCTGGCTTGGAATTATGTAATGAGTTTTAAGATGAGCTTCCTATTCCTGAATATTTATAGCTGTACTCTCCTGAGTGGGAAGCCCTTCACTATCCTCTAAACTTCAATTTTTTTTTTTATTTCCAAATTCCTTAGAAATTAATTATTTCCTTCATGTTAGCCAGAATTCTCCAGGAATCTGTGAAGAGAACAACCAAAGATGCCCAAGTCATTGGGTCATTCAGTTCCCAAAAATTAGTATTTTCAAAGCATACTCTCATTTTGGATTTCTCAACATTTTTTTTTTTAATTCAACATCTCCCAACCACAATTAGAACTCTCAAAAACTGACAATATCAGAAATAAGTGGTATTTTTTTGAAAATTTTTCCCCAAGCCATAGGTCATGATATTTCTCTTTGCAAAGCCTTTGTGTCTTATTGGTCCTCCTCTTGTTTCAAAGCTGAATGTTCAGCAAAAGGTGTCTATTTTGCATTTGCAAGGTATCTTCAAATCAAATGCTGCTTGTAGTAACTTGCAGCTTAAATGTGCAAAGTCCAGCCTGTTAAAGAGAGAAATGTGAAGAATGCAAATCAGGTCAGAATTGTAGTGACAAAATGGTAACACTTAGAAAGCACTTGTAAGGTTGTGCAAAAGGTCCACACCTTGCAGCTGAATTTTGAATACTTGCCCTTTAAATTCTATTATAAGTTTAAGCTAAACCTCCGGGTTTCTTAACATTCAGTTTTGACAAGTGAATAAATTACTAAGAGAATATAATTCATTAGTTTAACAGAAAAAGAGAATAAGTTAGCATGTAAAGACACCAGTAAAAGATACATTATAGACACCACCATTGTGGTGTTCACATGATATTGTCCTGGGGCAGAAGATCGTTTATATATATTTACTTAGAAAAAGCACAAAGACACAGCTTCATTGGTTAAAAAGAAATAAATAAGTAATAATAATTAACTAATGTAGTGAACATACCACATGCACGTATGGCATATACACTGCATAGGGAAAAGAAGCAAATAATTACATTTTAAAACCAAAGTGTTGTTAGAATCTTTACTTTGTTACTTGTGCTTAAAGGTTTGTTTTTTTTTTTTTTTTTGTTTCAAAATTCTAGGGTCCCATTATTAGCAAAAAGGATTCACAACCCAATATAAAATTGTGTGCTTTGCTGTTTGACAAGGTTTACATATTTGGGGTCACTCCATCTTCCTGGATTCACTCTACTGGTCAGATTTTCAGGATACACTTGGGTGTAACAACCAGCACATAACAACCAGTTGATAGCACTACCTATTAATTTCAGAGTGCTTCATAAATTAGATTTTGTAATCTGTTTGGTTTTACATTTTAATGTCCTTGGCATCTAATGCACCATCATATTAGTTTTTAATCTGGATAACATAAACTACAAATGCTCAGATGATCCTGATCACCTGGATGATGAGAAAATAGAAATACTCATTCAAACTTCTGGAGAAAAAATTGCAAGAGTTGCAAATTTCTGAGAAGATCTGACACAATCTGAGGATGTGTTTAGATAGTGCAGTCTGCTGTGCATCCCCACAGAGGGATACTCCCTCTGCAGGTAGTCAGTTCAGGAAAGGTTTTGTAGTCATTGCAGAAACCCAGACACCCATTCTCATGACAGAGAGTTTCTTGTGTTACTTGTACATGCCTAATGCAATTGGAGCTAAATTTACAGCCTGCAAATAGCTTCTCCTGAGAGAGCTGGATTTGAGGGTCTATGCAAAGTTTTTCATTTATAAGGGTGTTTGTCATTAATTGAAATTAACAAATGCTCTAAATCTTTAATTAGTTCATTCTTTTCATGTTTGTTTGTGGAATCACAATAAATATTTGGGGTTCTGATTGTATTTGCCCACCATTCTCATTGCCCATCATATAGCTGACTATATGTGAAAACTTAACAAGAGACCAAACAAAGAACTATAAATCTTTCTAGCTCATGGTAATCTCATGTATTCCTGGCTCCCAGCTGATCTATCAAGAGGTCATTTGGTTGAAAGCCAACTTGCCAGACCTCCTTCTCTTGTCACTGTTTTAATTTCCTCTTTTACTTGCTTTATTTTCGGTACTGGTACATTTAAAAAAAAAGTATTTGTACTTTACAAGGAATGCTATTTTAAATAAGACATTCTTGGGCAACAACAAAAAAAAACCCCTCCGTCTCTGAGGATGTGTCTTGACAACTTGGTTTAGTGTTTGGGAACACATACCACTTTGTTCAGTTCTGTACAAGCAGATAGTTTCAGACTACTATTTAATACTACCACAAGGAAAAGACAGAAAAGAAAAAGAAAAATAAAAGAAAAGGAAGAAAAGAAAAATAGCAAAGGGAACACAAATCATTGGCTACTTATCCCAATCCTGGATACTTACTGTAGACAGCAGTCTTCTCCCTGTCTGATGGCAGAAGTATTTTAAACACAAGCAGTATCTTCTTTTGCAGATTTGTGTATAGTCTGACACACAGAGAATCAGACACAGGATGGGGGGCAGCAGTCTTCCAACATTGTGAAGGACAAACTTCTTGCCTGGCTGGTTTTCTTTTAGCTTTTATAAGTGAGAAGCACATCTTGGCCATGATTGATCTAACAGTCTGGTTTTGGCTTTCTAGTCCTTGGTCTCTTTCCCAAGCTGGCTGTTGACAGACTATGGAGTATTACACATGGGTTTTAATCTTCAGGAAACATAAAGCATATGTAGCTGGCTCCAAATCACCAGCTCTCCCATACCACTGAAAAGGAAAGATGGGGTTTAGGAGAAGGGCTAGAGTACAGAGGAGTGGGAGTAGTGGGAGCTTACTGAGTTTTGCATATAACCCCAGCCACTGCCATGATCCCACTGAGACTGAGACAATTAAAATTACTTGACCAATGTTTCAGCTGTTTGAAGCTAGGCCAGGAACTGCTTGGTGTCTACAAATATCAGAAAGATATCAAAAACACAGCATAGTGTTGTCTCTCCCTCTCTTCAATTGCAAGTGTTTCCATTTACACTCAGCTGGTACATTCAATCTAATATCATGTTTCATTCTTACCTGAGATGCAGTTGGAAATGAATACAGTCCTTCAGGCAGAAAAAAAAAGAAAAGTTTTCCGCAGATGATGTCACTTCTTTCTCTCCTCTCACAGCATTTGTTCCTCTTGTTGTTCTTTGTGGTGAAGGAAAAAAGCCCAAAGAACTCATTTGATTTGCTGCCAGTCAGAGGATGGCAATGCTCTAATTTGATCACATTCAACCCCAAATTCGGGTGATGTGAGTTGAATCCTGTCCCAGATTCTGCAGCTCAGGCCTTTTCTAGACTAAAACTCTCTCCAGACAACAGTGCCACAGCCCAGGGTCAGTAGCACCACCAACCCAGCAAAGACCACTGTCGCCTCTTTTGACAGGCTCACAAAACAGAGACTCTTTAGCAAGTTACTTAGGAATTTCCCTGTATCTAGGCCAGCCTTTGACAGAAGAATTGCCTGTGGATATTTGCATCAGTCACAACACATTCCACAATATAATCCAGCAACCAGCCCAGACTTTCTGTAATTAGACCAGAGTAATCCTGGCTCCTGCAAAATCTATGTCCTTTCTCCTTCAGAAACTCAACAGGTGAGGAACAACCTCACTGATCGAGTTATGTCTCTGTCCTACTGTTATTTGATAGCTTTGGGGAGGGGGACATGGGGAATGTCAATAGTTTATAAGGGCACTCCTGGAAGAAGAAGCCAGGAAAGAAGAGATTTGTGGGAGTGTCAGAGCATTGTCAGATCAACTACATGAAGGACAGGACTTCGTACCTCTAGCCTGCACATCCTAAGACTTTTTCACCCATATCTTTATATTATAGTATTATTGTTCTTTAGAGTTTAATAAGTTTCCCCATTGTTATGACATATGACAGCACATTTGTGTTGGTGGATGAAGCAAAGTGGGAACAATGACTTGTTTTCTGTAACAAATACCTGTCTATTCCAGATTGACAATTTCTACTTAAGATAATTTACAAAAGGAAAGGTAAAACACCCTCTCCTGGGGTATTATGAAAAGAAATAACGAAACATTAGATGTATGCTTTTACAAATGGAACAAAACATAAAGCTTTATATTAAGAGCATAAAAGAAAATAATAGAATGAAAAAATTTACATGTGACTTGATTGACAGTTACTACAAAAAAAAAATATTTCTATGCATATATTCTTACCTATAAAAAATTGTATTCATCTGGAATCTGGGTGAAAATCTTTCTCTTCTGGACTGACCTAAAGGAGCCACAAACCCTCCAAAAGCCATGATCTGTAGGTGATGAAAGTGGCTTTGGGCTCCAGGACCAAGCTATTACTGATTCACTCAGTCATTGAACACCAGGCCATACATGTGGTTTCTATCAGTGCAGCCAGTATGTTTTTAGTATTTACCAGAGCAGAGCAAAAGCTTTCATAGAAAGGGCTGGTTACGCTTTGGAAAGGGACTGCTTTAGCAGTGCCCTCCTTCTTTCTGCTGCTTTTGGGGATTTGCTGATGGATTTTGGCTTTCTCAGGATGCTGACCACCCTCAAGAGGAGCCAAACAGGGAAGATACATTACGTGTCTTCCTCCAAACACCCTGTACTGTCCGGGGCAGCAGCATGCTCTGGGAAAGAGAAGAAGACCCCTTTCCCTGCTGCCATATGCGCTCCAGCATCGTGTGGAGCGCGGCAGCACCAGAGCCTGCAGGAGCGGCGGCGGCTAATGGACACATTAAAGGGAGGCCGTGCTTGCTGGAATGCAGGCAGACAGACGGCACACTTCGAGAACGGATTCTCTTAAACACATCACATCCCTATTTCCTACCTTCGGCAACTTAGAAAATGGGACTTCATTAATGTTATTCTAGACAAAGAGCGGCAGAGAAATGTAACGTTAAAAAAAGCCTATATTTTTAAATTGAGAGAGACCAATTACAAAAGCTATAAACACTTTAATCATTTCTCTGAACATGTGGAAATACATACATTGGGAACCTTTTTCATAGGAAATGCTGAAATCCTTTTCTTAATGGCACATTTTCTTAATGGCTTTACAGTTTCTCAGTTCATTTCAAAGGGCTGTTATTTGTTATGTGGACATAAGTTTAGATTATGGTTTAGAATGCTGAGAGATGTTTGAAAGAATTATCTTGTGGATGGTGGCAGCTACTTTAGTGTTGCCTTCTGTTCTTGCTTTGAAATATATGGGGGGGGGGGGAGATACAAGGGGGTGGAATGTCTGTGTGCTAAGTATTCATCATAAAAATGTGGGGTGAAATCCTGTCCCAAGTCAAATCAAGAACATATCTGGTATTTCTTCATTTTCCAGATTTTATCAAGGTATTTTACTTTATTAAGTATTAAAAGTTTATTAAAAAGCATGTATCTATTATTTGCAATAGTTATTTTTACCTTATGCTGTGAATCCTTGATCTTCGGGGGTATAACAACGATATGTGCAAGACCGAAAAAAAATAAAAAACAAAAACATGTTGTAAAAAAAGAAGTCATAACACAGGCATTGCAGATGATGAAGTCAGAAAATTAGGAAACATTGATAATTTCTGGAAACAGAATACTCTTTCTAAAAGATTAAATTTGTGTCACATGAGTGTCTTAGAATAATGTGGAGGTCTTGGATGAAATCCCAGCCCTGTTGAACACAGTGGGAATTTTTCTTTTCATTGTAACAAAACCAAGTTTTCACTTGCCCCTCACTTTAAAAACATGCAGAGGTGCACTGGAATTTCTCCTTTGGACACAAATCTCATCTGGCTCAGACATTTGCACTCCTTTCCTGTGAGAGAGAACACTCTGCTCCATGTCTTCCAGAGCTCCAAGCCTGAGTTCCTTCACTACTCAAGTATCTCACAGAAGGGAATTCTCGCCCTAAGTCAGAGACTGTACTGATTCCCCAAATGCCTAATTTATACAAATTGCATTGAATAACTATCAACACCCCCTCTACCTTTGGTAACAAGCCCATTCCAGTGTATCTAAGCACTTATACAGACTTGGGAAATTCTGAATGAAATTTTTGGGAGAAACAAAACAGAAATAAACCTATGTTAAAATCCTCTTGTCCATATTTAAGACTTGCTGGAAACACTAGAGTATTTAGGGGTCTCTGGGAAAATTCAAAAACGAAATAACAATGGCAGATTAAATCAGCTTCAGTGTCTGGATTTACCCTTACTTCAAAGCAAGTAGGGATTGCTAACACAATGCCACACCATGCTTATGTGAAGTGAGAACTGCAGCTTCCCCAGAAGCCTCTGAGCTCAAGTGGGTGTCAGCCTTCACCATCCTCTATTCTGGTTTACATCTCATTGAAAGGAGAAAGGATGTGATTGCCTGCAAATCCTAAATGTTTGTAGTTCTCAGCACTTTAAACATAACCTCTAAGACATTACTCTACTGTTACAGACATTTTGCTTAAAGAAATACTCTGGGTCATTGATTTAATGTCTTCCATCGCTAATCCAGATATTGCACTAACACCTCTTTAAAATGACTAGGCAGGTTTGACGTGACCAGTGGGATACACCCTGTGAGGCACCACTACTTGGCCCAAACCAAAGACAGTAGAGTTCAGCTGATGTGGCCACAACTCTGTTCAAAGTTTGGGGTTTTTCTCCCCTTACTTCTGTGTCTGATTTCATGAGCAACAAAGAGTTTTATTTGCTGAAACACTAAAATCTGTAACTTAAATATTTTCCCCCACCACCACATACACACACTGGAAGTCCACCTGGCATTTGGAAGACAGTTACACACCCTCCATATTTCATGGAATTGTGGAAAACTATATCCCATTGCTTTTTTGCTTTGATCAAAATCTCACATTACCTATTCTACTTGCAGACTACAGTCCTTGCAGGACTTACTTTAAGCAGAGGTAGATGCAAATTGTCTCCCCATCTGTATCATGGATTGTGCTTGCCACATGCAGGCTTTCCATGTGCCCAGTTGTCTCAATAGCAGTGTTGACAGGGCAAACCCTACCAAAAAATTTTAGGATAATTCATATAATTTGTGCAATTAATCTGCGGTTTACACAGTGCACAAAAGTGTTGGCATGGTCTCACTTGTTGGAGGATAGCAGATAAATTCCCTAAATGTCATCCTCTAAAGAACATATTCAAACAATGACGTTGTTCTTTGTCTCTGGGGGTGAAGACTGAGCCTGGAAACCAGATGTCCACCATGCTTTACACCCAGAGAACGAGAAGGCATGTGCTTGTGTGTGTGTTTGCCCAAGCATGTATGTGTGTGTGTGTGTGGCGGGGGGGGGGGAGAGAGAGGGAGAGAGAAAACCTTGGAGAAGAAGAAATCCTCCCATCCTTTAACAAAAAAAAAATTAAAAATTGAGGGTACACCTCACATTGAATAAAGCATGCTTAAAATAGAGTGAATTTCCCTTCCTCATTTATCTCAAATGATTCCTGAATTTTAATCTCAACCTGTATAACAGAATATTTCAATGACTTTTCTTAGCTGTCTGAAACAAGCTGGGAGGTCTGCAATATCTCATGTTGTAGCTCTTCCCAATAAATTTGAAGTTGGATTGCACATTGCAGCTGCGCGTTGCACATCTTAACAATTATAACTTGTGCAATATGAACTACTTCAAAACAATATGCAAATGGTGCCTGAAGAGCCAAAAGCTTCCTCTTAGGCATTCAGATAGCCTGGGAATTTCTATGGAAAATTGACTGGAGCAGCATGCAACTCATGGAGAAATTACAGGGAGTTCTCAACAGTGATTTGATGGATACCACTTGGAAAGAGAAAGGGGTGCAATGGATGTGGGATGGGGGAAGATTCTCATGCCATTCTGCCCTGGGGCAGCAATACCAGTCATAGTTTGGTGCATGAAAGCCTGTGCAAGACAATTGAGCATTAAATAGTTATATGAACACTAATGGCGTTGCTCAGTCTGCCTCTCAAAGCTGAGGAAAGGACCTGGCAACTTCCAGGAAATGACTGGCATGGCCACCAGATTCAACAAATTCATGCTTCCTTCCTGAGGAATGATGAAAGGCAGAAGGACCTTTACGGAAAAAAAGGAATGTGCACCTCTCACATAGTAAGATTGGAGCAATAATTGAACTCTCAGGAGGGCCTGTAGCTCTGGGACTTCAGTGAACATCTAGAAATGCTGTGCACAGCCCAGAGACAACTTTATCCATATACAAGAGTAGAACACAGAGCTCCTCATGTCCAAGAAATCTCCATAGCCATCAATAAGATTGGATAGCTTTATTGCTTTCATTAACCAGTGTCAGATTTTTATGTCAGCTGAGGCAGAGGTAAAGAAAGGATTGGCTTCCTTAAGATATAGCACTCTTGTGATTAGCCTTTCCACCCAGCCCAGCTCATGATGCCATATGTATTCACATGACTGTCTTATAGTACTGCTCAGACACCACAAAACCTGTGATTTATTTCTTTCCCCTAATGTCTCTAAAAGGCAGGGAAGTGCCATTACACCCATCTCACAAATAAGGAAAAAAAAAAAAATCACTGAGAAGCTCAGCAGACAGAATCACCCCAGAAATTCACCCAGGATGAAAGAGGGTGCTAGAGTCCCTCCTGACAGACAGGCCAAGCCTACTTCTTCTTGCCATCTGTGTGTGATCTGCTAATATTCTCAGAAGCACAGATGTTACAACAGCCTTCCCTCCCACCAGTTCGCAAGCATGCTGGGAGGCCCTTCCACTTTGAAGGTTTCAGGTCACATTTAGCCTAAATCCATCTTTTTGCAATCAAACAGAGAAACACCTGTCAGTTTTGGGGAGCACACTTCAGCTTTAGGAGGTGAGGGACACTGAATATGGAGAGAAGAACAAAAGAACATCTGCTGGTGCTCCCCCCAGGACAGGAGATCAAAGATCACCCTTTTTCAAAGATGGTCATACTGTCCAGGAACATAAAACAAAAGACAAACTGTGATTGATAAGTAAATTCTATCACCCCATAGATCCTTAACAACAGAGAAAGTACTTATTTGTATTTTTTATATCCCTTTACATATTGCTTCTTTCCTCTCTCAACTCTCTGTCTTTTGATTTCAGCATGCTTATTACTCTTTTTCACTATCATATTCCTTACACTTTGGATTCTGGTTTAGCTTCAAATTTTTCATTTACTAGAAATGCAACAACCTGGTCGAATTAAAACGCAAATTGGATTTAGAGTACTGCTTAATTTGAGCTCTGGCGTCCCAGATGTTGGTTAGGTGCGCTGAACACTGTAAAATCTAATAATATTTTTTGCCTAAAAAAAGATACATTAATATAACATTAGGAATGAGATGTGCTGAGAGCCAATGGAAGCCAAAAGAAATCTGAGTAAATGTTGCAAAATTGCTTTTTCTCCCTTCAATTCCCACCCTCTCCCTGGGCTTTAGGTACTGAAGCACATGTGGAAGGCCCTTGTAACACTAGGAAATGCTATACAGTTGTGGTTTCACAGAACAAAACAAATTGTCTTACCTCCTCTAATATTTAATCCAGATTTGTAGTTTCCCAGTGCACCGCTGTAAAATCACCCAGTGCAGCAGGGTCCTTTGATAGCACAGGAGTGCCAAGTCTCAAGGTGGCTGAGCTGAGGGTTATGTTTCAATTTGGCAGTGGAATACCGTTTCCATAGACAAATTAACATTGTTTCATTTCATTTTGACACCATAATGTCTTTTCCATAGACCTGCACTGACATTGTCGTGAAATCATTGCATCCCAATCAAGTGAATGGGAAATTAGCACCATGACACAAAACATACTGAGAAAGTAACCACAGCTTAGTTTATTTGTCAAACTGAAATACGTCAGCCACCTTCAAATGCATTTTCTGAAGCACCAGAATACTCAAGTGCAGGAGTCAACAGGAATAAAATATAGCCTACTAAATATGTTCCTTTCATTCAAAATTTAGGAACACTGCTACAGACTGTTGGTCCTTACTGCTGGCTCTGCACATTAGGGCTCATGCCCTTCCTTCCCTCCCTCTCTTCCTCCTCTCAGCATTTTTCTTCGGTGCTTGCATCTGAGCTGAGAGTTTGTAGTTCCAAGGAATCAGTGCAATCCCTGTGTCCCTCAGCTACCCAGTGTGCTCAGTCGCAGTGGGTGCTGGGAAACTTTGCTGTTAGCATTTTGATGGGACTTGAAATTAAAATCATCCTGGGATTTTCATGGTTTGAACTTCAGGACTTTGGCAATATTGCTGCTTTTGAGAGCTAAATTTGGAACCACAAAAATCTCTGTTTAAAGGAGAAACATCCTGTTTACTTTAACACAGAGAATAAGCAGGGAAGGGAAAAAACCCTAGTAGCCAAATCACAGATTTCTTAAACTTTTTGCTCTCAGGCACATCTTAACAATAGAAATCACAGGGGTGATCACAAAGGGGTCACATATCCAATATTGTTCTATGCCAATGATAGTGCTAGGATATCAACCTACGTAACAATTTTATTTTCTCTTCATTCCATTCATACATATACACAAATACTAAAATAAGTCAAGTTTTCACAGCAAGCACTAAAAATGTCCAAATTTGCTTCTCTCATGCATATTATACACTATTACTGCACTCTTGATATCTGTCACCATTTTCTTTTGTGCCACACCACAGCAGATCTTTCCAACTCACAAAATCTGCTCTCTCCTCCCAAGCCCTTCCCAATGTTCCATTTCTTCCCCCAACTCTGTCTTGCACAACCCATCCATCCCATCTGATGGAGGAAGCATCTCTACTGCCCTGGGCTCTGCTTCTGTAACATTATCAGGTGAGAGCAGAGGGTGATAAAGAACCAGTTTTATGTTGCCACAATCATATATTTTGGGCTTTTGGAGCCAAAAACATCTGCACCACTTCCCAAACTCTGAGTTTACAATCCTGCCAGCAGGACTTCAGTAAGGAGAAACTTTCAGACAAGGGGAAGGCAGTACTTTTAAAAGTGGTGGCAATCTACATCTTGTGTATCAGCTCATACCTTGTGCTCTCTTTTGAGCTGATGGGACCATAAACAGCATTAAACACTCATTCACCCCTGTCCATGGACCCCTGCCAACAAGGTACTCTTGAGCAGAGTTCAGCCAAGCTGATGCATAAGTGAGACTGTACCATAATCCTCCCCCTGCAGCCTGGCCCAGGCAATTTTGCTTGCTTGTACTTGTGGAAAAGGAAGGAAGAAGCAAAAAAGGCAGGCAAACGGTTAAAAAAAATTAATTTCCACATTCAACAACAAAGCGATTTTCTTTCACTCTTACCATCTCAATCTAGTCCATTTCGCATATGGAGGAAGTGAATTAGATTGAGCCAAATTCACTCTTTTAAAAATCATCTAGGCACTGCCTTTCAATTTTCAGTGTCTTTTCCTCTTTGATGTGTTCATATAGTTTCCACTTACACTAAGCAAGAATCTCAGATATTCATGAAGAAGCAGCTGGGCCAACTCACCTGTCACTTCACTCTCTTTCACGCTGCCCTGACAGCATGAAGCAGATGAACTCTAGTGGGTATCACCCTCTGGAATATTTCTCTTGCCTGATGGGAACCCTCTGTTGTCATCGCTGTTGGCCAAAGCACTGACTTGGGAGGTGTTTGCCTCTTCCCAGCTGGCATCAAATTACCGTAACAGCCTCTCAGGTCTTTGAGAATAAGAAGGAGTTCAGGATTAAACTCCTGCCCTGCTCACAAAGACTGTGTCCAGAATTGCATTTCTCGTATTCATCCCACCCCTAGGGTGAGCAGCACTCAGATGGAGCCAGGCTGTGTCCCACTGTGGAGATTCATCTATCCCAAATGTTCTCCCCTGGCTCACAGTGCTTCCTGGGTGTCTGGGAGCACCTAGCTGAGCATCCCCACACCAAAAAATGTGAATGTGTTTCTCTCACTCCAAGAAGAAAGTTCTTGAAAGGCAACCTCTGACCCTCTGGAACTATATTTGGACTCTCAATTGTTTTTGCAGACAGAAACATGGTCTCTACTGGACTGTGGACCATTTTACTCCTCTACAGTCTTTTTTTATGCAGTTCTAAGCAGCCAGAATAGGTGGACAGATCTTGCTCCCAGACCTTCCCCTGACTGCTGTATACCAGTTTTTTCAAAGTATTAGGTGGTGAGAGACCAGTTAGGGCTCTAACTATAATTTCCAATTCTTCATTCCTTCAGTTTAGCAGAATCACTCTTAGTTATATACCATGTTCTAGCTCTTTTGCATGGAGAATAAACCACAAAAATCCAGTCTGGCATTTGTGGTTGTTTTGAATTGCCTTTCCAGAATTTTTTAGTCTCAAGTTTATGCTTACTCAAATTCTAGTTAGTCTGTTTATAAAAATACTATGCAGAAAACATGCTAATTGGCAGAGAAGCCCCTTTTTCAGTGTCAGCTTGCTCACACTGGATTCCTTGCAAATGGAGCTGTAGTTTATTTTACAGGATACCTCCCAGCCCACAACTTCCTCAGGTATCTAATGCAAACCAAGATGAGCACCCAGCTGACATCCTCCTGGGCTTGAGCAGATTCGTGGGGTGAAACCACACTGTGATAAGTGCACTGAAGAGATTACTAAGGAGGAAGCTGCTCAGAACAAGGCTGTAAAGCACCATGTTGCTTTTGCTTTTAAAAAAATATAACAACAGAAAGTTGTCACATTGATATCACTCTTCCAAAAATTGGCATGTGTCTGTTCTTCAGGACCTGGGTTGTTACTGTATTGCTTGGCTGGTAGCCTGCCTGTGAAGGGACAGAGAAAGGGAAACAGAGAAAAGCAAAAAAACCCATCCCTAACTTAGGAATCATTTCAAGGCCTGAGATGTGGACAGGTTTGCCGAAAGATATCTTGGAACTGTACAAGGTAAACATGGTCTAAATCACCTGCTTTGGGAAGATAAGTACCACGAGTTCTCTAAGCTAAATGTACACCGCTGAAATTTGATTGAAAACTTTGCGATGTGAAGACTGAAAATCACAAGAAGGAGGCAGGCAGCATTTAATCTGCTGTTGGATGACAATTCAAGATAGACTGATAGAGATACCTGCTGCCTGATAAACCAGTCAATATTGTAGACGGTAGATACTTGCAGGAAACAGACACTGCAAAGAGGAAAAAATTCTGTGTATTTTTATATTTTCATCCTGTTCTCAGCTCCCTGCTTAGCAGGATGAGACTTGTATTTTCCTGTGTTAAGTTATTGCACTTCAAATACTGTGACCACCCCAATTTCTTTTTAAGGGCATGTTATTTGAGGTAGAATAACGTGTACAAAATGAATGCATGAAACCCAAGGAATTCTAAATGCCTGGAAAATACAGGATGATAGAAACCAAAGGTGAGATATCCAGTCACTATTCTGTACTAATTTTTTATCTTGTCTATTACCGAAGAATTATTTGCCCACTAAGCTACTACAAACTCAACGGTGGTGTTTAGTATAAGCAGTGGGTCTTTCAAACAAGTTTACCTGGGTGTGAGACCAGGAAGGAAAATACATGAAGTTTTAAAAAGCATGGGGAAACCACAGACAAGCAGAAAACCCTATTTACACTTCTCTTTGAAAGGACTTGGACAGTCATTGTATACATATTCTCACTACAACACTTCACTTTGTGTGCACCAATCTTTCGCGTTATGTTTATTACGGGAGCTAAGACAGCAGGCTTTCTAGCAGCTCTCTGCTGCTGCTGTCTTACTATGATTTTCCTATTTTTTAATTAAAAGTATATTTCACAGCCAAGCCAAATGTTTCATAATAACAAGAAGGAAATGCAGAGAAACAGCAAGGAAAACTTTTGACCTGCTGTGGACTGAACATACTTCTTCTTGCCATGCAACAAGACTAAATCATCGCATGTGTTGCTGATGGACATTCATCATTATTTCTTCCCAAACTGAAGGCATATTTCATTTTCCTGAAGCCTGGATTTTCTCCAAGTTTAGCAGGGAAATGTTGCTGCCATTGGAGCTTGTTGCTGTGTGTCACCACCTGCTGGCAAACATCAGCTGAGGGTTTCTGTCTTGATTGTGCAGCTAAAACAGGGTAGACAAGGACTTTTATCTTCCTTGATAGAAACAGATAGGTGGCTACAAACAGAACATATGTTATTTAAACAGATTTTTGGTCTTGAATGCATATATTCAGACCAAGCCTGTTTGTATATCATCTAGTCTGGATCCTGCAAACCATTACTCAGGTAACTAGATCTTAATACAGGAGAAAAGATGCAATTACATAGAAAAGTTTATCGGTATGGGAAAATGTTCACAGACAAACCTGAGCAGGAAAACAAATAACTAAAAAATTAAATATACATGGCAAATGCTGCTGCAACATTTAATTTAAAATAAAGTAGAGTGAAAAGTTACAATAACCTTCTAGAGACAGTCTCGGGTTTAAATTTCCTGATTTATGCAATTTATTTTAAAGGTTTAATGATTAGAGGTTGGGCTTTTTTTTTTTTTTTTTTTTTTTTCCCATAGATGTTTTTAAGAAATCAGACCTTTGAATATGAAAGTATATATTGAAGCATATAATATTTATTCTATCCACCCTAATAGGTAAATGTGTGTTGCAGTGTGGGCTCTAATGCTGATAATTCATATCATTTATCTGATAGATCAGGAGCCATTACGGCCTGTTGTGTAAATTCATATTTTGGCACTCTTTAAAAAGTGGATTATTATTGACCCGATAGACCGTAACAGCTCCAAAGAAGCCATTACTGTCTATTGTGTAAGTCCTTCATGGCGCATGTTTTATTGACCCTTTGGAGCCATCGTGGTCTGTCTTGTCAATCCGGATGCCATACGAGCGTATTAAGGCTGCCTGCGTAATATCCGTACGGCATCGCAGTCGCATTATTGATGCGTGACCCTACAAAATTACATTTTGAGCCACGTCATCCAGCTGCTTTTCTCCTCAGGTTCCAAAACACCTATTGTTCTGGTTCGCATCCTGAACTAGAGACAAGTGCTACAAAAATTGTCTGAACGTAATGAAGCCATCACTCTTTTTTCTTTTAAAAACAAAAAATGGTGAACATCAGGTTCTTGCTCAACCAGAAGGAAAGAGAAATGGCTGTGGGTGGTCAGATCACTCCAGTTCTTCATGACCCCTTCTCTTCTCCCAGCTACACACCTACAGGAGAGCACTGTATAAATAGTCCTTCCTTAATAGTCCACAAAACCACCTCGCCAGACAGCAGGGTGTCCAGCTTGCCTGTGCAGGCAGAAGACAAACAGGGTTCACCCTCTGTGAAGAGGTTACCACCCTGCACAAGGAGCAAGCAGGCTTGCACACAGCCCTGGGCTAAAGGGTTCATATGCACCATGTGCACTGAGGGGCCTGGATCTGAGGGATTTAATGAGAAACAGAAGGGACAAAACCAAGACCTCAGTAGAAAACCAGTCCTAAGGGACTGCCTACCACTGCTTCCAGGCTGGAAATAACTCCCTGGCCAATCCTACAAACAAAACTTCTGCAAATCCTTCCTATCTGGCTGACCCCTCCGTTAGGGAGCAGACAACTCCACCCTGAGCATCGCTCTGCCCAGCACACATCTGTCAAGGCAAACACAGCTCACTGTCAGAAGCCTGTTACCTGCAGATTGTCTCAGTCCTTTTCTTCCAAACAAAAACTGCACAGAAACCACACAACCTAAGCCACCTCCAAAGCAATGTCTTCCTGGGACCATATCAAATTCAGCTGAACAGCCACTGGGGTTAAGTTCAACCTGCAGCTGACTAAATGCTTGAATTATTCCCATGCCTGGCATAATAAAGATCTAGTGTTGGCAGTGCTTGCTTGTCTTATACATTCATAAATATTTATCCAAATATTAATGAGCAGAAAAACAATTTATTTCTTTTTTTCCTAATTGTAACATCAATTCTAATATATTTTGTTACTTAGTCACCTCACAAGTATATTGATTTTCTTATCTACCAATAGGTATGTAAATGTTTTACAAGTGCATGCCAGGATCCTGAAATGAGAACTGTGTTTGGAACTCATAGCAGGGCTAGTACTTTTAGATTTATTTGGATTTTTTTCCTAAGCACAGTGGGAGCTAGGCAATAAAAATTCATCATAGAGGATGGGTAGTGGTTCCATGCAATGTACATCTCTGGAGGCTTCTTCAGACAGTATGTAAATGCAACATACCTGTGCAAAATGTACATAGTGTTGCAGAAGAGTGTTTGCTCCTACCATTCTTCTACACACATTGTTTTTCTTCTTTCATACCAACACACATATACCTGACTCTTGTGCATAATATTGACATGATTTATGATTTCTGAATACAAGTGTGAGAATCTCAGTTCTAAGACAACATTCAAGAACTTTAATTTAGGTTTCAAATTCAGCAGCCTGCTAAAGCACACAGCTGACTGAGTGCAGGTGGAGAGTCCCAGCAAAGCCAGCTTTCTGCTTAACCACCTTGTTGAATTGAGGCCTCACTTCTGATAGATCTCAATGTCTTTTCATCACCCACCTAGACAACAAAAGATGCGGGTAATCTGATCTTGCCTAGTAACTGAAAACTTTTTCAGCAATATTAATTGTGACAGCTGTATATTTCCTCAGAGAGAAAGATAAAGCCTTTGGTCTCTGCAATTCACTAAAAGAACAGTTTATTTGTTTAGCATTTCCTTGTGTGTGGCTGGAAATTATATCAGGTGCTCGCCAACACCCTACTGTGCATTGATGCAGAGGACCACAGAAAATAACCTCTGGTGCTGATAAGAATACTCATGAAACCCTCTTCTCTCTGCATAGGTACTCATAAGCCCTCTAGGTGGCATGTACAAAAGATGGAGATTGTCTGACATTAATGGAGTTGCATTTCTGATCCAGGAGGCTCATCTATTTCAGGCAGTTCAGGAATAACTCTCAGTGCCCTTCCAAATAATAAAAAAAAAGTGAAAAGTGGAAAGTTTTGTGTGCCTTTTGTATGGACATATTTTGCCAATGCCTTTTATCCTGATAGTGGTTTATTTGTCATTATTGTGGCAAAGAGAATAAAAAGATGTCCTGATTTAGCCAAAGTATGCAAAATCTTTTTGCCTTTTCCTTAATAAGATCAAGAAGAATTTAGCTAGAGTTGGTATCAATAAAGTTAATACACAGGATACAATGCTTACCAAATAAACACATTTATTTTACAAATGGTAGCTTTACTTCTTTTCTAATTCACTTATTTTTAGAGATAGGAATTGATTTGTCCAGAGGGAAAAATAGCAGCTTCACCACCAGCTTCAGGGGAGTTATATCCAATACACACTGTTGTAAGCACAGGCAAAATTTCAACCCAGTATCCTGGGCAAAGGGCTCCTTTCCTTCTCCTCACAGGTTTCTGAGACGAGGAACAATTTCTAGCACTGCCAATTGAAGCCCCTACAAAGAGAGGGCATGGGGATTCAGCAGAGCTCAAAGCCTATGAGAGAGCCAGATCTTAGTTTAATTTAGGAATAAGGACTGCATCTAATGGGCATATTATGTGCATCTCTCTGGTCCCCCTGATAGCTACAGGTAAGGAAAAGTAGATCAGGCTGCTTCATCTTAACACTGCAAAAAATAATTGCACTCATATAATATCCCTACAGTTCAGATCAGAAAAATGCACAAACACCTTCAGCAACTGTTGTCATGGGTTATAGTAGGAACTTCCAGAATCTGAAATCTGATTCAGTAGATAGCCTTATATATGGAAAAAAAAAAAAAAAAAAAAAAAAAAAAAAAAAAATGGCCGGGGGAGTTGTATTTCATATTTCTATTGTAGTGTTCCAATTCTGCTCACAAAACCATGGACAAGCAAGCCTTTGCCTGGACTTCTCAGGGCATACAGCTGATGAGCTGCCTAAAACAGCAGGGCCACTGAGAAAAAATACAACCAAAATGTTCAGCATCAGGATCACCTCACTCATAAACTCCTGACAGGCTGAATACACCAGGGCTGGAATTACTGGAAAGATGATGATTTACCTTTTTCCCAACTGCAGACAACTCTGAATCCTGCCACAAAAGGCAAACAAAAAACCATGAAAATATTTGATGACTTTGTGTTTTTCTATGACAACCAACATCATTTATGACCCATTATGTAATGACATGAGCATTATACATTGAAAAGCTGTCTAGAAAGACGTTGCAAATAAACATTTCTGGTTTGCAAACAGGAAGCTAGAGATATTACTGTGGAAGCTGAGAGGATGGGGTTTGATTCTTGAAACATGAGTGATTTGTTTTTTCCTTCCATCTCCTCCAAACTCAGGGTGCAGTCATATTGTTATTAGCTAATGCATGTCATTTTCTCTACACTGTTATAGTTAAAATATAACTTGAGAAAAAAATGAACAGCAAGAGAAAGACAGACTAGATAGATAAAAGACAAGAAGAAAAAATGGCAAAAAGCTAAAATAGGAGGTATAAAGTATCTGAGGCTACAGGGATTCAAACCAAGTGCTGGAAGAGTCTAATCTCCAATAGTGGCCCATTGCAGGGGCTTCAGCCAAGAATGAATGTTCTGATGAGGGAAGCATCTTCAAATTCTACATATTGCATATGCATATGTGTTCTGCCTTATAGAAGTTGTTTTTCAGATGCAAGTAGTCATCATGGCAGTTAGAAGGGTACAGAGAGGTAACACTTTGTGATAGCCTAAGTATTTCTGGGAAAAACCCAAGAGTTTGGGTCTCAAAAATCTTCTTTGAGGCTAGGCCAAGAAACAGACTTCAACCCAGGTTTTGCTGATTCCTTTTCAGACATGAAGAAGGGTCTGTACACTCAAAATCCTGTTGAGTTTTTGAGCTGTGTTTCTCAGTCCAGCAGCAATCTCTCCACAAATCCTGCTTGGCTCCTATCCTTAAGTCATTACAACTACTACAGCACTACACCTGCCCCTGGCTTGAGTGACTGAGCAAACTCCTGACAGCAGTAGGCTTTAGCTGGCCAAACCACACACTTTTCCCACTGCAGCCTGCACAGGGGGTCACACTGCCAGCTCCTGCCCAGCCCTCCGTGTGCAGTGCAGCATGGCCTGCCGGACTACACGGAAGTTAGTGGAGGGCTCACCAACAACTTCCACCAAAGCAGGATTAGGCCCTTTCTCCTTCTGACATATTTCAAAACATCCTTTTTTTTTTTTTTTTTCCTAGCTGCTCATAACAGTTGCCCATATAAGCATCAAATAAACACTGGCGTTTTTTTATCCTGACATTGGTGTTATTGTGAAGGAAGTTTTCAGTCAAACAATACCACTGAATAAAATCTTTTTTCCTGACAATGTCATGTGACAATTTTTTTGCTTTAACCTGAATTTCTAACCCATTTTAAACCTGCCATTTTTTCACACATTAATGGGAAGAAATTTTTTTCTTCTCTTTCTTATTTCTCTGCCTTTTTCCCCCCTTCAGTAGATGAACTTTAAATGCAATAGTGCTCATCCTAAGTGACCCTGCCTGCTGGGAGTAATTGTCTAGAGGAGAATAGAAGAATATAAGAGCTTTTGTGCAAGGGAATAGAGAAGACAGACTTTATTATGATTCTGAATCATAAGCCTGCTCTCTCTTTTTTTTTTTTTTTTCCTTTCTCTCCCTTTCTTTTTTTTTTGGGGGGGGGGGGCAGCTTCTAACAGCTGTTTCCCATCACAACCGGTGTTTGAAAGACACAGCAAAATTGAGTGTATCAGTATCACAATTAGTTTCACAGGCGGCTAATAACTTACTTGCCAGCCATGCCTGATTTAATCAGGACAGTCCTGATTTATGGTTGTTTGTCCCAGTGTCCGATTTTCTCTGCCAGTTCCAACACAAGGAGATGCATGCAGCCCACTTCTGCACTCTGTCAGGGCCACCAGTTCACTTCAGTGGGCTTGCTGCACTGGAGGGGAAAAAGGAGGAGGCAGCCGAAATGAGGAGTCTGGAGTCCTCTAACACAACCCAGGAAATATATTCTTCTTCCTGTGATAAACAGAGCATCTCACACTGGTGCAGGAGTGCCAGGCTGATGTGTAGGGGCTTGTACATTTATCAAGGTATCTCACAGTGGCCTGCTATCCCCCTCTTCCCTTGTGACCTGGAGGAACCTCCTGGGTTGGGGTCAAGAGGTGATTTTAGCAGCACATTATCTCAAGCCTGCAAGGCCCTGAGCTGCTGCGAGTGAGTCTTCTGTCAATGGTGCCAAATTACACGTGGCTCATTTTTGCAAAGTGATCTACTGCTGCTGCTCATTGGGGACAGAGCTGAGACCATCCAACTCATTTTTCTTAGGACTGCAAGCTGGTCTGGAGGAAGTCCCAGCAGCAAGAGCCCAGCTCATGCCTTTCTCACTCAGCAATTCTACTCCTCGGAGCTGAAAAAAATGTCCATGAGAAGACATTTAATGGATCGGTTGTAGCACTTAAAAGATGAGATTTGAGGCAGTCTTGCCTGTGACTACAAAAGGGTAAGAAAAAGAAAAGAAGAAAACAGGTTTGTAGGAGGCTTTCGACTGGGTTGGCTAACCACTGTTCTTCCAGCTTAAAGGAAATAAGCAAATATTTTCCTTATAGAACATGGAAAAATAAGAAATATTTTGTTATAAACAGGGTCTGAAATAACACCCACAGGGCTCTTCAGGGTGATTTCTCCACAATCACCTGTAAATTGCTCCAGAGCTCTCCTTCATATCTGTCTGCATCTCTCTCTGCACTGGGATTGTTACAAGACCAGGGCAGTGACTAAGCCTCCAATGAGACAAGTCCCCTGCCCACTGCTGTCTCGCTGTCACCTTGGGCTCCCCAAAGTATGGCAAGGTAAAAGGTCTGTTTATGTTCACTGTTTCTTTCTCATATTTTGTTTTGCTTTGCTTTGCTTTTGCTTATATTTCTGAAATTAAGAGAAGGCTGATGCCCAAACCCATAGCTGTGGTTTCTACAAGTCACTACCATAACCATAACCCTCAGGGATGTCTAATCAGGAGAGCTGGAGCAGGTTCATGTCAGAGGGAGTCTGTGCACTATAATTAAGAGTGTTTTCAGGCTGCAAACAGAGGGGTTTTGCTTTAGTTTGAAAGATTGTCATGGAAAATCCCTTGTGTCACCTGTTTTAAAAGGCTTGTGTTACACTCCTATAGTTAGCTCTGAAACGTGAAAGACAAGATGGGCCTTGTCATCACCTTTTTAAGTCAGAGATCCAGAAATCTCGGTCCCTTAGTTTGATAGGGAAGGTGTAAGCAGATGCTTTGCACCTTCCACATATGCGCTGGGGTATCACACTACAATGGCACTGATTACGGCTGCCACACAGTCCTGGTCCTTGCCCTAAGGAGCTTGCAGTTTGGGTAGAAAGGCTGCAATCTCAATGGGAGGCTTCAAAGAGGTCTGCCAGCTGTGTTTTTTTTTTTTTTATTTTATTTTCCTCTTTTAATACCTTATATATGGCATTTTGCAATGCATGACAGAGAACATACATCTTGGTTAGTTATTATCTGAAGCATAGCATCTAACCAAGCTACAAGAGAGGGTCCTGATTAGTTTCCTGGAAGACAAGACATGAGCTGAGGCCACAGTACCTGGTCTTCTCCAGCTGAAAAGCAAGCTCCTATTGTCCCAAGGAGCAGGAATTGGGGGCATGTCAGTTGCAGATTTCACTAAATTTTAAGTAGGATCAAAATGCAAATTTGTATTCAGGTTTTGTCACTGAATAAAAGATGTCTTGCATAATACCTTTTACAGGAGGTATTCACACTGCTTCACCTGGAACGTTCCCATCCACCTCCTGGATTTCCTACAAGCTATTTCTAGCTGGCCCTCTCTTGAGTATGGAGACATGCTGACTTGCCTACAGCAAGAGCCATTCTCTCTATAAGGTCTGTTATGGGAGACTTAAGCTTTTCTCAAAGGCCTTTAGAGGGGACTCATGTTCTTCTGTGTTTCAAGTTAAAGGTACCTTGGGGCAGTTTGGAAACCTTAACTGAGTCAGAAACCTCATTTTTAGGTTTTACACTACTCATCTGAGGCCCTAAAGCAGAACCTGTGCCTAACTTGTCCATACAAGCAGGAATACAAGCACATGGATTTGAGTGCTAATGTCTTTGTCATCTTTCAGAAGGACACATGACTGTTAACTCATCAATGGAGGCAGAAAGTGGGACTTGTACTGCAGCAACTCCAGTAAGAAATCTAAATGTAGGATTTCTTCCTGCCCTTCTCTTTTCTCTCTCTGTTTACACAAAAGACAGACCACATTCAACGGTATCAGCGCAACCCAACCATGATACTCATTGAGCAGTTAACACACACGAAAAAACAAGGAAAAAAAGAAAAAGAAAAAGTGGCAGTCTATCCATCTCACTTGGCATGTTTATATGTCCTTCTTAACCATAAAAAAGAAGCCTGTTTACAAAGTGGAGTGTCAGGTAACATTGTGTAAAGGAACACTTATCTGAGAAACTTTGATCTCCTTCTGAAGCCCCATTACTCTGAGACTGAAGGGCTAATGGCTCCTTGGGTGGGAGAGAAAGTTTTTAACAGGAAAAGAAGGAAGTTTATTGTGCTATCTAGTGGACACATTTAGAAAATCCTGCTCCTCGGAAATAAGTCGAGGCGGTATTTCCAGCCGCATTATCCCACATTGCTCAGGCTGCTGAATGGGGTGGGGTGGGGGGGCAAAAACAAGACATTGAGGCCTCCTGTGATGGGATAGGGGGAAGTTGTTACTCTAGGGCAGGCCTGCTATCTCACTAATTTAAGTAATGGACATATTAATGGAGCTGAGAGCTAAACCAGACACAGAGCCCTGCGTATTGGAGCAAACATTTTCCATTTACAGACTCTGGGACACATTTTAACATGCTGATTCACATATTTAGGTCCTACTTGGGTGAGTAATCATATTGGCTTTGAGAGCACAAGCAGAACATTGGCCTCAAGAACAGGAGCAAAAACCACTGCCAGGAGAGTGATGGGTTGGATCCTAAAACATCTAGTTAGATATCCCTAAATATAAAAATATGATTGGTTTGTTGTTTTTTGTTTTGTTTTTTTTTAAAGGATTGACAATTCCTGGGATGCAAAAAGCAGGTTGAAAAACATACATTAGACTCAGGTAGATTTAGTTTCAGATAGGTCTGAAATCCTACAGGAACAGCATCATTCACCCTCCTGCCTTTGCAAAAATGGCATAAAATCTTGCCCAATCCTTTTTTTCTTCCTAATTTCAAGTTTTCCAGGTCTCCCTTAAGATGCTGAGCCTCACTTGATGCTTCACTGCAGTCAGAGATCTGAGTATCTCTAATCTTTGCTGCAAACACATTTCTCTAAAATGTTTGTTAAAACGTACTGTCAAATTGAAACTTAATAGCACAGACCTTCCTCGCAAACATAAATAGCACCTCCGGAGGCTCACACATCACTGCTCTTCGCTCGCATCTGTCCTGCTGCTCTCCATTTTATTTCTCCGCGCTGCCGCTTGCACTTTTCAACTTCTTCTATCTGTCGCTGAGTCCTTCATTCAAAGCCCACTGAAATCCTTGGGAGCCCATCCAATACCTGCCGCTGGCTTAGGGCCCCACCACAGCAATTCTGCCCTGCCAGCACTGAACACTTCCTTCGAGGCACTGAACAAACCCATTAACTAATCTCGTTAAAAATACTCCTTCACTAGCCGGCCTTTAAACAGTGGTGTCTATTGTATAAACGTGTATTTCTCTTATAAACAGTCCTGGGGAGACAATATAGAGATAGGCTGGAGCTGCCTTTTGCCAGTTGCTTGGCCTGTGGAAACAATTAGCTTGAAAGACAGACTTTAAAAGATGAGGGGTTTGTGCCCGCAAAAGAAAAGCAGCAGCTTCAAAAGAGTGTGATTTATTCGAAAGGGAGAAAAAAATAAAAGGAAGCAGAATAGTTAGGCTCATTGAGTTTCCATCCTGTAGTTTCCTTATTTTGCTAGGCTGTGAAAGACCGTGGCTAGGCTCTATAGAGAGTGCACATTTGAACCCAGATTTACTAATGACTGATACGGCAGTCACGGAAGTTCGATTTATGTCTTTCTTTTTCCCCAAAAAACAAGGCGTTCTCAAACCACTGTATTTTTTTGATGGGAGACAAATAAGGTAACTGTTATTGCAAGTTTTTAAAATAGATAATACCCCATTTGGAAACCAAGATGAAGTACCCTTCTATCTGGCATAGCCTTGAAACATTTACAGAAAGCCTTTTAATGGAGATTTAATGCATCTATAATAATAACACAGAATTTGATACCCTCTAGGAAAAACTGCCTGGTGCTTCCTTAACAACCACAATTACTGCACAACTTGTTATACCTAAAGTTAATAAACCAGAATTAAGGTTGTGAATAAACTTTATTAACCAGCAGGAACCTGTGTCTTCTCCCCCTTGTGACTGTCCCACAGGCACCAAAGACTCTGTGTTTGTCCTCTGGTTTACCTTTCTAGCTCTGAAAGCTCTGGCTGTGACTGAGGCATACAGGGCCTGAAGCAGGAAAAAAAAAAAAAAAAAAAAAAAAAAAAAGCCACAATGAAACAAAAAAACCCCAAAAATCCAAAACAAAACAAAAATCCAAATAAGAACAACAACAACAACAAAAAAAAAAAAAAAAAAACACCACCACACACACCACAAAACACACATCAAAAAACAACTAAAAAACACAAGAAAAAAAAAATAAAAATAAAAAAGGAAAATAGAGGAAAAAGGAAAGAAAGGAAAGGGGAGGAAAGGAAAGGAAAGGAAAGGAAGAAAGGAAAGGAAAGGAAAGGAAGGAAAGGAAAGGAAAGGAAAGGAAGGAAAGGAAAGGAAAGAAGGAAAGAAAGGAAAGGAAAGGAAAGGAAAGGAAAAGGAAGAAAGGAAAGGAAAGGAAAGGAAAGGAAAGGAAAGGAAAGGAAAGAAAGGAAAGGAAAGGAAAAGGAAAGGAAAGAAGAAAGGAAAGGAAAGGAAAGGAAAGGAAAGGAAAAGGAAAGGAAAGGAAAGGAAAGGAAAGGAAAGGAAAGGAAAGGAAAGGAAAGGAAAGGAAAGGAAAGGAAAGGAAAGGAAAGGAAAGGAAAGGAAGGAAAGGAAAGGAAAGAAGGAATAAAGTGAATAAAATAAAATAAAAAATAAAATAAAATAAAATAAAATAAAATAAAAATAAAATAAAATAAAATAAAATAAAATAAAATGGACCAGAACAAAGCAAAGCGGAGCGGCTCCTTCCCGCCGTGCGCGGCCCCGCTGCCGCTGCCCGGGGCCGGTGCCGCGGGCGCAGGCGGGCGCACCGAGCTGCGCGGGCGACACCGTGTGGCCGCTGCCGGGACTGTGCCCGCCGCGCCCGGCCCGCGGGGCCCTGAGGCGGCGGCCGGGGCACACGGCCTGTGCCGGCCCGCCGCCGCCCTCGGCACAGCCACACCCGGGCTCTCCGCCTCTTCCTCTGGCCAGTCAAAGGAGTGCGGGACACGGAACTTGCCTTAGGATAAAACTCTGCCTGCTGCCGGGGAAGACATCTGCCTTTACGCTCCGATTTAGGCGGCTGCGGGCAGGGGAGCCCGGGTGCGGATTTGCTGGAGTGCTGCTCTTCCCTATGTCAGCAGGCCGGGAGAGGGAAGGGTTCTCCTTCCTCAGCCCTGGCTCCTCACAGCAGCCTCTTTTGGACCCAGAGTGCCAGTGGAAGGAGACGAGCACAGCAGGCTCCAGCCTGTGCCCGCGCATTTCTGGGTCAGACACGCTCGCGGGGAGATGGCTTTATTTAGACAGAGTAGGTGGTGATGAGATATCGTGTGCTGGGCCAGCAGAATTACAATGCATGTGGTTTGGGCCTTTGGGAGTCTGCCCTCAATTATTTTTGTTTGTTTTGGTGCTTCCCCAAGTCTTTCAGATAGAGTGTCTTCAGTCATGTTTTTGTTCTTCCAGGAACAGGCACAAGAATCCAAACTCCAGGCCTTGTCTGACAGCACATCCCTGCGCCAAAAAGGCCAAAGGAGTTGTAATTGCTGTCAGAAATGAGCTTTCAGCAGGCCCCTGAGATGAGAGACTGAAAAAAAAAAGCAATCCTTCTTTTCCTTGGCCCCCAAAATGCCTGTAAACTTTGACCTGCTGACAGAGAAAGGCCAGTGGTGGAAAGGGCATGCTGTGGAGTCATGACCTCTGCTAATGGACCTCCTGCTTGTGAAGCTGTTCAGTACTGCCACCTGCTCTCCCCAGAGGTATCAAATAAAGTATTTAAAAGTTTTGTAATGTACCAGTTCTCACAGGTAGAAATAGGGGACTAAATGCTTCATGCTCCTCAGGATGCTGAGGATATTATATGTAAGGTATCTAAATGTTTCATGCATAATGGCAAATCTCCTGTTAGCCTTTCCCCCTATTAAACACCATAAGAAAGTCTGAGGTTGCTGAACATAAAATTCTATCACTATTTTACGTGCTGTGGGATTTCCAAAATATCTTCATGATCTGAAAGAGAATACAGACAGGTTGCAGAAGATCCATATCATGAGAAGTGGCTGATTGCCAGGTAGGTGGTCAAGAGCATAGAATCACAGGATGGTTTGGAAGGTACCCTACAGATCATCTAGTTCCAGCCCCATGCCATGGACCTTCCATTAGACCAGGTTTCTCAGAGACCCATCCATCCTGGCCTTGAACATTTCCCTGAACATTTCACAGCTTCCTGGGCAACCTGTTCCAGTGCCTCACCACACTCAAAGAATTTCTTCCTAAGATCTAATCAAAATATCCCCTCTTTTAGTTTAAAGCCCTTCCTGCTTATCCTGTCACTACATGCCCTTGTAAAAAGTCGCTCTCCAGCTGCCTTGTAGACCTTAGGTACCGGAAGGCTGTTGTAACATGTCCCCAGAGCCTAAAATGGCACTAGAAATGGATGTTTAGGCAATTTTATCACACCCACATACCCAACTTTCTTCTTTTAGGTACAGACGCTCAAGAAATATGGGGTCTTTTAAACATCTCCAGCACACAATAGAAAAGAACACATGTAGGAGATCACTAAGAATCAGGTAGTATTTGAATTAGGACAAGTGAGGCCTCTTTGCTCACACTCCAAGACTTCAGCATAGATTTTGCCTGCAATGGAAAAGTCTTCTCCACAGGTTTATGTCCTGTTGCCATAATCCCTAAACTGATGTTATTAGTCTGGTGGAAGGAGCATACACATTTCTTGGCCACAAAAACCCCATCTCAAGCTTTGGACACCAGAAGACTGTCCACCTCCAGCTGAAACCAGGTTAAACAAAGCACCCACTGACATCCAGTTCCTCTCTGTTGCCAGACTAACATTAAAAAGAGAAAGGAAATTACTTGCACTCCAGCAAAATGCATTTTCACTCCATCAAAATGTATGTTGAGATGATCACAAAATTGGAAACAAGGTCACAAAACAGAAAAATAATGAAGAGTATTTATAGGTATGGCTTTTCACAGGAGAGCTCTTCTCTTAACACCCAGTGTCTAGGTGTATAGTGGAAAAGCCATGTCATCTTTGGATCAGTGTAGAGAAACTATCAAAGTATCTTCTTATGAAACACAGTATGATGTTATATAATACAATACTCTAATAAAAGAAGACTAATATGGGAACTTATATTATTATAGTTGAGTTTAAACTGCCTTCCCTGATTGATGATTTCTCTACTGACTGGCACAACAGCAAATTCCTTCAGTTTATGCCGTGATACAAAAGAGAAGCAAGTGTCAGCACCTCAAAGTACCACAGAGTCATTGATTTTTGCATTGTTTCAAATGGATCCATCCGAAAAACATTTGCCTGTTCTGTGCTGTGTTTTGCAGCACTCTGGTAACTTAAGTGTTAGAATTCTTGCAGGAGAACTCCAGTTCTGCTGTACAAACACCTGGAGCTTGTCCTGGTGGCCTGGGAAACTGGTGATACCCCTGCCATGTGACTTCTTCCCTTCCTTTCTTGACCCCACTGAATCCATGCTGGACTAGTCTATTTTGATGAGCTCCTGGTAGAGGGATGAATGAGGCCAACTGGAGGAAGACAATAATACTGTCCATTCATTTTTATTCCCTCTGTCAAATGTCACAGAGATATGATTGCCCCAGCTTTTTGGAGAGAGATTGGTGAAGGCCAGGCCAAAAAAAACCAAAAAAACAGTACTACAAATGCTGATATAATATCAGCACTCAACAGCCTTTGGTATTGCAGATGGAATCATGACGCTACTGATCAATCGTGATATCATGATGAATTGTGAAATCAGTCTCACCTCCTCCATGTTACTCTCCATTCCAATGGCTAATGTGGGGTGAAAGGCCCCTGAATGCAGGGTTCACTCAAGTGGATTTTTGGCTCACCTGCAGGGTCACAGAGGAATTTGTTGAGGGCCTAGAGATCAGTGCCTTCAGAGGGCTGGAGCAACCCTTTAGTCTCAGTAAATGGTCTTCTCCTAACTCTTAGCCTGCCTGAATTTATGTTCTGGGCTTGAAATAATGTCATTGTGCATGAGAGCTTTCAGGCAGTCTGAATGATGAAATCAGCCCCCTGTTGATATATTTGTGGTGAAGGAACCTCTTGATATTTGCTCTTTCCTACTGTGTCTCAAAGCAGACAGTTCATAATGTCCAGAGTTATCATTACAATGTAGCTAGGTAACTAAATGGCTTACGCTGCTCTTCCAATCCCATTGCTAAGAAACATCTAGAAACCCATCAAAGGAGGTGGCTGCCTATCTAAGCATGAGAAGGGAGTTTCAGATTAGTAAAATCAGAACCTAGAAAGCCAAAACAAAATACTGTTACAGAAGAAGAACCTTTCCAGAAACCTTCCGAGTCTGGACTTGTGTCCCCTTCCTAAAGAGCTGTGGCACCTCTACTGCCAATCCCAAATGTACACCATGGCTATCTTCACATAAGGAAGATATTACTCCTTATTAAGGAGATTACTTAGCAAAGTAAATGAAGTAAATAAAAACCAGAATACTGATCCTAGCTGAAGATTGACTGGATCCCAGGTTAGACAACAGGACTATGAATACATGGTTTAAGACCCCTAGTACTCTGCACTGATTCGAGCTTTCTTTGCAAATTCAAGTACCATGTATTCCAAAAGAGTCAAAAACATGAACAATTGTGCCATCTCAGGAAAGAAAAGTTATATGACCTGTATTTGCCAGATACAAATGAAACCATCTCTTGATCACAGCCACTACCTTGTGAGTTAGGTCCAGCCTAGAATTTAGCAGGGTGTTAAGGCAGCCCTTGTTCTATGGTAGAAAAAAGTTTTACCAATTCTTCTCCCTCATCTGAGCATTTGCTTTCATGTAATTAATTATACCAACAGAAAAAAAATAGTCCTTTGCCAGATTGACAGCTAAGCCCTGACTTAAAACCATAACCTCAAGTGTGTTCAAAGCTGAAAATCCAATCTGGCTGACATTTTGTCCTTGTTGTTGTAATCCCAAATAAAAGGCTGCCCTTATATTATACCAAACTAAATTGCAATCATTTCAGAAACTTTGGCACTTAAAGGATGCACAGTGCTACACAAAGATGGTGTCAGACCAAAATTTCAGCCTTCTTTGTTGGTGTTTTGGATTTTTTTCAGACCTTCAAGGTTATGTACATTTCATGGTTTAATTTCTGTTATTCCCTCAGGCACTGGTGCATATTTACCCACTAACAAAAATAATTCCTTTGAAACATAATAATTTATAATAGGCATATTATGATCCTTTCAGATTTATTGTGATCTAATCACTAGGCACGTATTTAGGAAATATAAACTCCTTTCAAGACTTTTACCTTGAGACAGGCTAAGAATGCACAATGCACAAACACACTCCCAGTTCCGTAAGATGATCCATTTTCCAAAGCCATATGTATAAAAAAGGTAACTGAACATTAGCCACCTTTCAAACCTTAATTGCACAGCTTGCTTAAAACAGAAGAGTTTGCAGAGATGTTTTTGTAAATTAAAGGCATGTTCAAACTGCAGACATAGAGAGAAATGGAAAAATTCAATTTCAGCCAGATTGTCACTTTGGTATGATTTGATGTTTACAGATTTAAGTCAGAATCTAAACACAACTCAAATAATGGTGTTTTCTCTCCTCTGATGGCCAAACTTCAAGAGTTTTACCTCGAATTAAGAAGAATGCCTTATCACCGTATCTGTATCAAACCTACTTTTTAATGGTTTTGTTGTTTTTCCTGTGAGTGCGGTGAACTCTCAAGCAGCTCGCAACCCCGGTGCAGTGGAGTTATATCAGCAGAACAAAGTCTTGGCACACCACACCATTTTTGCTTGCAAGAGACTTTCTATAGTAGTGTTACACCACCCTGAATGTTCCCTGTTCCTGCTAAGAGATTAATGGTGATAAATAAGTAACTGCAGTAGGGCAAGTAGGTGAAAAGAGTTGGAAAATTTGGTAAAATGATAATATGCAGTTTGATATGATGGATGGCTTTATTCAGATATTTCATGACATGGGATACAAACTTGATTCTTCAGTGGATGAACTTGAGCTGTGACCAGTGTGAGACAGAGAAACTTTGTGACTGCAATGAATATGCTTATTACTGCTAATAAAATATATGCTCCCAACATTTCCTTAGTGAAAGAACATCTTCCACCAACATCTCATTATTAAGCAATACTCATATTGTGTCACTGCCTTTTTTTAAACTTCCAATTGCAAATATTACCAGGATGTCTGGCGGACACGTTATTTTTTGAACGTAAATTTCTAATTGTAATGTCTACAAGCTAAAGCTTGAAAGCATGAACACTTAAGATTATGATGCCTGCAGATAAGTAAAATAAATCCAAATCTTTGCAATTTAAAAACCAGTTCTGTAATCTGTTCCTTATCATCTTAATTCAAATCCTTCTTTTAAAAGTATTCATCTCTGTAAACATACTTAGACAGTCCATTATTTTTGTTTGATACTCACCAGGAAAAAACCCCAAACCTGACAGGCTACAAAGTAGGTATTTCTTATGAAACCAGACAATTCTTTTGCTGATATTGCCCTTATGTAGTGAAGGTTAAATGAGAGGGACAGGTAAAGGTGGTTCTTTGACCAAAAATATATCCTGTCTCATACTTTGATTTTCCAGGTATTTATACTTTTTTTCCTATTTAATCCATACTCTAGCACAGAACAAAATCCTGAAGCAAAATTCCTCTTTAAAAATATCACATCAATCTCACCATCCCATACTTCCTTATGGATTGAGCTGCCCTTGGTGGGTTCATTCTATGCTCAGCAAGGAGAATAAAGCAGCTTAGAGAGGGACTTGATAAGTTTTGGTGCAACCCAAAAGTTTCAAAGTTCTCTGGTGCTCTTTATGGCTATACTAACGCTACGTGTTGGGGGGTAGGAGGGCTCTGAACAAAACAGGAAAAGAAGAAATGGCAGAGAACAACAAGCCACTGTATTAGGTTGGGAGAAAATCGGAGAAAAAAGGACTGCTTTACAACCCTCAGCCATGGCTCCAACTCTGGTTCCCTAGATTTCAGATATAGATCTGGTTATGGGTACCTCAGCTGTGTGTCTCCATTTTGAGCTACTTCTTAGTGTATTAATAAATAAACTGTGTGTAAAAGCTCTTTCTATAGTGGTATCAGATTGTCAGCCTAAAGAAAAGAACATTACTCCTCTTGGTACCAGTGAGAGTTTTTGCTATTTTTTTTTCCTTGTGGGCAGTAATAGGAACCTCATTAAACTCTAATCAAAATCCATGGAAACTTGATGGACTTTGGGAAGTAGCTTCAGTGACATAAATAAAGATAGAGATAGATTAGATAGATAGATAGATAGATAGATAGATAGATAGATAGATAGATAGATAGATAGATAGATAGATAGATAGACAGACAGACAGCTATAGACAAAACAGTCTTTTTCTGTGATTTAAACTTTCATTATAGATGGGTACTTCCAGGTTAAACATACACAAATGTCTTCCCCTCCTCCTTCTTCTGTGCAGCCCTAGGGGATAGGGCATAGCCTAACCTTACTCCAGTTTCTCTGTTTTCATCTGCTGAGGGACAGTGAACAGATCAGGAAGCCTGTAGTTCCAAATCTGAAATTCCAAGTGCATTACTTGTTCAAATTAAGCCATTTGATACTGTTTTAGTTCATTGATGTGACAACTGTGACATTTAAAACAATGTTTCTGATACAGAAACTGCTGGAATAGCAAATGAAAAATGTCCCAAAAGCAAACTGTTGTGGAAAGTAAGCATGGCTGGATCATAATTCTTTAATAAATTGGAATGAATATTCCAGAAGAAATTTTCAGTATTTAGCTGTGTTTTTAAATTGCAAGACTTCTGAACTTGCATGATACCTGGAAAACATACCATTCTCCCTCTCTCCACAAACTGATATTTCAGGAAATTTTCTTGTCTGTACAAGGAAAAGCCTCTAAGTTCAAGCATGATTATCCCTAATTTTTAGGCATAAAGTTTAAAGCTACAATACACTGAACTTTGAAATAATTTAAGCATCTAGTGGTACAAATGTTTGTTTACTGAGATGTTCAAAACTAACAACGCTGCTTAAAACACCCCAAAAGTATATGGCTGTGTCACTTGGGGACATAGTTCAGAAGTGAACTTGGTGATGCTGGGTTAGAGATTTATCACACTGATCTTAGAGGTCTTTTCCAACTTTAGGAATTTCATACTATTGTATGAAAGTTAGTTTAAAAATGTTGTTATCTGCTCGTACCTCTGCTTTCTGCTTTTCATCTCCAGTCTTCTCTTGTCCCATTGTCTCCATTGCCAGCCTTTTTTCCCTTACTTTTCACCAAATGCCAGACTAATATTTCCCTTCTTAAAGCTTCTGCTTTCTCCATCTAGGTCTCAGCATGCTGGCCATACCTTTGCCTTGATTCCCAAGATCATTAAAAACAGTCTTGTGAGGGATATTGCTGCACAGCTTGATCATGTAAGCAACAATGTTTTGGTGTTCCTGTTAGATGCAAAGGTACTGTAAAAATAGAGGTGGAGGGGGGGGAATGCTGTTCTCATTCCTCCCAAGTGAAGTAAGAGGTTGTCATGGAAGCTCAGTTTCCACACTCTCTCCCTACCCAGTTTTTTGGCCAGTTTGCTCTTCCTTCCCCATTCATCCATGAGGAGTTGAAAAGGGCAGAACCAAAAGCAGCACAAAATGGGAGTGAGCCTTGTAAAGACAATGAAACAAAATGAATAGATATAAGTAAAATAATCCTAAAACAATGACAGCTCTCTTTATTGTAAAAACCGAGATGATAAAATGGATAGTAAAAACTTTTAATTGCCTCTTTACTGCAGTGCAAGACTGCTGCTGTCAGAGTCCTGCAGTCAAGCCATGGCCAGACTGAGCAGGTTTTTTAGAGTTTCATTCTTCATCTGCAGATTCCAGGAACGAAAGGATTGTTCCTAAGAGAGGAAGTTAAAATTTAAATTGCCCAATTTCTTCCTTAGGCTGGCATAAATCAAAGGTATCAATTGAGTTAGGCTGGTTGGGAAGAGATGAAAATCTGGTCTGCAGTCTTTAAAAGAAAATGCATTTCTCTCGCGCATTATTAGAAAATTAATTTTTGTTGCCTCTATAAGAAAAGGAGGGAAAATAAACTGTTTCAAGTACTGTACTATGTCCCATGGACTCTTTTTCGAGTTCCAGTCAGTCATCAGTCCCAAAATAAGGTTCTCCATGGCTGCAACAGATTTCAGGTATGCAGGAATCCTGAACTTGCCACCAGAATCCCAGGGTCCCAACAAATGACAAGGAAAAAAAGACAGACTTCCACCACAAATCTGTCAAACTCGAAACATTTCTATGAAGCATTTCAAGTTAAACTAACCATACCTTTTTGCATTTTGTCCTGGCTCTACTCAGGGGGCCTGTAGTTGTGCCAAGAGGTTTCTGTAAGAGAAGAACAGGAAAGCCTGAATCAAACCCATTCAATTTTAGATAAATGTGATCTACAAAGTCCTGTGCTGAATTTGTCCTGAGGGGTGTCCCACCTCCTCCCTTACCATTTATATTTTTTCTCCTACATTTATTTCAAAAACACGGTCTTCTCTTTCAGTGTTGGACTCATTTCATGAACTTAAGGCCATCTGCCACTCCTGGTTACTGACTGACGATAAATCTGTTTCTATTTCTAAAATAAAGCAGACTAGAGCATGCCTAAGGTAGGCTTGAATGAGAGGGATGGTTGAATGAGAAGGGATGGTTGCAGCAGAGAAGGGACAAGTCAGACATTTAGGCTCTTCTTGGTCTGGTGATTTAGGACAGACCACTCTTCCCTTTACCAATAAAAGAGAAACAAAACTACCACTCTCTCTGCTGTTCTGCTGCTTTCTGGCACAGGAAAGGGGGGAAAGAGAAAAGCGTATTCGGAGCATCCATCCACTGTTTAGATCCTGCGGCCTGCACCCCAGCGTTATGCCCTGGCCACCCTGCTACATCCCAGGAACAACCCTCCTGGCAGAACAGGGTGCTGCTGGCTGCTGCTGTGTGTCTGACAGAGTTGGTAGGCAAACTAAGATGGATTTGAAACTTCTCCTCCTAGCACAGGAGGGAAAGAGATTAAAACAAATGGGCAACAGGATGTCTAATGGTGCTGATACAATCACTGGCAATAGCAGCTGTAAGAAAGTCAGCCTTGAAGCAAGCTGCAGAGTGGTGATGTTACTTTATTCTTTGTAATGATCATTGTTAACTCATATTTGTCTGCTGAATGCCCACAGGTCTTTGTCAAGGATCAGGCCCCCACTATGGCTGGCCCTGAATACAACCTAATAAAAAGCTGCCATCCTCCAGAGCTTGAAATTGAAGCACAAGTCAAAAGACAATAAGTGAATTCTGCAAAGAAACAGGTGGACCCCAGGGTAACAATGAGACAAACGTGTCATGACATGGCCTGAAAGTGGCCAAACAGTTACATGCAAGAGAATGAGAAATGCTGCTATTTCTGTTAATTTGAGAGTCTCTCGGACAGTCTATCTAAGTTAAAGTTGCCAGGTCTTTTGATGCCTTTTCAGAGTCAAAGTCCACCTCCTGGTAAGCAGCTGTCAGCAAGGCAGGGAAGAGATAGCCTCTCTCTCAAGGTGACATGAAGTGAATGTGGGAGCAGCAATGTTGATACCTAAGGCTAATTCTCTGCACATAGTCCATTTGAACTGCATCTTCCAGAAGCCAAACCAGGCTTCCCAAGCAGCTAATAAAAGGGATTTGTCTTCTGTACAAACTGGCTGCTTCCAAACGGCCACTGCAGAGTGAACTGCCAGTCCTTCCCCAGGCTTGCACTCTTCAGAAAATAATGATGGCTTTGCTGTCTCTGCTGACCAGCTCTGTACCGAAATGGGAAAGGTTCCACACTCCAATAGGAGCTCAGAGACCATGGTAATGAGTATGGTGTAAAAAATGATAGATAGGTGGATGGACAGATACCTCTTTATCATTTTTCTGAGCCATCCAATTTCCCCAGGCCCAGAGTACACCCTGGAGATTTGAGTTTAAGGCAGAGAAAGCTTTACACGATGGATTGAGTGTTGTGTAAATATGTAAATAAAGAATAGCTCTTTAATTTTTTATGAGGAGTGCATTTTAAAGCCCTGCTTTGGTCTTCTTATTCAGGCAAAATTGCCACCTAACAAAATGGCAGTCATACTTGAACAAACATAACTATGTTCTGCACATTAAACACCTGTATTAAAAATTAACTAATGAAAAAATATTTGGATAATATTAAGAAAAGTAAAAAACTCGTGCATCAGAAAAAAGCTTCCTGGGGTATGAAGTGCATTTGGCTATCTAGATGCTCTTTGTAGGCCACATGCTGCTTGCTGACATGCTTGAATCCTAAATAAACAGACTCTATACAGGGAAGCTAACAGGGTTCAGGGACAGGCGGAATGTCACAGCCACCCTCCTGCCACATGTGACGTGTCTGGAGGCAGTCTGTGCACAGCAGCGTGTAGTGGTGGCACCATACAGGACTGAGCTGTTCAGCAGCAAGGCTGGCACCTGAGCACCCAGAAGATGCCAGGCCCTCAATATGACTCCTGCAGGACTGTCAAGGAAGACTGCAGTGGGATTTAAGCACACCAGCTCCAAACTGGAAGCTGGCAGAGGGAAGTGGAGGGCTAATCAGTGCCCTCTGGCACCGTCTGAGCTGGCTGTAGGGTGCTGGGTCCCAGGCAGGCACATCTGCACCCCTCATCTCAAACGTACAGCCTGTGCCTCAGCATGTCAGCTCAGGGACCTCTAATGTGACCCCAGTTTTTTTGGTTTCCTTTGTCCCTGCATAATCCCTCTGTCAGTGCTGCCGTAAGGAGACCTGCACGGCTCAGTTTCCAACTGCACAGAGGAACTGGCATGCTCTGGCCTGCCTTCCCCTGTCCTGGTCTGCCCTTACACACTGAAACCGGGAAGGAAGAGGAAGTGACTTCCCCCACAGCAATGCATTGCAAGCGATTTACATGGAGAATGGCGAAGGCAAAGCAATGTGTTCTTCAGGGAACAATACTGAACTGGTAGGAGACAGACAACACAGTCCAGTCATAATTGCTCTATTCCCCTCCAGGATCTCCATCAAGATATGAAATGTTTTAGCAACCATCACTCAAAGGAAAAAAATTATTTTCAGAGCTCTGGTTCTGCTTGATTGTAAGAAAAAAAATCTTAGAACTGTTTTACTGCTAGAAGTCTAAGTGTAAATATCATCCACGAGAATGGACTCTCTGCCATTAAAACCATCCTTGCATTGATCATACCACCAAAGACACAGAGTTCTGCCTAACTAAAGGTCACAAAACAGCAGAAATTTGAATGCTTCTATCAATGCTTCTAGCAATCCAGGAGATATCACATGAAGCCTGTAATCCATCCAGTAAATGTATCTACATACATACATACAGACATTTATATACACACACATACACACAATGAAGGAGGAAATACTCCCTTTAATAGCATGACCTTGTTGTTTTGTACCACTGTTTATGAAAGGGATTATTAATGAAGCCAGCAGAAGCGCAGCAGTGTTTGTTAAGGCAGCAAATACACCCATTCTTCCTTTTTTTTCAGCCGAACTGAAACCCTCACATACATCCACACTCTTGCAGTGTTTAGGTGTAAATAACACCCGGTGTGTACAAAGCTCCCCCTTTCATATTCATTACTGTCATAGCTTTGAAAGGAAAAAAGCAGAGGTCATTTATTAGAGGTTACTTTTCATGCAAAACACCCTGTGGTTGCTGTCATTCAGAACTACTTAGTCTACGCCCTCAGTCATCTATTAACAGGGCTTCAGGTCATAACCTTTAGTGGCATTTGGAATCCCAGAACCTCTGATTAGTGCAGGATTTACATATCCTTCAGTAAAAAATGCTCAGCCATAGAAATGCATGAAGTGTTGTAAATTTGTTTGGCCTTTTGTCTGGAATACATATGAACTCTGCATTCAAAGTAGGATACATTAAACTATATTTGTTTATCGTGTTGTAGCTCCTCTGTTAATGTGGCGTCCATTAACCCATTAAAGACAAACTGTCCTTTCAAAATGGGCTTATAATTGAGCACAAAGAGGAGGTAGATGCCAGAGCAATTAATAGGTTCAGATCCCAGAAGCCAAATGTTGGTGCTTCTTTAGGCCTGTTCTGTTTTTCTCAGAGAAGTAGCCATGCCTGTGCGAAATTTGACTTATGGTCTCTGCTGGGATCCATATCATGAAATTTTACTGGAAGGTGTGAAAGTAGTATGGAGTTGCTGCCTTGGCAGATGGTAGCAAGGTGTAACCAATCACACATTTTTGAGTTTCAGTAGCATAGAAACATAATCCATTTGCAATATAGGATCAATGCATGTTGGGGCATTTTGTTACTAGAATTTAGAAACAGAGCCAAATTACACTGTGCTTCTAACAGAAACGCCATTAACAAGCATTAGCTTGACTAATTGGTTGATTTAGTTCAGCAGAGAGGATTTGTCAAGCAATACTAAGCCAGTTTCCCAGATATTTGAGTACTTGGGGTGCTCTTCTACATTCTGAAGACATTTTTAAAGGGCAAAACTTTCACGGCACATGGCTGGAGTGCATTTGAGAGTACCTTGGCTGAACTGAAGTTCTCTTAGTCATACACAGTGAGACACCATCTATGTTTTATTTAGGTTGGTTATGACTCTCTTGCCTGGATGTGAATCCTAATAGTGATAACAAAAGTGGTACCCTCTGCAGTGGGGGCTTCTCTGTACCACCATGGTACAGAGCTACACCTGGATATTCCAGCCTTTGAGTCAAATGAAAATTCCAGCCAGAAGATCATTTAGCCTGTGGTCTTCCTCCTTGGGAAGTTAGTTCAGATGTCAGTGAGCACCAGTGAGAGCACAGCAAACAGGAGTATTGCCAGGAGTATTTTTTTATATATACAATATGACTTTGTGTGGTTTTACATCCTCTCTAGGTAAAGATGGAGATATTTTCACCATAAATTTACCAAAATAAATATTTTTTTAAAATATTATTAATATCTCCTTACACCAAATGAATACTTGACCATGAATACATGCAGGTGGACATCTCTGGCCCTTAGTTTCTTTCCACCTGCAATCCACCTGATTCAGATCAATCTCAAAATTCTTTGTTGAAAGAGTAGAATCTAAGTCACCTCTCTGCCAAATCCATCCTTATTTCTGCATGTCTCGGTGTTTCATACATTCAGATGTGAGAGGAACTCCTCGATGTCCTGAAAATATCAATGGGAGATACAGTCTGAAGGGATGCTCCCTGCATGGATGGAGCCTTAGCAGACTGATCCATGGTTTGCAAAGAGGACATCACCTTTGCATATTTATCACATGTCAGCAGCCAAATGACTGTCCAGTTCTGTAGCTCCTCTTTGACTTGCAGGCAACAAATTGAGAATGTCATAATGGCCTGGCCTCTGAGTATGAAATTTGAGTTTTGAGGTCACATCTGTGCATTTCTTCATTCAGAAGCTGCATCTCTGGAGCAGTGAGGTCAGGTATCTCCTGGTTTAAATTAAACTCAGTTATAAGAGGCAGAGAGACTCTACCTTGGGGTAATTTGCTGAATGGCTTGGAACCAACCCACCCCCTAGGGGAGCAGAAGGACACAAGCTCACCTTTAAATTGGCAGCAATGGGGAAAGACTGAACCTGTGAGCTGCATCTCAGGTGATTGTAGTAAACCTGACTTTTTCAATTCAGCAAAGTATTTCAATGCATAAAGGCTGAAACTGAGAGCACAGATCTAGACACAGACCAAGAAGAAAATCTGGCCCTTTGTCTCTTTCTTACCACAGAGAAGCAATACCTTTGCAATTATAAGAGACATAAAAAATTCTATCTGTGACAGACAGAAGGCTAAAATACTTACCTAGAAAATGTCATTTTCCTGCAACATCAGATTCTGGCATGGGAATCTTCAGGCTTTATAACTCCTCAGTAATCAGGGTTTATAACTCCTCAAGGTTACCAAAATCTTTGGTGTGGAATCATGTGCGCTCAACTTATTTTACCTTTCATATTTTCAAGCAGAACCAGAGGAAAGGTAGAGTGCAATTTTCCATTCTGCAGGATCAGAAAAGAGAATGACACAGAGCCTAAAATTACGTGAGCTTATGAGCAAAACTGAGGACATTTCCTGTGGGAATGTGAGGTGAAGAATGATCAACCCTAAGACACACTGAAAATAATATCAAGGGTCCATCCATGTCTTCCATTCATTTTTTTGAAGGCCTGAGATGCAATTGATTCTCCAGCATTATATTGCCAGGTGAACAAGACATCTGATAGCACCTGATCCACACAGAGAGCCTGAAATGCACAGGAAAAGCTCTCTGCTGTTCTTACCTAGATGTGTTACTGCCCCAGTGCACGTTAATACCTAGAGTAAACACATAAAAATGTTCATTGGTAGGTGTCAAGGTTGTTCTGCAAGGACATACATGAGAGATGGTTTTTTGAGCTTTCATGACATTTCAGGAAAAAACTCATCAGTCAGCCCTGATGACAAAAAAACCTTCATGCACGGGACAGTGCTCACCCTCCACAGAATAAGAGCGCTGGGGGACGTATCAAGGGTAAGGAGGGATTAGTAATGGGAATCAATGAAAAGTAATAGAGAATGGAAAGTAAGAAGTAGTAAAAGACATGGAGGAATGGGATCAAAGCAGTAAAATCACTTTGAAAGCAAACTTTCTCACATGGTTGGTTGAAAAGAACAGATGGTACATGGACTTAACTTATTACAGCTGCTTGTCAGTACAAGTAAAAAGGCAAGCCCACAGATACCTCTGAGCCAAATGACTTCTGCCTGCCTAAATGGCATGCACATTTATTCAAACTCTAAAACTGAGATTTTTCTGGTAATATGAAAAAAGTAAACTGGAAACTTCTGTTCCACAGTGATAGAAAAGGTGATCAGCTCCAGCAATTCCTAAAAAATTTGCTTTCGTCTACTATTTAATCTTCATTCATCAAAGCTTTTACACCAACTTTTAGGCTGTTTAACAACAGGGCTCTGGCCCACCTTTAGTTCGGATGGAACACAAATGTTTTGCTAAAATGACATCCAAGGAAACCACAGAAGTCAGGGAATGCTTTACAGCAACCTTCACTGAAAGCAGACTGAATTCCATGTTGCACAGTTACAAATTGTGTTTTAGAAAATGAGTTTAATTTAGAAATAATTTCATTAAGATAAATATAATTTTTCCTCAAATAAATCCTCTATCCTTTGTTTTCCTCAAAACCTGGTTATATGAAAGCACAATATTCAGGAAAATATTTGAAATACTGCTATTGTTTAAACTGAAGATGATAAATAAATTCAAGCATTGATCTGTCCCTGCTACTGAACAGGAGGAGCTGCTGTTGAGGTCAGCACTAAGAGAAGTTGTCACCTGATCCCTGCCATGTCCCATCAGTTACTCATGCACTTTTGATGTACCAGACACCCACTGTAGTTTAGTTAAATTAGATGGGTTTAGCTTCTCTTGGACCTTGAATGTGAATCACATATTCTCAACTAAATAAGGAAATAAAATTAAATACAATTTTGGTCAACCCTCTACCACAAGTGAAAGTTTTGTGTTTATATATACAGATGCTTAAATCTCCATACATGCATACCATTTTTAGTGGATTACTCCGATTGTCTGCCTTACAGATGCATCACATTTGCTGTGTTTAAGAACACTGTGACCTTCCCCTGCATAGGAGACTCTGACTGCAAGAGAAGACACATCCATATGTTCTCCCCTCTGCTTCTCCCTCCTCTGTTTCTTTACTCCCCCACATCCTGACACTTGCTCAGACAAGAAGGTCTGATAATTTTCCCACTTCACAGGTTAACTCATTTCATTACTCCACCATTCTTCAAAATTCTCCACCACTTCCCATGTTTGCAGTGCCTGTGCACTGCAGCACCTGCAAATATAACTCTTCTCTGTCTTAAGGGCTTGTGCACTGACCTTATCAACTTCTCTTGGAACGATTGCCATAAACAGCACTTTAAACACCAGATTTATTTAAAAGCAAAGTGATCAGGAGAGCACAGCACAACCAGTGCTCGGGGAACGTGGCTTTTCCCTCTAGTTCTCCCACTGGCTGGCTATTAAGATTTCAGACATGTTGCTGTGTTCCTCTGTACTTAAGTTCAGTGCTCAGACATGTTTCTCTCTAAACTTCATGTTCTCAGGGACAAGGCCTGTCTTTTGCTCCAGATTTGTAAAATGACTGGCACAGTAAGGCCTTGTTAGTAGCTGGGGTCTGTGGCTATTATGGCAATACCACAAATGCTGTTAACATTTCATAATCAAATACTGCACTGCAAATGCATTTAGCACCTGACAGTCAAGTAATGTAATAGGTCCCTGCCACATAATCAAGGTTAGATTTCACTTAAAACAATAACACTAAAGAAGTCATCTGAGTATGGAAACTGCAGCAGACTTGAGATACAGCCTCTGTGACATCTCCCTGGCTTACACAAGCATTTTCTGCCTTCCATCTGAGCTGCCAAGGCCTAACTTGTTTGCTCTCATAAGAGGGGTGGTGGGCTTAGGGTCACAGTGGCCACAGGGCTTTTTGTCAGCCAAGTACATGGGCAGCGTGGGTGCTTCTGCCTGAAAAAGGTGCTGTGTAGAAATATCCTTACTCAGCAGATGACTGAGAGCAGAGCTGCTCAGCAGAACACAAGGTGAACAAATGGAAATGGAGGGGGGAGGAAATCAGGAAATCGCCATCTCATAAACGACCTGCAACACCCTGTGCCCAGCTAGGACTCTGCTGTCCACTCCAGCAGAGAGGAGGTTGCAGTAGCTATGCAAACATCTACTGATCTCACTGAAACACACGGCAGAGATGAAGTAGGTGACAAACAGCAAAGGCATGATTTCCTAGACAGCCATATTTATAAATTGCAGGCATATGCACACACTGTATAGCAAAACTGGGACCTAAACAATTTGTGTGCATTGATTTTTGTACTAGACTCAAGCTGTTTAGCTCACCTCTGACATCTCTTAGCAGATTTTTTTTTAAACTACCATGTGACATGAAGTGAAAAATCCCTGTTGAGCTATTTCCATCAAAAGTGTCTTCACCTCACTGAACTTTGCCAGTAAAGCATCCAGAAAACACAATGATGCCACTTTTAGTCATTGTCTCATTTTCCAGCTGTTGGCAATGGACACACTGTGCCTTAGCCTGTAATGATAAAACTGAAACCACACTCTCTCTGTTTTCTCTGCTCTTCTGAATTTGTGAAATCTATGGTAAAATAGGTATTTTTTACTACAAGCTGTAGTTTTGTAATAAAACTACTACTACTGTTTTGTTTTTACAACTGTAAAAATGCACCAATAAGACACTTAGCTGAAACATATTTTGTCACAAAAAGGTGAGAAGGATTATTTTTAACAAATTACATAAATCGAATGGTATATTTTTATGATTTTTAAATACTAGATATTTATAAAGAAAAACAAAATAATAGTTCTATATGGATTTTGTCTTTCTGTATCAAAGGGAAAAATCCTTTGAAATGTTTCAGTTGTAAATGCTCAGTGAAATATCTCCTAAAGTGGTCAGGTTGAGGTTTTTTTGGAGAGGAGAGGTGCAAAGCCAGAAAATCCAGCCAGAACAATGTATTTATATGCTGTGTGTGAGCAAACCACTGTGAGCTGGAACTGACTGCCTGAAGAAGTCTAAGGTGAAGACTAAGAAAAAAGCTGTAGTTGGATAGGGAGGATCCCTCTCTGTTTCTGGGAGTCTTGTGCATTGCCATAAATGATCATCTGAAGGATTTTTGAGAAAGACAGGCAGCCAAGGTAGCAGGTGGCATTTTAAAATCAGGTTGTGGCAGAGTCCCAGCTTGAGGGACTCCAGCAAAATGGGGGTGATGAGAAAACCCCCTGGGTGACAGGGTCACACTTGTGACTACATTAAATTATACCAGTAATGAACTCTCACTTACAGTGGGCTAAGATTTGGAGGACTTCAAAAAGTATAATGAAGTGGCCAGTGCCGTGCAGCCCCCTGCCCCAGGCTGTGTCAAATGGCCCTCGGGCTGGAATTCCCCAGCCAGCTAGATTCGTTTTCAAGGTGTGCTACCCACCAGAATTACTCCCCCATAAACACCGTCCTAGTTTTTCCCTCCATCTTCCACTACCCACAAGAGCAAGTGCAATGCCTGCAAAGGAAAACTTCCAGCTTCTATTCAAAAGCTACCAGTGATAATATCTAGGATTTACTCCTTTTGGTTTCCCATTATTACATGCATCACAGGGGATAACCAGGAGGCAGGGACAGGAGAGAAGGGAGAAGGGAGGAAGGGAAGGGAAGGGAAGGGAAGGGAAGGGAAGGGAAGGAAGGGAAGGGAAGGGAAGGGAAGGGAAGGGAAGGGAAGGGAAGGGAAGGGAAGGGAAGGGAAGGGAAGGGAAGGGAAGGGAAGGGAAGGAAGGGAAGGAAGGAAGGGAAGGGAAGAAGAAGAGAAGAGAAGAGAAGAGAAGAGAAGAGAAGAGAAGAGAAGAGAAGAGAAGAGAAGAGAAGAGAGAGAGAAGAGAAGAAGAGAAGAGAAGAGAAGAGAAGAGAAGAGAAGAGAAGAGAAGAGAAGAGAAGAGAAGAGAAGAGAAGAGAAGAGAAGAGAAGAGAAGAGAAGAGAGAAGAGAAGAGAAGAGAAGAGAAGAGAAGAGAAGAGCACCAGCTGTTTCCAAAACTACCAGCTGATCTATCTGGAAGATGTTTCACACCTGGAAGGGAAACTGCTGCTGTGTGCATGGCAGTAGTTACTTAATCCCTACACCCCAAGAGAAGAGAGCATAAGGCCGAGGAGAGCATAAAGGCCGAGGCTGTTCTGCTTGTTCCAATTGCCAGCCCCTGTTTTAGCAGCCCAGCACCATTTCCCCCTTACCTTGCTCCTCTCTCCACTCTCGCACCCCCAACTTAAACTGGAAACCAGGCAAATGTTTTCCATAGGCCTGCAAGTCTAATTCTTTGTAGGTTTGAGTTGTTGGTTTGTGTTGGAGTTTTGGGTTTTTTTTTCAAATGAAAATGCCTAGTTTTGTGTAACATATGGATTTTATAAAGGTGGTTATGTATTAAAGGTAAAACAGAAATCGAAAAATGAAGTTTATTATTTTATACAGTGGAGTAGACACCTCATATGGCTAATTTTTGAGTTAAATGAGTTTTCCAAGAAAATGTTTAGTCTTTCATTGAACAATTATTTTAAATACTTTGCCACCAAGAAGTAAGACAGTGTAAGTTTTAGGAACTTTTTTTTTTTTTTTTTCCTTTCACGGAAACATTTGCTTGACTGATTCCTTATAGTTCCAGAAACAAATACGAGTGTATTTGCTTAAAATAACAAAACCACACACAATACTTAACTCATTAGGATGATTTAGCAGCGGTTCAGTATTTCTTTTGGCTGAGTGCTCTGGATGAAATCCCATGTACACAGTCTTGTATTTTACGCTAATACTTTTTCTTCAGGTTATACAGTAATCTCTGTCAGGCGCTGTGCCCCAAGTACAGTATTAAAAGCTATCTGCTGGTGGAATGTCTCTGGGTGTGTGCAAAAGAAATTCTAAAAATTAAACTTGTTTAATGCATTACACTTCATGGGTGTTAGAGCAGAGAATTAACTGAGATAGTAAACCCATACTCCCTACCACTTAAAAGATAAACACAGTCACTGAGCAAGGGATATATTTGTAACTATGAGGAAAAAAAATGCCTCAGTTCTAGGAAAAACTGTCTCAAACTGTCCTCTTTCCTTTTCATGCCTGACACATGTAGAAATTAAACTTGTTAAGTTGTAAATTTAATTAAAAGAAACCTCATAAAATATACTAATACAATCTCTAGGAGTACTCCTCTATACAAAACTTTTATTGGCTTCCCTTTTTATATGCCAGAATAATCCTTTGTGAAATTTCTCCTTAAATATACTTAACTTGTATCTCTCTGGCTGGTGACACTCACACTTAACATCCCTGTGGTATGGAGGCAGCTGGCTGTACCCTACACACTGTGTTTTGAGTGCGTGGCACAAGCTTTTCCAGCTGAAACTTGCCAAACGCTGCCCTGTGACCCCACAATCCACTGCCTGCTGCTCGTGACCATTTAGGTACCGAACAGTTACTTTGAGAGAAGGTGGTAGAATCCTGAATCCAAAAGAAGACCGTGTATTTACAGGCACCATTCTGCCATCCTTCCACAGGTTTTTAATGTTTCTTGTTTCCTACTGGCTTAATTAGAGCTGCAGGAGAGCTTCTAATTTTTCTGGTCACACTTTATTATCTTCTCATTACTAACCATTAGTCTTCAACTTTCTCTATGGCTTGGGTTTTGGGATTTTTTTTTTTTTTTTTTTTTGGGGGGGGGGGTGAGGGTGGTGCTTTAGGGTTTCTTTGCTTCTTTAAAAAATATATCTTTTTTTAAATGGCCAGGAATGAGATATATGTTGAAAATCAATTTCCTCTTGTCAAAGTAATTGCTAGCTGGGGATGATAATTTCTTTGTTCTGAGCAGATACAGAACTATTGTCTTGGCCTCCTAAATTGGTACCCCGTGCTGTCTGCAAGCATCAGTGTGGAGCCATGAACAGTAGATGCTGAATATCCGATATAACGGTGGTGTCCCTGTCAAACAAAAACTAACTCCTTCTCTTTTTTTTTTTTTTTTTTTTTTTTTAATGGAAGAGAAATAATGAGACAACCGCACAGCATTTTAGTCCACATTTCTCTATTTCCTTCTCATAAAAGGTCTCAAAGAAATGCAAAGCACCATTGAAGAGTTCAAAGACATACCTCAGAATGTGACTGCACATTCAAGCCACACTGACATATTCAAGACTGGATAGCTCTATTGGAGGGGGGAAAAAAAAAAGGGAAAGAAAGAGAGAGAGAGAAAAGAAAGAAAAAGGCTCAGCATACAAAACGCAATACACAATATCTACTTCTACTGTGTGAAACTGCATTCATTTTGCTCACTGAGCAAACTAGGTCCCAGAGCATAACACACACAATAAATCCAGCCTTTTCTTTTCCATAGGAGCTGATTTCAAGAGAAGCTAAAAATTACCCAGTGTAAATGATGCAGAGGCTGATGCAGCTGAATTTATAAATTGGGTTGAAAAGTTTGACATGCTGAATTAGATTATACTATATAATGCATCACTAAGTAATTGATATGTACATTACGTGCAAAGAAAGCCCTGCTAACTCATGTGTAACTTTTTTTTTTTCCACATTATTGTGTAACTTGGCCATTGGCTCATTGTCAGTTGAAAAAAATTTAGTTTAGAGATTTAGTCCCTTATGAGCTTAATAAAAATTTTGTTACATTCTGGTATTCTAAAAATAGAATATAGGATAAAGATACATCTTTTTAAAAGTAGAAAATATATAGGCATGCATCAGAGCATTTAAAACCTCTTTTGTGGCCTTTCAGGGAAGTTTTCCTTACATTTTCTCAAGAAATGTAAAAGTCCAGATGAAAGATGTGCAGTACCAGCACCAACTGGAGAGGTCATCATAAATTTAAGGGAATGGGGAATATACCATTTCCTCAGCTAAAACCAGACAATGTAACACAGATCTCTGTCTTCTGGGAGTACACTAGAATTTATTTTTTTTAAATCATACCAGAAAGAAATTTCAGTTTGATACTGGCAGTTCAGAATATTTACAGTCTTCTACTGATGATCTGCATTTCTTTCAAGAAGATGAGAGCATTTCCCTCTGCAATTACTAGCATATCTGCTCTGATCCAATGCTGATTGCAGCATAGGGCCTCAAATCTCTGTAATCTGTCTGAAATGTTATTAAATATTAGATTTCACCTTGATTTGTTTTCTTATCACTTTATGTGTAACTTTACTGCCATTCACCGCCAAGAGACCTTGAACTGGAGGCTACAGCTATAATCTCAATTTGTTATACTAAAACGCAAAATTAAAGAAGAGTGAAAAAAGCTGAATATTACCAAGGAAGGTAATTGATACCACTGTGTCAGTTTTGAGTTTTAACATTATAAACTGAGTTTTATGATACTCAACCCTAATAGTGACATATTTAACATTTTAAGACTGGATATAATAATTTTATGGGACAAAACGGGTATTGTTAGAAGGTTATACAGTAGTACTTTATCAAGTCCTTGTATATTAAATACCAAAACACTATGATAAAATAATAGTAAGTCTCACTTCTCCTTGGGGGAGAAAATCTGTCTTTAATGTCTCATCTCTGGTTCAAGACCTCCTAGAGGTCCCTGGTCAGGAAGCAGTGCAGAACACGCAGTATGTGCCACCAAAGCTCTGTGAACAGGGGAATGGACAGACAGCATTTACAGAGTTCTGGCAGTTTTCATTTGAAAATGCGAAGCAGGGAAATTTTTATATCTTGACAAATTCTGCTTTGTTTCCAGGAAATCCTACTTAGGTAGGCGCCCAAAGGACATATACCAAAGGGAACAGGCACGAACATGCTTTCAAACAGTACAGGAGCAGCCAGGAGTGGATGACTGTTTTTCCTCCCCCATTTGACCACTCCCCAAAACAGAAGTTCTCTCTTCCATATCACCAGCCAGACTCAAACTTCCTTACATCCAAGTCCCTCTAATGCACCTCTGGCATGCTGCTGGTAATGATGCTTGTTGATTTGCACCACATTTTCCTTCCAATCTTCTCTTCCCCTGACCTACATCTACATCCCTCTCAGCCCATCCTTAAACTGTGGAGAACTTGGGACATTAAAAAAAAAAGACAAACCCCGCAAAAAAATCCAAATCTGTGTTTCAAGTGAGCTACCTTGCCAGAATGTGGCAGGATGTCATCATTTGTAACATTGGTACATATTTGTCATGGTAAAGGAAAGCAATTTTCTGGACTGGGAAAAGGAAATAATTCCCTCTTGCCAGGAGTCAGAAATTCAGACAATGTCCAAATGCAAAATAAACTTTAAAAAAAAAAAAAAGGTAGAAATATTAGATGACTGCAGTATGGCAGCAGCTCTGGAGATGAGGTATAATATGATGACACAAAGAGGGAGCATAGCACAGGTCTTTCAACCATGGAAATATCCAGATCAGGATACTAACCCAGCAGTTCCATTCTGCTTTGTCTGTCTGAATCACCCAAGCAATGTTCCTCCTTAAAGTGCATGTAATAAAATGAGGCCACTGAGACTCATACATGGCTGGCTCTCTCCAGATTTTAATTCTCTAAGGAGAAATGCTGTACAAGGTCAGTTTATATGGAAAAATCTGTATCAAGAGAGGATGACATCAACCCTTCTTTCAGAAGAAAATTATAGGATGTGAAATTGGGGTGTTGTATAGATTGGGAAAAGTGTCCACAGAAAAGCATGGCAACTGCAATTTTATACATACATATATAAAGGTTTTGAAGAGCTGTGCCATGCTTTTGTTAGTTATATGGTGCTCTTTTGTGATCCACAAAGATCAGAACAACTCAAAGGTGGCAAATAAAAGAGGTCTGGGGGACTTTTCAAAAGGTAGGTGGGAGAAAGGTAAGGGAAGGTAAGGGAAGGTAAGGGGAGGGAGGGAGGAAGTGTCGGAAGGAAGTGTCGGAAGGGAGGGAGGGAGGGAGGGATTATATATTTGGATATCACTAAATATAAAAAGAAAATCTTGTTACATTTGATGTTCATGCATAGGTTAATGTTAGAGTTGGCTGCTCTAGGAAGTTCTGTGCAACAAGCTCAGGTGTCCCTGATGTAAAACCCCAAGCATTAGACTTTATTGCTTATATTTGTCATCTCTTACTGCAATTGAGATTTAGGGAAAGATTTAGGGTGAGATTTAGGGACAGAGTTCTTTTCCCAATTCATCCCCACAAAATACAGGTCAACAAAGGTCTTGTTAGCTGCTGTATTTTCATGGTTTGTTTTCAGATTGACATCACAGATGAATACCCTAACACTTGCACTGTCTTTGTCTCTCTCCTTATTTGTGTTCATTTACACACAAAGTGGAACAATCTTCCTTTTAGTCCATCAGAGATATATATTATTTTCGATTTTATTTTTTAAATTTTAGAGTATCACAGGACTGGAAAATGCTAAGAGTAAAATAGGGATGGCTATCTATAACAAGAGAAAGCCTACTAAAACCTTCAAAAATACAAAGGACAACATTCACCCAAAACAGGATCCAACTAGATTCTGCCTCCATCCATGGAGAGTCCTGGAGAGAAAGGTCATGATCATCTTCCTCTTGGAAGAGGATCACAAAATAATTTCTGAGATGTTAGCTTCAAAGAGACATCAATCACTCTGCCTGCAACATTATTCCAGGGCTCAGAACAGAAGAGAAACATTTATTTAAACATGCCAGCTGTGTTCAAAGTGGAAGAAAATTCCCCTAAAAATACTTTAAAACAGTGATGAACATCAATTTTTAAAAAATAAATAAAAGTCAGCCCATATTTGTAAAACAAGAAGAGAAATAAAACCTGTCTGATCACACTGCAGAAGCTTGTGCACATTTTGTAGTGCAAAGAAAGGAAGTGAAGCTATAGCTAAGTTTCTCTGAGTTTTGTTTCTTTTTTTTCCTCAGAAAAGAAAGAAACAAAAAGAGTACATAAAAAGTGGGTTCAAAATCACACAGGGAAAAGGAAACATTCACCCACAAGTTGGTTCTCTCTAATTCCACCTTTGGAGATGTCAGCAAACCTAAACAGCCGTGCCAGCAGTGTTACAAATATGAGAAGCCCCATTTTGCACCAGGCTGAAGTCCCAGGGGAACCGTGACACCCAAGCAGGAGCAGCTGGCAGCTGGCCCAAGGCTTTTGTGCCGGGAGCCAGGAGGGACGAGCGGGCACTGGGAGGGGCTGGGGCCAGAACCAGGCTGGATTGACTGTCCCAGTATTGGGGCACTGCAGCAACAGGAAGAGCACTCTGTATGCTTGCATGCTGTGGGGTGCTGTTCTAAAAATCACTCTTCGCGACACGATTGCTGAGATTTGGCTCGCTGCTCTATCAGAATAAATAAATAAATAAGTATAACCCTCCAAACCCCAATAAACGCACAAAGAAAAAAAATTTTTAAAAAACCCAAAATCAATCTCCTAGAAAAATTCTGTTTATGTTCGACCTGGAGACAAAAGCCAATACCCCTAAGAGGTCCATCCCAGAGCCGTAGCACCCCAGCAATAATTAAAGGGAACATTTTTGTATTATGGCACAATATAGTCATGGTGTTTGGGCTTGTCAAAACAAACAAACCATATTCAGGGAAATCTGTGGTACAAAAGAGCTAAACAAATTATGGGGTAGAGGCAAACATGGCCACACCATCAGCATTCAAGACCTGAAGAAAAGAGTGGAAACTTTCAGGGTCTGAATGCGGGAGTGGAAAAGCTAATTGAGCACAAATGAAAGGATCTATTACGGCTGAAAGAATAAGTGAGAGTACAGGCAGGACAATACTCTCATTTATGATTCAAATATCCATGGATAGTGCAGTACAGCTTTAAATACAATTTACAGCCTTGATTACAAATGACTTTGTGCATCAACTTGGAAGCAATGGAAAGACTGTGAGCGGGAGAAAGAGCCTGCCTTGTCAGAAAGGAAGGAGAAGGGGATAAGTGACGGCAGAGCTGGGCTGGACACTCAGAAGCAATTGGAATGTGCAGAATTATGAAATAGGGCTTTTAAAAACCTGAAGATGAACTGATTAGTGGGCAAGAAGGCTCACATTTAGAATAACCAAATTGCCCAGTGATAAGATTATAAAGGGAGATTTATGTTAGATAATCACAGTGAGATCAGGGGCAAAGGAGTATCATTTTGTCCCTGTGTCTTCCAAAAGCAAAATATAAATATATGAATGTGGTAAAAATAATAAGTACTGGAAATGAAGAGCAAGGACAGGCTCTTATTTTTATGGAAAGTAGCAGCAGCTTTTTTTCCTCAGCCTGCATGAGACCCAAAACTGACCTGAAACCACCCAAGCTGTGAATTACTTTCTACCCTGAAACTTCCTGTATCCTCGCTGACTTTTTTTTTTTCTTCTTCTTTTTTTAAAGTTATGTTATGTTTTATGAACCAAACATTACTTCTGTTAAATTTCCAAGAGTTGGAAAAAACTAAAAATCTTACGAAAAGCATAAAATTATTTGGGCTGTGTAGCAACAAAATTAGCACTAGATAGGCATTGGCACCAAAGACTAGATAGACATTGGCACCCTGAGGATCTACAGGGTGTATGTTGTCATATTTTTTCTATACCACATCCATTCTTCTCCAATGGCTGGAGTAGCTAACAGAAGTCAGGAAAATGCCATCAACCCTGCACAGGTCTCGTTTTCCCAATTCTCCCAGAGCCTGTTTGAAACCAGAAACTCACTAAAAAGCTAATGGTGGGAGTAGACCTCAGTGACAAGGAGACAAGCACAAGAAGAAGCAAACAGCTGGGTGAAGATGTGGCCTTCACACCTGCAGGAGGACATCAGTACCTGAGAACTCAGCCCTGCCACACTTTTCACTAGGATTGGCTAAATAACACAGGTTATTTATTAACACTTTGCATTTACCTCTTCCCCTAGGTGGCCCTGAGACATAGTTTCTTCCAAGTGGAAATTGCTCAACTCAAAGTGATCCGTGCATCCAGGACTGTCAGTCTTAATCATAGGCAGTGCGCCATGTTCTCAGGAGTGAAACCCAAATTTAAAAAGCCTCCATGTCTTGTGCAATATGCAGCAGTCCCTTGACTAAACCAAATTAAGGGGTGGCTAAATGAAATTAAGGAGAGCTAAACATACATCCCTGCAACATCCCAACCCATTCCCACTGAACACTTGTCAGAATCAGTTTTCAAAATTTACAAGTAGTGAGAACAGCCAAACATCAGGAATTACCCCTCCTCTCATAACCAAAAGCCACAATCTCCGTAATTATATGCACAGAAGACTGGAACTGTGTAATGAGGAGGAAGAAAATGAGAGGTTTCTGATGGCTGATTCAAGACAATAGAGCCCTCATCGCTGAGCCCAAAGAGCAACTGCACAAAGGACAAACCCAAAGTCTCTTCTGTTTCCCTCATCATAATCATTCACTGCAGAGCACATTAATGCTGGGGCTACTGTGTGTATTTTTACTTCTTTTGTAAGGGTTCAGGTGGCACCTTTCTTAAGCAAGGCAGTTAGCATGAGTAGCGAAACACAGCAGCCTTTCTCCACAGCTATTCATTTTTTAAGGACACTGTTTTTGAAATGAAAAGAGAACAAAACTACATGGCATGCACTGCAGTCTCAGATTAGGAGCTGAAGAAAATAATGGCCACACACTGCTATACAATTAGGTCTGTCTTGGAAAGAAATTATACTGATGTTTTTCTAAGCAATGCCAGGTGGTTTATTCACCAAATAATGAGACACTAAATGGATCTAAAGTTTCTTGGCAACTGGTAAATGCTTACCTTGGACTCCCTATTCCTCTCTTCAAGAAATGGTTTGCTTTTCCCAAGAGTTTTCTTAAGTAGCTCCTCAGCTGTGATTAAAAGTAAATAACAGTGGTCTGAAGGTTGGTTAACTTACACTTGTTTAATGATACAGCTCAGGGAACTGCAAGTGCACCTCAGATGCCTCATTGATTTAGTAAACAGCTTCAGCCATCAGAAGACCTTGCTTTTAAAGTCCATAATTCCCTTCCAGAAACAAAGAAAGTCCCAAATTCTTGTAGTTAACTTTTCTCTACTTGATCACTGCCCAAAATCCTATTAGAAAAAAAAAATTAAAACTTAGCTGCATTATTTGCAAGAGCAACAAAAACATGGAATCTTTTCCCTGACACTGCAGAAGGAGGGAACACAAGCTCTGGAGCAGGAGGTGGCCAGGTGTGGGCTGCAGTACAGCAAGAACTGGTAGTGTCCACAGCCCAGCAAGGAGGACCAAAGGAGCCAGGCTGCCTCCAGAGCCAAGCAAAGGGAGAGAACATACGTCAGCAGGACTGTGCAGCCTCTGGGCTCTGCATTGGCTGCAGAGCAAATCTGCTGACAAAGAAGGACATGGGGGGACCTGGCTCCAACACTTGCCCAAGTAAAGGCTGGTGGGGCAGCCAGGGACCTCAGAGCCAACGCAGCAGTAACTCCCAGGGTCATCCTGTGCCCGTGGGGCCAGAGAAACACCAGCTGAATGATCCCACTGATCACTGGGAAACTCCATGTTCCAACAACAGCTCTATCCCATGAGACAATCCCCTCCCTGTGCTGCTCCATCTTTGAGAACTAGAGAGGGCTCCAGCTCCAAACAAAACTCTCATGGGGACAGGACCCCTCCTGTACACATACCCAGCAGTTCAAATAAACCTGGGGCTGTGAAGGGTAGGCTTAGGTGTGGGCTGCTCACTTTCCCCCCTTCTGCACTGGCAGGGGTGGGCACAGCCTGGTGGGCTGGGGTGGACACCAAGGTCAGCAGAAGCACCAGCATCCATCAGGTGACAGCACTGAGATGTCACTCAGGAAAAATGTTTTAAAGGAACAAGACGTTTCAGAACTATCACCAGACAGCAAATAGAGTGGCCGATGGATTTCGCTTCCCTTTCTTTTTGTCAATTTAGGGAGAGAAGCACATTATAAAAATATTAATAATGAAAAAAAATGCTGTGAATAATTCTTCGTTTATAGTTTCTCCTCCAAATATTCAGAATTAGTATTGCTTTGACCATCTTTGTCCGAAGATCTCTCCCATTTCAAAAGATGACTGTTCACAGCCAGAGATTCGGAATTTCGTTTATGTGAATACAAATTGATATTTATGAAAAATTCTACATCTAAAGTACATCTGCTAGAGTAATTTTCTGGAATATTCCACAAAACTCTAAACATACCGAACATTGCAAGGCTTCCCAAGAAGAACTAATTACAACGGCCAAATTAATATTTGAAGAAAATCTTGAAGCAATGGCTCTGTTCTCATTTAAATATGTGACTACTCTCTTTATAATGTGCAAAGCATTATAACCATTTATATATGTTCCAAGTGATATATTACTGAGTTGAACCTAGATTCCCCTTCTTTTGTTCTGGGTTCATAACCTTGCTGTATTATCTTCCATAACTATATAGCTTGCTAATGCATAATTCAAGCCTCTCTTATTGACAAAAGGCAGCAGAAAGAAAGAATATTTCAATGCCACTTTCCCACGTAGATAGTATTGCTTTCACTTCAGCTGGTATCATTTCCATACTAAAGCCAAATCTTTTAAAGTACATTAAGTATCATTTTCATAGTTTATTCGCAATTGATTCCCAGGGACAACTACATCTGTTTACCTCCATCTTCTGAGACTATTTTATTGCAAGTTTTTTGTTGGGTTTTATTGGGTTTTTTTTTTGAAGTGGGTTTTTTGCCAAAAGAAGAAACTTCAGTTAAAACATTATGCTCTAATGTATGACATCAGCTTCACAATAATCTCTTGATTTAACTAGAGCTTTTCTTTAGGAGTAGTGCCACAGTTTCCCCAGATCCAAGTGTGGAGCAGAACCATTTTGTCATCATTCTGCAAACTCTGTTCTAATCCCTTCCCTACGTAAAGTAACTGTAAACAGGAAAGTACCCTGATCCCTTGCATCTCTGAGTGGAGGTCAAATTTGTCCTTACAATCAGCCATGCATCTATGCAAAATCCCACCGATGCTAAAGGAGTTCCTTCAAGTACATACAGGTGGGAAGGAGAAGATAGTTTGCCCATTTTCCATGTTGGTGATGGATGCAGAGAACTCCAGTGGTTTTCAGTCTCCTCTGAGAAACAGGTTGCCTCCTTCCAATGGTACAAAAGTGACACAGGCCCACAGATAAATAGAATAATTAAAAGCAATTAAAGGACCCAAGAAACAGCCAAGTATCAACCTCTCCTCATCATTATGTGGGCGAGTTAAGACTTTCAAGTTCTTGTGTCTCCACAGACCCTCAATCTCAATGTCCTCTCATTAGAGTATTCTTTGGAAGTCTAAAAAAGGACACATCTTCCTTTACAGATGGCTGTAGGGCAGCGAGCAGCTGCTCTCCCAGCAGAGGGGCTGACACCACACCCCTCATACAGTCCCTGCTGTGTGTGGCTCCTCCGCAGCCTTCCTCCCCACCTGTGCACTTATCTGAGTCGTGAAACCCTGCTCTCACCTCATCCAACTGCCTGGCAGACAGCCTGGGCTCAGCCTGCAGCCGCCCTGCCCACATGCAGCACCTGCCCTTGTGGCTGGCAGCGCCCACCACCCAGCCACCACTACTGGTGCTGTCTCTCGGCTGCAGAAGGGCAGAGGTTCGGACGGGCCGAATCCGGGAGTGCCAGGGCCCATCCCCACAGCAGGCGACACCTTCACAGCACGGGTGCATGCCCTGTGCACTGCACCTCGCTTCTCCAAGCTGCAGCTCGTTTGCCTCACAGGCAGCTTAAAGGCATTCAAGCAGGTAAATGCTGTGGTCAGAGAAGGAATTTTCCCCCCAGGCTGGTGCAGCATCACTTCTGCATGGCAGCCCACATGCAGCTTTAGCATCAGGAAATGTCTCCTATCATACAGTGCCCAGCAGAGATGGACATCTACCTAAGAGGCCCTTTATACAATGAAGGAAACTGTAATCTTACAAATTAATCTGCCAAAAGTGGCATGAAAAATTAACAGAGAAGGCCCTACAAGGCACCTGGACTTCCTAGAAGCATACTTACCAAACCAGTCTCAGTAATAACACCATTTAACTAGGTTTACAGCTCTGGTGCTTCTCTCTGTGCCACCTCAGCCACTAACCTGTTTCTTTCAAGTTCAGCTTCTTTAAACATTGTGATTCTGGCTACAGTCACAATTATTTCTCTAAATTTAGAACTTTATTTAAAAAAAAAAAACAAACTCTTGAAGACTCATTTTCTGCAAAATACTCAGAAAACACAGCTTGAGAAGCAAAATTCAGGTGGGTTTAATGGTGCCTCCAGCTGTGCCTCATTTTAAAGTTACGGTTTATTCAACAGAATCAATGCAAAGGAGAATTAACTCAAGTTACCAAATACTTTAAAAGTCATGGTCTGAAAAAGTAGCAGTTTAGGAGAGTGACACAGCTGCCACTTCGACTATTTCCTTTCTACTCACCTCACCTTAAAAGCCGTGGGATTCTCATATCATATGCTGTCAGAGGAGACAAAATGAAAATAACTTATGTAACTTTGTAGGGAATTCCATATGTTTCTAACCCTGTAAGCACTAGTACTTTAAGGGGTAGTGTAGAAAATGGTGCTATGACATAAATTAGCAGCCTCGCCAGCAGCAAGTAAAAGGCCCATGTAATTTTTGACACTTGCTCACTGCCTGTCCTTCCCCCTGGAAATTTGCTTGGGTCTGCCTGGATTTAATTCTAGCATTTGCACTCAACCTAGCTCAGGAAGTTCCTGCAGTTCTCATTCCACCAGAGGTGACCCCTGGCCAAATGCAAGGATGGCTTAACTTGCAGAGGATGAGCACGAGAGTTGCAGTGAACCTGTTCAGAAGACACTGCCTGGACACCTCTCCAGCTAAAGGAGCACAGGGCTTCTGGATCCTGGGTGGCTGCTGCCATTGCATGGCTAGTGCAAAAAAACCCCAGAAAACAGCTGTGCCAAGATACTCTCCTCAATGGCAGGGCTGAGACCAGCCCAAATTACCTTCACACCTCTGTCCTGGTGGATGTAGCTCTTGGGAGGTGAGGGAGCAGAGCTTCCCCATTCGTGGCTGTGAGCTGGGAAGCAAACAGGTCAGGGGAGGAAGCCCAAGAAGAGCCATGCACGTGTGTCACTGCTCAGGACACAGCAAGTACAGGAGTCCTCCACCACCCGAGTGCCAGCAGCAGCAGGCAGCCTCGCCCTCTCAAGGCACAGGTATGACGAGCAACCAGAGACTGAGGACCTAAGCAAATTTCCACCTAATTCCACATTCTTGTTGGAAAATTGCAAAAAATGTGCTATTTTTAGAGAGCCCCTAGAACCTACCACTAGACCTACAGCCCCTAGAGATAAAAAATGTGCTTCATGTTGCACCTGCACTAAGCTCCCTCCTGTCCCTCTAACAATGCAAACACTCCCTAACAAGGACACTCTCTACTCTTCCCAATATTTGGGAAAAAAAAAGTCAAGGGAAAAGCCACTTATTCCCATATCCACAGCAGGCTCTTGCACATTATCAGGAGCAAGGCCACACAGCTTATCTGCCACTTGTCAGAACAGGTAGGAAATGCCAGCAGAGAGGACAAGACTAGGCAAGCTTCTGATGTGGACTTCTTGTAAACAGAAAACTCTTCCCAGCTGCCTGTCCCTGCCGCTGCTTCGGAGATGTCACCTCCTCTGGGTGCAAGCAACCACCCCACATCCATGTTCTCTGAAGGAGGAGAGGAGCATAAGGAAGAAAAATTCAGGAAAGCAGTAGCCAGCATCCATGGTCTTCTGTGGTGAGGTGACTGCAGTGACCTCCCACTGCTGGCTCCCATGGGGAAGAACAGACCCAGTGTCCCTGCAGCAGCAGCATGACTCCTGTGAAAACTCGTGGTAAAAACAAGAAATGGTCTGGTTTGTGACCTACCTTCACCAAGGGAAGTCCCTCATAGAAGAACCATGTTTATTGGAACACTGCTCCAGCACTCTGTGACAAGCTGTAGACCTCAGAAACCACCACTGGCTTATGAATTGTCCCAGGCAAAGCACAACACTGCACTGTCCCAGAAAAATAAGCTGAATTCTTGGAGTAAGATGAACTGGAAGGTCAGTGTCCCTTTTATTTTATGTCATATTATAACAATGAATATTTAGAAGATAAATAAATCATTTTTCTCTGCTTAGAAAAACCTTCTGAGGTTACTGTGGTACTTTGAATTGATGATGATGAAAGATGACATGCACAGCTTTTCACTTACAGAAAGGGAACATGGGTAACCCACATTTTCTAAACTCTTGACAAGTAACTCACCTGATGACACAGGAACAAACAAATCAAGCCTCTGTACCAATCTCACACAAACAACTTAAACTTGAGATATAAAGAGCCAAGTCTCTGAAGCCATTTTAATACTGGACATTTTTTCTTAACAGCTTTAAGCATCTCAAGCTCTTTTAGCCAACATACTACAAGGCATCTTAAAACATTATGTATTACAAAATGCTATCTGAATGTACCCTCTAGCATGCTCAAAGGATTGCTCCAGTTCAGCATCTGCTTAAAACACTGAGCCTTCTTGCCTGCCTTTTTTTCCCCTTTTCTGCTTGGGGCTAATCAGTCTCCTTGTTTCTCTAGAAGAGCAATATGCTTCTCAGAACGCCCTAGATATTGGAGAGACCCTTCAGTCCACCCTCAACTACTCATAATTATGTTCTACCTCTAGCTCACTCATCAGTCAAGAAAGCAGAGATCAAAAATGGCATTCCCTTCTGTCAGAACATCATTCAGCCTAAGAACATTTTTGCAGAATAAGAAAATTCACTGAGATTAAATTGTGCTTATTTCAGAAGTCTCCAATTCATCTTTCCAGAAGCTGTCTGTACATTCCTCCTTTCATCTGAACAGAAGCCCTCTGCAATAGGCACACAACTACTCTGGTTAGGTTTCAGAACTTCTGTTCCATCTCCAAATTCTTTTGCTGACTTTGCCTTTTGGCAACTTTTTCAGTCAATGGTGATTCTCCTCTGAACTTCTCACTCCACTTCTGGCCTCTCCTTGGTCTTGTTCTCAGCTCTGGCCTTCCTCAGAGAGTACTTCCCATCTACTTCAATTTCAGAGGGTCACAACTTAGACCCTTACCACTCTTTCATGGGCTTTCTTCCTCTTTCTAATGGTCCTGTGAGCGACATCCACTTCAGAATTCCAACCCACAGAGCTAGGAACAAAACAAATCCCTTGTCTGTGCCTGCTTCCTATTCACAACCTTTCTCTCTCACTAGCAGAAGTATCCTTTACTTTGACCAGTAACTGGTGGCCAGTTTGGAAATACTTGTTTATAGCCAACATATATGGATTTTTTTCCCCCATATACTATTTACTCTGTGATTACCAGCCTCGAACAAAAGGACATTTTTTTTCTAGTGTTTTGGGGTGGTTATTGTTTTCTTCCTCCCAAATGCAGTATTAATAAAACCAAGGGAAAAAAAGAAAACAAACAAGCAAAAAAGTATCTTTGTAACAGCTACTCTATACTTGGAGATAGCTAATGATGTCTTCACATGCGTACAGTCCCTCTTGAAAATGCCAGCATTCCCAGAGTCCTATGGAAAGCAGCTAACAGGGGCCATGTCAATGCTTTCAATTATCTTCAACAGCTTTATACCACTTGCTGCTCCAGAAACAATCACTTCATAATTGGTAATATAATAATGAAATGGAAGGGGGGTTTTATGTAACAACGCACTCCCTTTCATTTGTGTTGCCCTCTAAACAGTGGGACTGGGCTGGGGCTCCTTACTCGCGAGCTCTCGTGAATGCACTTGTGCCAAATTTGTCTCTGAACACTTGAGTGCCCTGATGTATGGGGTTCTCAAACATAGCAAAAAAGAAAGGAGAGAGCACAAGTGGAGAAGACATTGCAATTCAATGCTTTGCACAGAACTGCAGACTTAAAAACAGGGCTTGCGCCGAGGTTGGGAAATTTGTGCAATGTTTCCCCCAGTAATCCAACACATTTTAGGCAGCAAGAACCCAATGAAGAAGTTACCTCTTGCTTTGTTCCAGGTCTTGTGACAGATGGGTTTTTCAAGAACAAATCCCCACCTATGTCAATGGATTCCAGCATACCTGGTGGAGCTACTGAGATACACTTGAGGTAGCCCAGCATGGGAATACAAGGAAAAACAAAACCAAGCACACGCCTGGTCAGAAACTCTCTGGGCATGAGAAGGAGTGAAAAGGGAGGATGCATTCCTCCTAGAATAACAGGATTTTGTAGGATGGTTCCAAACATCATGCATGCTCTGATGCCTCCAGTAGGATAAATGAAGATACCACACAGCTCCCAAAAGCAGGAGAATGCAGCAACACATTTACAGGGATTACCATGAAACCTGCAGGATTATCAGTGCCTGGAAATCACCCTCAAGAGAGATTTGTATCCTACAGTCAATAGCAAACCACTTTTTGCACCTACCAGCAGATGCTGTTTTCTAAAGGATAATACCCAGTTATTTTCATTAAGACTTGGTCTTCAACAGGACAGAGGCAGCAATTTATGCTAAGATTTATCACTAAGGACTTTAAAGAGGTTTTAAAATATAAGCCTAAAGACTGTCTTGGCTTTCCAACTGGCTTAACTTTTTGTAGAATGCATCATTTATACACAGCATTTCTGACAGAAGGAATTTCAAGAATGCAGCATGGTGGCAATGTACCTGATTAGCCAAGCTGGACTTCTGGTCAGTGTACAACATTCAGGATACAAAAATATTCTGGTGGTTTTTAACTTCAGCCATAATAAAAGAGATCTCTACACTTTAGCTAAAATAAACCACGCACAAACCAGAGGGGGGGGGGGGGGGGGGGGGGGAGGAGAGAAGAGAGAGAGAGAGAGAGAGATGGCAGATACACTGAGAATCTGCAGTGTAGATAATCAAACCCTTTATTGTCTAAGTTACATTAGACTTGCAACACCATAAAAACCTGTTAAGAAGAAGAAACAGTAGATTGGTAGAGGTAGTAGAAAGTCCCTGTAACAGTCTTAAAAGGGCTTTACAGGAGTGTGTCATGCCAAAAAAAATTTATCGCGTTGCTTGAAAGAGCTGATCAAAGCCCATTTGACTAAATAAATAAGAACACAACTCATTTTAAATACTATGGTCTAACTAAAATAACAAATCAATACAATACAATGATAAAGAAAAAAACCCAGAAATCGTGGGATTCACTTTCAAAAACAGATGGTCCTTAAGGTTGGTTTTCCCCCACCTACTCTTATTTCTTGTTTAATTAAGTGAAAATCTCACTTCTGTGCTATGCACAGCATATAATTATTTAAACTGATTTCCCCTACTGTTGCTCTTCATGAAGCTAAATTATGATTGTAAACTTTGTTGATTAGTACCCTGGTAATGGCAGTGACAGCACTAGCTTCTCTGGCAAGGATTTGGGAAGAAAATTCCAGAAAGAAGGTTCTTGCTCTAAATATTAACTCAGATTTTCTAGTTCAGCTTGCCAAAAAAATACAATTAAAAAAAGAGAGAAATTACAAATGTACACTACACTTTTGTGCCATTTTGGGTATAGAAGAGTTTTTAATAACTAAATGACAAACAAATAGGTTAAGCAACTAGCTTTTTTGCATTCCTGAACTGTCACCATTACTTTCTCTCATGGAAAATATGACTCAGAAAAGCAACAAAACAGAGGAAAAAGAGAATTTTTTTTAAAAATCAAAACCAAAGAGAAAGCTAGTGCAAACCCAAAATGATAATTATTAACACAGCAAAATATTTTTTTTTTTTCTTTTTTTTTTTTTGTGTACAATGGAATGGAATGTGTCTATGCGACCTCCCTCAAAATAACTTCACAGAACAGTTAATTACAGTAATTTTTAAGTACTTGCACAGACATTCCTAACTACACCGAGACTTACAGACAATTCTGGTTTACATCTCGTGTAATAGCATAAAGAAAATCTAGTTTTAAAAAAAATAGGTAAGAAAGTTAATTTGCATTGTTGCAAGTGTTGCAAAGTAACAAAACCAGTCAAGTAATTTAAAACAAGTAACAAGTAGTATCCAGCCCAAATTACTGACCAGATTATTTTAAAAAAACCAACCCCCCCCAACAGTTAGAACAGAACTGTTAGAACAGAAAGATCACGTTTTAAGGTTTTTTCTGCCTTTTTTTTTTTTTTTTAAAACAAACCTTTTGTCAGAAGCCCATTTCTACAAAAACAGCACTACTCCATTATCGTATTAAGTAAACTGTGGTCTCACCTGTATTAAAGGTTAGCATCATTTCTGTACATGAAAAATTATTGCTTTTTTGAAAAATATATTTAGCATGCTAGTTGTTTTTTTTAACTCCATTTCCTGCCTTTACAAAATGTTACAATTTAAAAAAAAAAAAAAAAAAACTAGTAAAGCTTTTGCAAAAATTTTCACAGAACATTTTCTTTCAAGGCAGCAATAACTTTTGATAATGCATAAAATTATATGTGCAAAATCTGAAACTTTCAGAAATATTACCATCACACATAGTGTCACAGCAATAAGAAAAGAAAATATTTATATCTGTGGAATACATTTTTAATTGCTTACACTGCATGGTTTAACAACCTGTTATGTGCCACAACCCCACCTTGAAAACTTGCAGTTAAAGAGTTACTGTAGAAGAGGTATATAAAAGCTTTTTTTCTTTTTTTTTTTTTTTTTTTTCCTAACACCACCAGTGATCACCAAGTACAAGACATGACACATTTATATGAACATTAACCTGCCACCACAAAAGAAGTTCCTCGTCTTTCCAGAACGTCAGCGGGCCCAAGGAGGAGTGGCAGCTGGTCTGCTGAACCAAACACAGGCGCAGAGAGCACCTTATGGCCCCAGGGCTGCCTGAATCCTTTCAGTGACACCTTTTCTCTTCTAAACAGACAGATCAGCGGTGTTAGACAGCTGAATGTTTTATTTTTTTTTTTTTATTTTTCATTAAGTGAAGACTTCCTTTGTGACCAGGTTGAAGAAAGTAGCCCTGTTACAAAAAAAAAAAGGTCCTGAGAGTAAAACACAGAAGCCTGGGTTTTTTTCTTAGTGTTCAACTAGCTTTTCTTTTCCAAAGCAGAATAGAAGCTTTTCTCTGGAAGTGTTTCAATTTCCATATTCACATACTATTAATGGTGCGCAGTCAAGAGCAAGAGCACTAGAAATGCAAGTGGTCCCCAAACTGTAATGAAACAAACCATTGCAGAATGACGGTCTTTCTCTTTAGTCCCTTTAATCCTTCATCAAGCATTGCTTTCTCAGCACCGAATGCCACCTTTTCCCCGCACCCCCCATTCTTCCTCTCTCTGTTGCTGTTTTCTTTTTTATTTGTTTTTCAGCATGACAGGCAGTGGCAGTTTCATTAATTAATACTTCTCCAGCCCTCGAATCCACTGCTGTTTTTCAAATGTATCAAATAGTCATTGTGAGCATCAGGGAGGTTTTTGTTACAGTGCTTAACTTCTTCATGCTGTCCAAATCACATAAAGTTTAATTTTTCCAGTGTCTCAAACTTCTCTTGATTAATATAGATGCCTTGTGCCGCCACAGTGCTTACCAACTCCACTGTTTATTATAAAGGAAATAAGGAACCATGGGACTGATTAGTACGTCAATTTATATATATCTTGTGTAGCATCTTCATTTATTTTAAGATGATTAACAGCGCGGAGGCACCCCCCTCCTGGCAGAGTGCTGCTCCCAGCCTCGTGCAGCAGCTCCAGGTGTGGTGGCGGCTGGCAGGGGGATGCTCTGCAGCGTGGGGGGCTGCCGGCGCTCCTCCGCCCGGGATCTAGGTTCCCTTCCGGAGATGCAGCATGTGGGTCACCTCCGCACTGCCGTGATCTCTCCCCTGCAAGAAGGACAACATGGGGAAAAGCTCATTCTCGCCCCTGCTCCCAGGCATGACCCTCCAGCACGTTCTGCCGGCATTCGTTACCCTTTATTAGCATCATGTACTTCATCTTGACCCACCACGTGAGAGGCTGGGTTTTTTAGGCATCTCCACCAAGAGCAAAGCATGTCAGGTCCATATAAAGTCCCTGACGGACTAGAACAAGAAGTAACAGATCTGGCGGAGCAGTTCAGAGAAGGCTGAGAACAAGGAGGGAAAAAAGAGGCCTCCAAAAAGTGGAAATTACGTGCTAACCAAAAGGGATTCACAACTAGATCAGTGCTTTTAAAAGGCTGAAGTTTGAGGTCACAGAGGCAGCTAAATGAAGAAAAACTGAATTCTTGTTCAGGTCCGTCAAATGCTAAGGCGGCTTTTTTCCCCCCTTGTCATCTTCCTTTTATTTTCTTAAACAATTTTCATGAATAATTACCACGTTGAAAAAAAAATAGCAGGGATATTCTAAAATCAAGTGAAATTAAAGATAACATCATGAATAAGTGGGAGCCTGCAGCTCCCAAGAAAAGCTTTAAAATGACATTTAGAACATCACTGTCGGAACAATGCAGTTTACAATCCTGATCCTAAAACAACATGGCAAGATTAATCTTACATAAATGCATTATCCTTAAGCTAAAGTCTTGATGAAGTGAAACAGACCATTTTAAATTAATGCAACATAAAATACGGCACCCATGCAAAATCCAAGCAAGTTTCAAGCTGTGCCTATGGCAGCCCTCGAAATAGCTAAAGAAAGCCCAGCTCTGTCTGGTTGACATAATGTATTAAGTGCATCTCTTTTCTTAATAGATTTAGAAAATTCCTAATTAAACCTGGCCCGAGATTCATGACATTTACCAGTCAAAGTTTGGTTTTAAGTCGGAAAGATTTGCAACAAAATTAAAGAAAAAAAAAGCTGCTGTACAGACCGCAGTATATTTGAAATGTAGGAAACAGTAACTGAATGAGAGATGTGATAAAACTTCCTTAGTTGGATGCTGAATTTCCCGCAGTAAACTAAGAAAGATGCTTTACATTTTTGCACGGCTGCATCATGCCTGAGAGACACAGCCTCAATTCCAGGAGGAGGCATTCATCACTGGAACACCTCGTATCGAACTGGCTCCATGTACATGGGGGAGTGTGGCAGGGGCTGGGGGGGGAGGGAGGGAATGGGAGGGGAGGGCAGGCACCTTGCCCCACTTTCCCTGGGCAGAAACTGAAAGAAGGGGTGTGATTAGGGGCGCTATTTTGGGGTGGATGGCCTGCGAGGTGGTAAAGGTGCGCCCTGCATGTCACAGACCAACCACACAGCACAAGGGATCCAGGAAAAGGATCCCTCCTCCCTGCACCTTCAAGGACAGTGCAGAGGGGCTGCAGGCAGTGGGTGGCTGGGCCCCTCTCAGGCACAGCTGTGCTCCCAGTTTCACTGGCAAACAGGACCCGAGCCTCACGTGAGCCAGAACCCACTCAGAGGCTCACCCCCCATAGTCACACCGTCCCAAGGTATGGTAGGATTTTGAACCAGCTGATACAGAGTTGGATTGAATTCTTCCTGAAATAAAAATGTTTTCCCTTTGAAAAAGTAGGCTTTCTTCACTTTCAGTGAAAAGCAGCAGATCTTTACAGAAACCTACAGCTTCCATGCCAAAAGCTGCTCTCATAGCAACTTCCAGGGCTTTTCCCCAGTTAACAGGAAAAGCCCAGTTTGTGCGCACGTTAATATGCTGGAGACAGATCATTGCATGACATTGAAGTAAACTTCAAGGAGCACAGAGACCACTGCACTCTGCTGGCAAGGAACAAGTGCTGGGACAAGAACTACAGCTCCTAATTTTGTCGCTAATGCTCATAAAGTAACAGACATGCAGTACATGCATATTACTCAGATGCCAGTACAGCAGCCTCCATGGTTCCTTGATTGTTTGCATTATAATCTCCATATGTATGAACGAGACAAATTAGGTTGCCATTTATTTGTTCATTATCTATTATTTTGATTAATGGAATTCTTGTTCTCAGAATAACTATTTAAAAATAACATTTGCAATAATGAGGACTGAACTATTAATCATGATCTTTGGAAGAAACTCTGCAAGGAACTGGGGCAATATGAACAAATGTCATAAATAAGACTCCTAACAGACAGTACTAGAATTTTGAGTGCAAGAAAACACAAACCAGCCAAACTTAGAAACCAACAGTTTAAATAACTTTTTAAACTGGCTTATGTTTTTTTGCCTCCTCCTCTTCTCTGTAAAGTTGCTTTAGGACAAGCAGAGATATAGTGCTGATGGACTATAAAAGCATTATAGGTAACAGATACCCCCAGATTTTCCCCCAAGCTTCTTTACAACACACACATAGAGACATGTATATAGCATTTCCTTGATGGTTCTTTCCAATCTTTCTATCTCCCAAGTTCGGGCTATTCACGTTTATGCTATTTTAAGTCCTGAATGCTGCAAGAAATATTTTTAAGAACTTACAGTGGAGAAAATAAAGGTTTATGGACCCCCTTAATGAAGGGTCACACATTATCCTTGTCACACAGTAGGTACAGAACCTACTACACATCTGGTCTTTTCAGGGAATGAGGCCAAAAAACTGTGGTGTCCAGAGCTGTTTCACAAAAAAGGCCGATCACTGCCCTCTGTAATGGGGAAAGCTTCAGCCAGAGAATTCAGGATACCAACAGTTTGGGTATTTTCCCTGGGCAGCACCTTCTAACTGATTTTCTGTAAATAAAAGGCTGTTTTTCTGGAGAGGACAAATGCTGGAGTTTTGGGGGGTTTTCCTTTTTTCACCTACACAGAAGACAGAGAACTTGGTGTCTCTGGCTGCAGTGCTGCAAATGTGGTTCACGTACATATACACTCAGTTAGAGAGAGCTCTCCCTCATTGCTAACCAGGAAATCATGTCTTTTGGAACACCCAATTTCTTGTCCCTTGAAATTTTTAGAGCATATTGATTGACACTGGTAGAGCATAAATTATATTCCTAAAGTGGGCTGAGTTTTTATACTGCTTTAAAAACGCAGAAGGGGAAGTCAAAAGCACAGCGTATGCGTTAGAAACTGCCACCACTGCTGTCACCACCGTGAAAAAGCAGGCTCCAGACTGACTCCTGCACCACTGGGAATTGGGCTTCTGACTGCAGCATCAGGCAGTGCCTCTGAGATGACCCCACGCTTCAGGAGAGCCTTGCCTCGAGACACACGTGCTTGCAGGGCCCCATCTGAAGGGGAGCCAACTTTTGTCTTGCCATGTATGTGCAATTGGAGTGTGCTCCCCGAATTCATGCCTGCTAAATCATGTCTCTGGATGCTGCTTAAGAATATTCCAAATTAAGATACATATTCATTGTGGATAAGCAAGTTTAATTATGTATATATGGGATATTTAGCATTTATAAAAATATTCAGAATATTCAATATGTTTAATATGGCAGCTTTTCAAGAGAATCTACATGACTTAGCACAGATTGTATTGACTTGGGGTATGTAATGAGCATTTTTTGTCCTTTACATAAAGAAGAGCAGGAAATATTCCAAAGTTCATGGGAAATCAATTTTATGTAAAAAAGTCATTTTGTTGTTTGGGGTTTTTTTAAGCATTCAGGTAGAAATAAGAAACCACAATAAATAATGTCATGAATGAACATCTTATTTCCCACATTTTATTTATATTTCATTAGTGCTGATAACAAAGCATGAAACACAGCCCAATGCTAACAGCAGAAAAATTGTATGTGTTTGATCTTTTTTACATATTCCTATTGGTGACCTCCTTTTCAGGGATGCTGAACATCTGCACCTCCTATTGGTGGTTCACTAACCTAAAATAGGGTTCTTATTTAGACACCTAAATACAGATTTAGCTGTTTCATTTTTGAAAAAGCCTGGCTGTAGACCCTATTCTTAAAATGCAGAATGAGAATTATTCTGTGATAAAACTGCTATTCAACGTAGCACTGTTGTAAGCTACCACGCTGGGGGATTTTAAAAGCCCTGCCTCATATTGTTTCCTAAAGGAAACCTTTAGAGAGGATCTTCTGGCTGACTAGAGAAGGGAATGGGGGAAGCATCAAATACTAATGTTAATATTTTTACTCTTTAGCAGACTACTCAGGGGAAGATATTTTACCTGTGAGGTGGAAACATTATGTAAAGTGAATCATTTCCACTTGACATCAAAAAAACCGCACTCTTTCCTTCTCAAACTACCATATAGGTAACTATTGTTTCTTGCTCGGAGCATGTGCATGGCGCTTCTGTAACTTGAACTGACTTTACACCATAAACTCTCATGAATAGATCTGTCCCCAATTAAGAAATGAAATGAAGACATGGAGTGACAACGTTTAAAGTGGGAAATGGTAATGTTAACGGAATGCTGCAGGCACCATTCTCACTGAGAGCTCATTTCTGCGCATCTAAAGGCCCCTACAGCTGCCTGTGGAAATGAGAGTATTCCCTCTGTAACGCCCAGGGACTGCACAGGTGGAGTCTTCTGGGGCAGCACAATGCTTGCCTGCAACGAGAGCCGGCGAAACAGCAGACAACTGAATAATCCCACCCGACACAGACACTGACAAATTGAGACAAAGGCTGGTACTGAGGAGCAAACAAGACAAAAGAAAGGGAACCATCTCCTGCAGAAGTGATCACACCACATCTTCTGTGGAAGAAATACTGACTTGGCACGAGATGAAGCCAGTCAAGAAGCTAACTCGGTGTTCTGCTGTATTGAGAGATGCAGTCATTTAATCAAAAGCTTCTACAGCAGACTGGCAGATAGAGAGAGAAAGATACCTTTGCCATGGAAGAAGTTAGTCAATAAATTCTAGCATGACAATAGTATACAAAGTAAGGATTGTGAGTCAATTTATTGTGCAGTAATATAACTCAAATTACACAAAGAGTTCCAGGTGTGGTCTGAGATGTCACATTTCTTTTTGGATATATAAAGCCATTCCAGAATTTTTGGAAATGTACTTCCAACTTTGACATTATATTGTCTTCTAGAAGAAAGCCCAGATGCCTTCAGAATGTGATCTCAACTACACATGAGAGAAAACCATGAACATGAAAATATGAAAGACAGTTTTAGAAGATGCCTAGGTTTATTAAATCTATGTTACTAAACTGATGAGTACCAAAGACTAGCTGAGCGAGTTGGCAGAGCTGCAGTGTTTCACTGTCATACTGACTGTGTCTCTGTCATTCACTGTGCTACTCAGAGATGTGCACAATTCTTGCACAATTGTATCAGATAAGCATCATTAAGGGGGACACTGCAGCATAACTTTGCAGCTACTGTCCCACAAAAGCAAAGCAAACATTGCCCACAACGACTGAAGTTCTATGCCATCCTGGAAACTTTATGAGAATTGTTGGCCACTCCTATGGCTCGGTGTCAATTCAGATGTGCCTGTGACAGCAGCTGGGTTCTCCATGCAGCCTTTGGGCCAGAAAGATGCAAGGGCACAGAGAAGGTGCCAAGAGTCTTCATGAAGGCTGCAGCATATGAACTAGGCAGTGTAGTGGTACCTAGTGAAAATATTTACTGGGCAAGTAGAAACCACTTCCTAAACTTCATAATGTTGGGAGTAGCATGGAGATGCATTCTCTGAGCACAGCTAAAAACATCTGCAATAGTTTAGTAAGAGACAGGAGGACAGGGGCTGCTATAGTGAAAATTAAACTAAAAATGAGGATGAAAGGAAAAGTGAGTGATTCTGGAGGCAGTTTCACAATGGAAGAAAAGTGCCCATGAAAAGGTGTGCTCTGAAACAAAACTGTCAGGCTGCAAATGGAATGGGAAGGTCCAGGCTACGACACTATGCTCCAACAACATAAGATACATGAAACAAATTCAGTTTAATGATTTTCTATGGAATGGCTTTGTCATGTACAATTCAGAGCTCTGAGAAGTGTTTGTTAAGATAGGAAACTGTATACCAGAAACAGGAAAGCACACTAACCAGAGTCCATGGAAACTGGTGGATAAGAGCTTTTCAAAGGCCAGGTACTGGGTATCAGGGTACAAATACTCTTCAGAAAAATATAGACTAAACATTAGTTGTCTCGTTGCAGCAGAAAATGCGTTACTTGCAAAAGCAAATTTCCAGGAATTCTTTATGTACTAGCTCACTACTACACATCAGAGCACATTACAGAGTTACCTATCCCACCCAGTCCCCAATAAGCCAGTAACATGTTTATTTAAACACTAACTACCTGCTTTACAATTAACTGACTCTCTGTATATCAGATTCTGATGAAAAGCTTTAAAAATTTAAGAGCTAAAAATTAAGCAATACCATTATTATTTATACATGTTATAAAACAGTCAGTGCTTTAGTGATGAGTATCACTGTGCAATTTTTTTCCCAGCTACCACATTAAAAACCAAACACCCAATTAATTGTAAAACATACTTGTTTTGGGGCATCTGCGGAGGTGGTGTGAACTTCAGTACCTCGGAGTCCATTAGACTCAAATACCACTGTGGGAACAAGAGGGCTTGTTAACAGATGAACATTCAAGCTTCGTTAGTGTGTGTACATTATTTGAGACCATTACAGATTAACCACGTTCAAAAAAAGACACCAGCTACTAGCCTGTGGCCGGAAAATACCAATTTACCGTAACACTTACTGTAAGAGAGTGTGCTAATGGCAGCCTAGGGCCACTGCCCTTTTTAATTCAGACTTCAGCGCTGAAGAAAGCAATCACTGACAACATTAATTATCAGTGTATGTGTAAAGGGACCCTCTTCTTGCATTACTTACCATTTGGCTTCTGTCATTTTGCATCAGACTGGCTTATGCATGCATCATTCACACTTTTGAGGATGAACCTGCTACTCTCACTGTCTCATGCAATGCTCAGGAGGGCTCATGACACTGGTGGCTTCAGCCTCCACCACAGACCACGTCAGGTTCAAAAAGGCTGGTAGGGATTTCCCATTTTAGGGCTGACCAGTCTGAGGAAAAATCTCGTTTCCCACAAAAATGTTCCTGTCAACAGTAACGACGAGGCAAAACAAAGCCTTATGTTGTGCTGAAAGGGGTACTTTGATTTCAATTTGTGCTGGTGGCAACAGAATTCATTAGCATATTCATTTCTGAGTACCCTACTCTCTAATTAAAATAAAACATTTGCAAACAGACTTATCTTAAATGCATTGCAATTTTATGGAGTTCGGGCAGGGATCAGGTAAGCAATATTTGGAGAACAAGAGCAATAGTCATAAAAATAAAAAACCTGTCTATTAGATTTAGGTACAGGAATTACTTGGGTTAACATGCTATGTGAAATTGTAATTCTTGGCATTTTGTTAGCTGAATGTGAAAGCAGGCAAGTGTGAAAGGGAGAAAGCAAGAGTGTGAAAAGATACCTGAGTGGGACCTCTGATGAGTCCTGAGGTGGCTGGGTTGGGGAAAGCATTTTCCACAATCTCTGCAGACACAGTCTCCTTGGCGTGTTTGTGTCCTGAGCATCCCTGTAGTCAGGAGTGAGGGAGGGAAGGAGGGAGGGGGGAGTGGGGGGAGAGAGGAGAGAGGAAAGTTGAGAAGAAAACATTATGCCAGAAGAAAACATCATTAGTATGTCTAATGTGTCATTATGTGAGGCTACCTTCAGGCCCTGGATGACAACTGTCAGCCTTCATCTAGGCACTGGCTGACAGGCCAGGCACACACAGGACTGCAAGAATGCATAAATTACATTGAATTAAAAAATGCTCCCCATGATGTGCCCGCACCAGGACTGGCATGTCAGGTGTGCGCTTTTCAGAGCAGCTGGATCCACTTCTCAGCCATCACCCAGCTTTGTCAAGCAGTACATCAGGCAAATCAAAGTGACTCCAGCGTGGCGGAGACAAGTCACATGGATAATAGGAAGTGAGTAGGACCAGAGCCCGACTGTCCCCCCCAGGCGGCAATACCTCAGAGACAAATGCAGAGCGAGCGGAGCCATCGCAGACTGATCAAACCTTTCGCCCCTGCCTACCTGCCTGCCGGTGCTGCTTTGACCCCGGACCTCTGAGGCACAGACGAAAGACATCTGTGAATGAAAGTGTCATTCCGGACATTTTGAGCTGGTAGCAGCACAGCAGCCTTCCCCCAGCCCTGGGTAAACATGTTTTCTAGGCTATTAGCATTTGTGGAAAACCACTCAAACCTCTCCTTTTTCTCCAAAGGTCAGTTTACAGCATCTGACTTAAAGGGCTGGTCTTTGTCTTTTTGCTGCTGATCAAAAAAGACACGTTTGACTTTTATTGGGCTTTTTTATTATTAAAAAAAAAAAAAAGTTTGAACATCATCTTTTCTATTTTGGTAGAACACCCTCTTTGGACGAAAAGAGTTGATGTTTCCACTTGCCACTGTAATACTTTGGCTTTTAAAGAAATTCTGAGAGGGATGTCAACAGAAGTGAAGTTTCAGCTTTTCTTTCATATTCCCCATCCCCAGTTAGAGCATTTAAAAAGAATAACACTGTGACCAAGAAACTGGCATAAAAAACCCTCCACATAAAAATCAACTGCAGCATGCCACAAGATTCATCCAAAATATGGATGCTGCATCTGAAAATGAATGGAGAAGAAGACAGCTGCCATCTACTCTGCTGGTATGATACCAAGCATCTTGGGATGGTTTTCACCAGACTATATACTGCAAAGAAATGTCTTGCTGCAAAAAAACCTCCAGACAAATGCCCCACTCACAGATTATTTTCTCCTTTTATAATAGCACCTCCTGCAGATGGCAGCACAGTCTGCATAATGCACCTGAAAACCCGTTTGCAAAATTAAGTTTCTGACAGTCAAATACAAGATCATGATTTGGGGAAAAATCCAGGTCAGGTATACAAACACACACACACACAAATCACAACAAACAAAAAAAGGGATGAAACAAAACAAAACCCGAACAAAACAAAATTTTAAAAATCACATAAGTGCTCTAAATTTCAATGAGACCTGTACTGAACTGTAGCAGGATGGGTTTGCCTAGTAAGGCAGTCAAGATTAAAGCAGGATTTCTAAGCTGTTAAAAGCATTTTTCCCCTCAGTGCCCAGAACTGTAGCTGCAAGCTGGAAAGCAAAGCTGAGGGAAGTGTGTGGAGGAAGCAGTTGTTGCCTTTGCAGGAGTGCCATGCTGACTGCTGGACAGGCAGGAACTGTCAGAGCAGCTTTGTGAGGACCAGGAGAGCTGGGTTCCTCAGATCATGGTTCTGACTCTTCTGGAAAGACATTTAATCCCTCTATAACCCGCATTTCCTTCTGTTGAAATGGAATACACCTATCTCAGCAGCCATCACCAACCCGAACCAACAGCCTTCACAGAAGCACTGCTCCCACCACTGAAGGAAAGTTGAGGATGCTGTTTGTAAACCAATATATGAATCCCAAGGGTGAGTAGGTTAAGACTCCCATCCAACCCCTCCCTAGCACTCACTTCATGGGAGTTATTCAAAAAGCAGGTGGAAAAAATGGATTGCTTCCAGGTGTATTTGCCATTGTTGCATTTCCCAGGTAGCACCATAAGGCTTTTTTTTGATAGTTCAGAGTTTGGAGTGGCTGCCACAAGGTAATACTCCGTGAGTCATCACTCAGGTTATCCTCTAGGTGAACAAAAGGGGGTGGATGACTACAGGTGTTCGCAAATTAAGGTAAATAAACACCACTGTGTGAACAGGAGCTCCTGTGAAATCCATGTCCAAAGCTGGACTCAAAGGAGCCCTGAAGAAAGAGTGCATCTGCTGCCATAACCCATCCTTTCCTAATATATAAACAGTATAAATAAAAAAAATAACCTGTATTAAATATAACAATAAGATTCTCTCTACAGGCATTTGGGAAGATTGGGCAGTGTGAAACAAACCTAGCCTAGAACAGCAAGCTTCATGTTTGCAGCTGGATCCTGACAGTACACACAACAACTCTCTTCCAAGGACACACTGGAACGAACACAAACGTCAAAGAAAGGATCCCAAAAACAAATGCAGCCACTCAAAAGGAGGCTGAACAATGTACAACCACACTAAAATACTCTAGTGTGATCCAAGATGACATCATATACCAAAAAACCTCAAGGAAAGTGTATTGGGAATATTCAACTGAGGGGTAAAAACATAACAAACAGTATACCTAAGCAGGATTTTTGGATGTCCTTTATGTCAGGATTGCCATATTCACATTACAGTATTAAGGTTAAATGGGATGATGCATACTGACTCAGAGGACTCAGCCTATCTCGAGCCATATGTTATTTCAGATGAAGTTCAATTACCCTCCTCTGTTTGCAGTAGGTAGGATCTTGTTCCTTTTGCCTGAAGCAGCTTTTTATTTGAGTGCTATGAAAAACAGTCATCGTGCCCATTGGTTTGGAGAAACATCAGCAACCTGGAAGTTGTATATAAAATGAAGACAAGCTACACTAAAAAAAAAAAGAGAGGTTTCAAATTCTGAAAACTTGATTGCTGTAAAACACTTGGAATGAAACAAGAGGTTTCAAAGCAGAGATGGGCACTAAATAACTTCCAGTTAAAGTGTCTCTTGAAATCACTGCCCAGCAAAAACATTTTGGCAATAAAATCCTTCTTTTAAAAAGCAGATAAATAGAGACCTCTCTTTAGAAACCGTGCCCCTATTTTACTTTGCTCCAAAAGTCATCATTAATTTTCTGGTCCTTGCCTTCACTAAGTCATCTTCTATTTCCTAGCTTTTACTCTTCTTCTTTTATCTCTTGTAACATGGCTGGGAGCTCACTGGATCAGTAAGATTTCTCTGAGCAGTGTACTATTAAATTAAATTAAAAAGTACACAGTGTACTATTAAATAATATCAAGGAGGGCACCCATGTGAAGGTACCCCAAGTTGGGGGTAGAACAATTAACCAGTACTTAAGCGTAGGAAGTGGGCAGGGAGAAACTTTAGACAACAATCCACTGGGATGGCGAAAGCAAAGCTGGCTGGACAAAAAACCCTAAGAACACTGCAACTGTAGTTTTACAAACTAAGCATGTCTTCCTCTCCTTCTTCAACAAAACACAGGAGCCTGATTGTTGGTTGCAATCATCACACAGCCCCTAAGCTCCTTCAAAATGATCTGCTCAATAAATTACAGGCCACTGCATAGCACCACCTTTGAAGTGACCTAGCAGAACTGACAACTGAAGTGGACGAAAGGTGCAACTAACTCATGGACTGTCAGATTCTGTTCTCCTGTCTCCTCCAAAAGGCCCTTCCAACCAAGACCTGACCTAACACTCTGGGCTCCTTCCTTGCCTCATCTTGCACATACTTTCTGGGCACTAGACCACAGCTGTCCTTAAGACTACCAGCTTCCAAGAGTCCTGGATTTTGTACCACTTGCAAAAGCTCCATTTCACACATACTTTTGACAAAATGGAGCATATTATGTCAAGTGAGGACAACAGAACACCATCCTGGAATGTGTGATCTTTTCATGTGGAGCTGATTTGCATGACTTCTGCAAAGAGGAAGAAGGTTATAAAAACCAGCACGGTTTACAAGTGGTGAGAGGTGAGACTAAGGCTCCAATTCCCGTCCCCTACAGAAACACATGCGTAATCCATCAGTGTGACTCTCAGGTTCCACTGAAACAAACTAGTTCTGGCAGATCATCAGAAGAGTAAGGTTTCAAATGCAAATACGTAGGTGTATTTTTATTTATATGGCCATTGAACTTTTTTAGTCCCCAAACTTTTAAACTGGCTTATTTGCACAACTGATTTTTCTGCTTATGTGAGTTAGAAGGCACATGTTCAGCTCTACCTCTTTTTAATTATAAGCATACAAACAGATCAAAAGACTAATTTGAAAAATACTTAGTAGCCTTTGATACAGACAAGAAAGATCTTAAGACTTTTGTCAAGAAAGACAACGATGACAAGCGATTATCCCTCTGTGTTGTTGGTAGACTTGTTTGCAGACAAAATTGAACAAAATCTCTAAAATAACATCACAGATACACCCCAGAGGATGTTTATTTTGCCTGAAGCAAAAAGATGATGATGTGTGCCAGCACTAGCAGATCAGGGGAATCTTCCTGTGACAGCATATCTGTGTAACTCTAGCCTGCTTGAAGCAAGAGGACAAAGGAACAGCAGTACTCCAGGTGGAACCACACACATTTAACCTGCGACAGAAATGTCACACAGTGCACAAGAGGGGATGCTGCAACGCTAAGAGAGCAGTAAACAAACCCATTCAAGCCTATCCAGCAATGATAAAAACAGTGAACTTTTAATCCTATCTGTTAAAGGCAGAGAAGGAAAAAACTGGGAAACAGCATGTCATGGCTCTGAACAAAGAGGGAACAAACAAGCTACGTCCGCAGCTATGGAAGGGCTTGTGAAAATCTTACCTGTGTGATCTAGGACAGGGCTGTTGGCACCACAGGTTTGGTACAGTGAAGCAAGGTCCTTTGGAATGTATGTTTTAAAGATATTTAAAATGTCCAAATGTTTCTCATGCCCATCTGATCCCAGATCCTGTTTGCTGGAGTGTAAAGCCGGAGGAACTCCCACGGTGCCAGGCTGAGGCTGCAGCACTGGACTGGCTCGTGCTACCGCTGTGCAGTTTGCCAATGTCCTCATGTCACTTCCAGCCTTCACATGAGGCTCCCTCTGAGGCACCGATGGCTCTTCGTGTTTAGGGTACTGCTCACTTTTACACAGAGGATGGTACTGCAGCGGAGGGGTGTATTTGGCCTTCATGGAGTCGGATGCACAGTGCTTACCTGGAGAGGTAAAACCAGTACTCCCTTGGGGAACCACATACTTTTCCACTTGCTTACTGTTGATGGGCTGTGTGCTAGGCCTGGATATGACTGCTTGAGTAGGTGTTACACTTCTGCCATAGGTTCCCATTTGCATAAGTTTGGAATTTGCTTCATATTTGCTTTTTTGTTGTGAGGCTATGCTGTATTGCTCCTGGGAATGGTTTAACTTGGGCTGCCTGTACCCATCCAGACCCGACACGCGTGAACCACAGTAGCCAAGCGCATGACTGTCCTTTGACGGATGCGTAGTCACAGACTTTGCAGCCATCCCGACAGAAAGAGAGCTGGGTTTGGAACCTGGCAATGCACTTGGCACTTGAGTACGTGTAAATCTGGCAATGGGCAAAGGCTGGCATTCCTTACCACCAAGAACAGGAGGGGGGCCAGTGCGCCCACTCCTTGCCAGAAAGACCAGGTTGTTTTTAATACTCTTGAATCCGTTTTGTTGAACCCATGGGGGTACCATCGAGTTACAGCTGATTTTGTGCAAAATTCTTTTGTGCATCCACAGGACTTCAGGGTAGTAGGTCTTGTGACTGCAGAAAGGACACGGGTAGACAATTAAAGCAGCCTGCAAGGATGTATTCAGATATTTATTGCATGAATTATCCCTTGTTGATTTATCACTCAAATCGAGTGGAGCTACCTCTAGAGCTTCAGCACCTTTTTCTATCAGAGGACGCTCCCTGTGCAAGTCTAGCAAATTTTCTCTAGCACGACTAGCCTGCACTTCAAGTGACGTTTTCAAGTCCATGACCATGTCTGAAGATGTCTGGCCCATACCCGAAGCAAAACTAGCAATGTGACTGGAGCAAGGAAGCCCTTGGTTGTGATGAAATACCGGCATCTTTATGTCTGCAGAACCTTGGTATTTTGAAAAGGGCTCCTTGATGACACTCTCCAGTGCTGACACCAGAGCAGGAATCTCTGGTTTAGATTCTCTGTTCTCATTTTCTCTGGCATTGCGGCCTCCTAGCTTTTGGAGTTCATCCAACTGAGATGTTATCATTGGGGTTTCCTCTTCAGGGAAGTTGCAGTGGTATGGCTTTCCATCTGAATGGGACAAACAAAAATACATCATTGTCATTTTACACAGAAAGGAGTCCAAAAGACAGAGCAGATTTCAAGATTAGAATAGGATAGCAGGAAAAAAAGGAAACTTTGGTATTACTATGGTAATGATGTGCTACAGACCAAATGTACTGTTTGAGCAAGAAAATCTTGAAATAAGACACAACAGTTCAATTTACTTTTAAAGATGACTGCGGAGTCTGGATAAACTCTCTAATACTGCATGTTCATGACATTTTGAAGGAAAAACAATTCAATAACATACCCATGTTAAAATTCTGGGACTGCAAGAAAAAACAAAACAAATCTGCAAGCATTTAATGCTTTAACAAAAGCAAAGATAATGGAGCCAGATAAAACCGACCTAGTTAAAGGTCTGTCAGTGCTTCCATTACAAGCCCCTATTTTCAAAGGGTTTATAACTCAGCAATAAAAACTGGCTCCACACAGAAACCAACCATATAAGCAGGTATAGCATACAGAATAAATTGCCCACTTAAGGGGGACTTCTGCAGTGGCCAAGTATAAAAGATGAGTAATAGAGGGTATAAATTTGGAATTTTCTGTCCTTTAGTTTAAAGCAGATATTTTTCTTTTGGTTTCTTTAATTTTTTTTCGTTGTAACATATGTTTATGTTTGAATCAAACTTTAGGAAAATTTTGTGACTGCTCAATCCATAGGAAGATAAGAATTCAACATTTCAGTCATTTAGATTACAGAATTCAAAACACACTCTTAATTTTCCTCATTTTCTTTTTCACTTCTCAGCTCTGCAGCATAAATTTATCCACCTAACATGTGTCCTGGAAAGGGAACATACTAGCCAGTAATTAAAATTGTTTAGGGTGAAAGAGAAGAGCAGGATTTGTTTTGGTGAGAGTGTGGCTACATCTGCCTGCTCTCCCAGTGCTGACCTCTAAGAGCCACTGATGAAGCCAATGAATCCCTTTAAATCAGTTCACAGATCAATTCCACAGAGAATTTCCTCACAGCAGTAATGCTTACTGCACTGAATCCATTTAGCATGTAACTGAATTGAATCATCTGACAAACTTTCAGTTTCAATTAACACGCAGTTAATGAGGCACTGTCAGGCAAGTGTAAGGAGACCGTGCTCCATCTAAACCGTCACCAGTTCGAAGTGATCACGGCATCCATAGGACGGGTGAGAAGGGGAAGGAGTGAACTGCTCTAGAGCTGCATATCCTCTCACATCAGCTCAGAAAAGCCAGCCCTTCAGAAAACCGAGTGCCGTTTGTTAGCACAGGGCACTGCCACGGGCATTATTCTGCACGGCGAAATGGAAGAACCGTGCTGCTGGCTGGAGCGGCTCTGCACATGAAGGCTACTTGGCCTCACCTTCAATTCAAGCAAAAACATTCTTAAGCTTTTGTTTAATTCGAGGTAATTAGGTTAAAAATAACCCATAGGTTTGTAGCCTTGCAGGGCTGAATGCTCACTCTGCTTAGATCACTTTCCTTTCAAACCTCCAACAGGGTATATTCAGGGGGAATAAATTCCCCAAAACCCAGAAACTTGTTTTTCCCATGCTGCAGGCACCAAGGTTTTGGGAAAGCACATGCCCAGCACTATTAGCTAAATTTACACTTTGAAACAAAGACACTCCATGCAGCAGTGAAATCTGACACGGCACATCTGTGTTGTTTCCAAAGCATATCTGTCAAAGCCCTGCGCACAATACCTGTGCTCTTAAATAAGATTTTAAGGTTTCTCTTTATGATCACCAGGAGTGCCTGCTTTGATCATTGTAGTAAATAATAAAGCAAAGCAAAATCAAATCCTGTGGTTGCAGCAGTACTCAGTGGAGAAAGAAATGACCTGCTGGCTGTACTGGGCGAGGGAGATGGGAGACCACTGCCAACCCCATTCCAGGGACTACAGAGCTGCGAGGCTCCTGGTCCACCTGTGCAGCTGAGATGAAGGGGGGCATTAGCAGATACCTGCAACTCCCAGGTTGCTCTGTGTACCACAGATATTCCTGCATACTTTCTTGCTTGGTCAAAATCTATGTACCAAGCTGTTTCAGCAAGGAGGACAACGCCAGACTGTGAGAGCTGGCACGTGTCAGATCTGAGCTTGGTCTTTAGGTCTGGATTGTTCAGTTTAGGTCTGTACTTGGAGAGGGGAGGAGGAGGAGAAAGCAGAGAGACAGTTCACAGTCCCACATGCCCCCATAAAGCCTGGGACTGCAAATTTTGAGGTGGCTGCAGTCCTTTTTGCCCTATTTCCTAGTGCATCCATCTATGAAAAAAGGATTTTTTCAGGTGGAAAATGTGACACAGAGCAGGAAAATTATGAAGGCATTTCTGAGGTACATAGGCCTGCAGTTGCCCCAATGCTGTCAGTGCATTAGACGAAAATTTGTAAGGCTATTACAAAAAAAAACTATAAGCTTCTAAAACCTCCTCATAGTATCTTGCTACATTCGATTCCTCTGATGCCTCACAAGAACAGTAGTGACCATACTAGGAATAATTTTAAAGCTTAAATCAGGAGGCTCAATAGCAGTATTTGTACCAATTGGTCAAGCTGTACTTAAAAAAAAAGGACAAACAAAACAGCAACAACAAATGAACAAACAAACAAAAACCCAAAGAAACAAAAAAAACCCCACATCCCCTACCCCTACTTCCCAAGATCTGGACAGAAAAAAATTTTCACCTGCAGCCCAACTCAGACTTCTTCATCAGTACAAAGCACAGCCTATGTTCTTCCCTAGTCCCATCCTGCCCTCCACCAGGGATCCAACACTACAGATCTCAACACCCAGACTGCCTTGTGCCATCCTTCCCATCATGGCAGGTGGTCCAGGCTGGGCAGTGAGCAGATAACAAAAGCCAGGTGGAAGAGAGGATTCAGGCAAGAGCATGAGAAGATAGTAAGCATACTCAAAAATATAGGTAAAGTCTTTTCAGAAAAATAGATTAAATTTATTTCTGCCTGCTCCCAGCTACTTGCCCCAGCTGAAAAGGGGTACTAATAATCCTTTTAATCACTGGTATAAAATATTGTTTTAACCAGCCCAGTGCAGGCATTACTGTCACTAGAAACTTTTGAATTTTTATTATGGCCAGGTCAAAGCAAAAAGTCATGAATGAGATGCCTTCTGCTTGATCTCCAGGGACTGTAACTCACACTCCTCATTGAAAGAGTTCTTGGCTAAGCATGCTCTCACTTTTATCCTGTAGTCTCCATCATCTCCTTGTATTTCATCTCAATTCCTTTGTTTCTTACCCCAAACAGCTGTTTTTATCTTTTGTACTTCAGACTGAGAAAGGTCCTTTTACTACAGGAAAGTGTTACAGTTTTCCTGTATCACAGATACCTGGGCAACAGCTAAAGTAGAGGAATTTTCTAAGGTGCCTAGCTAGGAGGTGGCTGCTGACACCATCTCAGGACTTCAGTTTGGCTGCAGCTCCAAGTATCAACAGCATCACAGGCTACAGGGAAAGCAAAGCAGGAGAGTGCAAAACACTTAAATATATGAAAACCATGGTTTTCATAGAAACACAACAATATTCAGGGATTTGAGAAGTTCCTCAGAAATACACCTAATGCCATCACCCAGTTACTCACACACACGAATAAAGGAACTCCCCTTCTCACCACACACATACATCCCTCTTCTCTCTTTCTCCACCACCCCCCCCACCATGCATAAACTCCACTTGTTTACTTCCCAACACTGTTTCTCCACAAAATCGAATTTCAGAACGGGCTGCACAGCTGTTTTAATTCATGAGGCTTCCTATAAAGTAAACCAGGCTACAAGTCTGAGGACAATGAAATCGTGATTTCTATTCAGAAGAGCAGAACTGGCTAGAAATTGGCCCCTTTTCTGGCTAATGTTACAGCATTAGAAGCCTAAGGAAAAGGAGCAGATGTGGTGTGTTTGATTTTCAGTAAACATTTGATAGTGATTTGCACTTTGAGATGAATACTGTGGCTTGATTTGAAAACTGACTGCAAATAAATCATGATAAAAGCAAAGGATAACAAGGGAAGAAGGTGCAATAATGCAAAGACCTGTATTAGGTCCTATTTCACTTGGTATTTTCTTTAATGTTCCAGAAGAGATTCTAGACAGCGTGCTAACTTAAATCTCCGGGAAATATCACATTTGGAGGAGCTGCAAAAATAATGGGGACAAGGAAATAATGCACAGGGACTCAGAAAGAATAGAAATGCAGACTGAAAATAATCAAACGAGATTCATTCTGGGGAAGAAAAGCAGGCTAAGACAAGTGAAGGGAAATGATCCAAAAAAATCCATGCAGTGGGAAGGCAAAATCTGGGAAGAAGCAATGTTGAAAATAACTGATGTTACAATAGACGGCAAGTTAAATGTGAGTGTACTAGATGAAGTTTTTCAGCTTAGCTTTCAGAAATAAAAGCACACATTATAAAAACAAAAATAAAACTATCCCTCTGAAGAAGACGCAATGCTGGTCACACTGGGGTTTGAATATAAAAAATGTATGAAAAACATATAGAAAAATATATCTATATAGATATACACATACCATAATAATGGGCACTATGCAAAAGCCCACAGTAAGCATAATACAATGGGACCCAGCAGGGGAAAAAAGGCAAAAAGCAGTTTTGCAGCAGAAAATCGGGTCTTTTATTCTGTGAAAGGAAGGTTCAACAAAAACAGCCCATGCCCCTAGAATATCTGTGCAGATCTGCAAATACAGGTAAGTCAGAAGGAGTTCAGAAAACTGCCACAGGAAGGTAACCCTCCAGAAAATAAAGACACAGAGCTTCCCCACATGGCTGAGGGAAGACAGAAGGGTGACAGGCCAACGTCTGCAGCCTCCCCAGGAGTTCAAGCTCCAGAAGAATTATGTCATCCTGAGCCCCGGAGTCTATTGACAACAATCAGATACACTTGCACGCAGAAAAACTCATGATTAACAGAAAGAAAAAAAAAAAAAAAAAGAAAAAAATGTCTTTGCAGCTTGAGGAATAAATGCCAAGGGAAGAGGTGAAACACCACTTGGACTGTAAAACCTGTATGGACAAAACCATGGTCTATCAACACATAAAAATCCATCTTTCTCATGTGGAGGCAGAAAGCATGAGTTACTCCTCCCCTTCACCCTTCACAAAGCAAAACCCCGTATCAGCTGGTATCCACACACTGTAACTGCTTCACAGATGTATGCCAAAAAACTAGCCTTCCTCAGTTTGCATTCATTGTCTCCCCATTCTCCTTTTCTACATCTAAACTTTAATAGTTCCTAAAATGATCTCCCACTGACTTTTTAAACTCATAGTCAACAATTTCAAGCAAAGCACTCTGAACTCTTTACTTTTTACCAAGTATTTACAGGGGAAGGATGATGACTGACTATGAAAATCCACAATCTAACAAAGAGAGAGATAAGAACTGCTGCTTTGTTCTGGTTTTCTTGGGGGTGGGAGGGAGTGGGCCCAGAGGGGAAAAAAAAATATCTGATGAAAAAAAAATATTTCTTTTTCGGCACTGCCCTGGTTTTGGGCAGGACAGGGTTAATTTTTTGTGAAAACTGGGAGGGGGCATAGCTAACTTTATCTGGTACCACCTCAGGTAATTGCTGTCTGGAAGGGAAAGGGACATTCTCTCACTGTTTAGGAGAAGGGAGAGACCTGTAGACCAGACAAGTGCTGTACTTGTTTGTTACTGGATTTTTTTTTTTTTTTCAGTGTAAATAGTTTCTTTGTCTCACACCTCTTATTATTAATAATGTTTCTGTTTGGTTTTTTATCTCATTTCTGTTTCCAGTAAATTGCTCGTCTCAATCTGTGATTTATACTTTTTGTGCTTCCAATAGGAGGGGGAGGAGAAAGTGACCAGCAGCAGCATGATGTTAGTGGGAGTTCCAAACTGGAGAAAAATATTCCTGAAGCACAACAGGCACCCTAGAGTAACAAAATTTGACATTTTTTACACCATTTACTTCCCAAACAGTACTACTGCTGTCGCTACAATGATTAGATGACTAATGGCTGGTGTCTCTAATTCAATTTTTTTTATGACCATGCAACTTTTCAGCTAATTTTCCTCCCCCCCTCCTCCCCCCCTTTTTAATCCCCCAGGCTTCCCTTTATTCCTGGAACAACAATGTACCGATTTATTTCAAAGTCCCATTTCCTCAATTTCACTAACTTTACCCACCAAAATTTCTCACTTTACCTGCAAGTTACTTTTTAGCCTCGCTGTCAAATGTGCTGTCAAATCATCCTTCCAAGTATTGAGAGTGCAAACAGCTGAAGGGCCCCATTGCATTGCTCATCTCCTTTCCCCTGCAGAACTGGGAGACACTGCAGGGGACAAAAGCAGGACAGGCCAGCCGAGCCCACCACTTCCAATGCTTCCCAGTCTCCATTTGACTGATCTCTCCAGCATTGTCCAGTAGGACACCTGCTGCTTATGAAAACAAAACCCACAGAGCTCTTACAATCCAGACAGCAGAAAACATGAATAGGTGACTATCAGTCACTAAAGTTTGTTCAGTTCTGGACTGCACATTTTGATATTTCTGAATTATTTTAGATTATCACTGTTAGTATCATCAGAGATACTGTATTAGTTTTGCATTTTAGAATAAATCTGAAATGTCATCAAAGCGAGTGGAAAAAAAGCACAAAAATTTGAGTTGATTACATTTGAAACTTAACCTTTTAAGATCAGTGAAATCTGAGTCTGAGAACAGTAACAGCACACACACAAAAGACCCCTCTCTACAAGGTATTCTCTGGCTCAGTAAAATTACAAATTCCTCTGCAGAGCAGAAATGCTTTAGTTATGTCACACTTCAAGATGGCTTTTTCTTTCCAAAAGAAAAGACAGGTCTGAAACCATCCACACAGCTACAGATGCAAATGCCAGCAAGGTTATTGGAATTTCAAGCATAATCAAGAGAACAGGCACCAATAAAGTAACTAAGAAACTAGACTGTAAAGGGTATCAGGTCCAAAATCTCTCCGAGTGAAGTGCACATTTTTAGGTACTGGAATAACAAGCCTTAAAGTTCAGAGCAAACTCTTCCTCTCCAGCTACTTGCCTACAATGTTTTCTTTAAGAATATTTGGCTTTGTTGTTATCTAGGGTACTGATGCTACAAAGCCTCCCAGAAGTCAACTGGTTGAAACAGCAGCTCCATGTACAAATTATTCCAATATCCTCTTGCACAGTATCTTTTCATCACCCTCTGCTTCACACCAGTGAACATCAGGTGCAAAAAGCTTTGTTGTGAATTCCAAATGCAAACCCTCTTCTAGGGCGGATGCTTTGGGATCTGTCTCCCAGGCATCAGCCCTTGCGGAGGCAACACAGACATGGGGCTTAAGGAAGGAAAGCATCCACAGCAGGGCACATAATGAAGTGAAAGTGCAAATGTGGGTAAAATGGCTGATGCTGGCAGTGTGCCACAGATGAAACATTTTCAGTGTTCATCACATTTCTCCATACCTCATCAGCAGCATTTTTTTGGGAAGTTATTCTATACATGTAATAGTAATTCTGGACATTGGCAGAGCTAGTCATGACTTACCAGTCCCTTTACCTGTGTATTTCTCACAGAGGTCTGTGAGCTTAGTCTCTGCCCAGCAGCAGGCAAAAAGCCCCACAAAACAACATGTACTTATCTGCAGGTGAAGCTGTAGCTCCTATTATCACAGCCTTTCTAAGCAACTTTTTCACCCTCCATCCATATTGTATCGACCCAAGGGAAGTGAAGACTTCACTGGGGCATTCCAGTATTTGAGAATAAAGTTTGTCTTTCATCTAGAGCTGAGGAGAGGTGACACTGGTCTGACCAGTTCTACAAAACCAGGCTGCAACTAATGCATCTGATCCCCATCCTGATACCACATCCTGCTCACATCCCCAGCACAGCCCCTTCTGGGACTTGGGACCAGACTTCGCAGACATGGTCACAGCCCCCCTTTGCTCTCCGAGTTTCAATAGCATCCTGATGTCTTCCCATCTCACAGAGAGCTGTTTTAGCTACAGTCTGGATCCTGGAAAAAGGTAAAGGAATGATTATTTACCTAAAAATTGTGAGCAAAATAAAGGGCCAGAGAAATACATATACAAAACCAATACAAACACATTTGAAGGGACTGCTTGCCAAAATGAAACTGTACAATTTGGCATTGCCTTAAATGTTGCTGCTCATAATACAGTTAAAGAAAATTATGGGATATAAAACCCCTGGAATGCTCTGCGAAATTAGGAAGTGATTAGGCCAGATGATACCACTTTGACTCTTAACACAGCTTTGTCGTAATTTCAGAGTTAACAGCAATACAGTAGAACTGGTCCAAAACCTAGGCAGAATACCTCCAGCATGCTCTGTAGCTGCTGTACACTTCTCTGTGTGTGGCCCTGCCTGTGAAGTTTGGTGCAGGTAGATGGGGTTTTAGAAAGAGTCTAAGACCATTAACACAGCAGGATACATGATCAAATTTGAGAGGGTTGGATTTGGGCAAGGGCTGTTGTGGGGTTTTTGGGTATTGGTTCTTTTCTTTTAGTTTAAGGCACAGGAAGAAAAGTGCAATTGGCTTTGATGCATCAAAAATACTTGCAGAGGAGATGGAAAATTTTGAGTAAGTTTTTTTTAAGCAAGCTGCAGCTTGCTTGTACAATCCCTCCAAACACAGATCCAAACAGTTGTAAATCCTCCTGGAGATCTTCCCTTTCATTCCAACAGTCAGATTTGCCACAGTGTCTGCTCCACAGCATCTTCCTGACCACCACCTGTTCATAGCATTAAGGAGGAAGGTTTTCCAGGCAAGGACTGTGGACTGGCAGCCACCCCCATACAGCTTAACATTCCTCATCCAATATTTCATTTCGCCCATCATTTGTTAAGCATGGGCAGCATACTGCCATACATCATAAAGCCCTTTACTACAGCTACTCAATCTAAAAACAGAGGGTACAGCTGTGCTGTCAGCCACCATTCTGCAGAAATGTCTCAGCTACTGCCAGCAAGCCCAGCGTGGTAACAAAAGCAGCAGTCACAGAAATAAGGAGCACTGCATGACCTAATTTACCTTGTTTCTCCTGCTGAAGGCCACGCTACCATAGCTGGTGACTCTGCTAACAGACTTCAGGCAGTCGAGAATCTCTACTGTGCATGTCCATCACATAAAATACACGACAGAAAGGGGAACTTTGATTTTAAGTGTTACACAAATTTAAAGATTCAATAGTTAAGCAGTACTTGGACACAAAATATGCTTTCTTAAGCTTCTTGTTTTTCTGGCTTTCAGAGGAAAGAGGACTTAAAACAGAATGGAAGAAAATAGGGTTGGACTAGGGAAAGAAATACACGCTATCAAACCCACAACAGGCCGGACAGAACTATGATTCTTTGACCACCACTGGAAACTGGATGGCCTTGGTGAGGTGTGACATTGCTGGATCATAATTAGCACCATTATGTGGTACTGCAAGCATATGGCAGGAGAGATGAGGGACCAAGCCTTAAAGAGTTTTCCCAAGGTAGAAGATGGAAAGACTTATGCTACCGAAAGATCAAAAGTTGATTTGAACAGCTCTGCTTGGATGGACCAAAGGGAACCAGGGTTCCCAAGGAGGATGTGACTGTAGGCACAAAAGTAGCTTTTGGCCACTCAGCCAAAGCCACTGACTCAGTACCCACTGCAGCTGAATTGCACCAAAGACACTGTACATGTGAGAAAACCTGCAGCCCAGAGCCAAAGGCTTCAACAGGAGAGGCTGGAGGTGCCAGACCCAGCTCCCCTGCAGCTGCCTCTGGCTCAGCATTGGCAGTGTCTGCCCCTTTTGACTGCCCAGGACAGGAGTCTTTGCAGGTTGTTTAACTGCTAGGAAAGTATCTTCCCTTTCCCCTTTTCTTCCTTCCACTGCCCTCCCTCGAGGTAACAATGACAATGGAAGGCACTTCCAGAAAAGTAAATGGTCTTTCAGACCTGGCTTGAAACAACTCTGTGACAGCCTTATGCAAATCACTAAAGGCATCAGCCATTTACTGGCAACTTCCATAATGTCCTTGAAAAGCTGACAGACAAAGCAGGTTGGAACCTAGCACCACCAGCACAGCAGCAGAAAAGGTAGCTGTCTGCAGGCAAAATGCGCTCTAAAAGGGACTTGGAGCTTTAGCATTTTTCCTGACAGTATTCCTTTTATAATGAGAGGTAAATTTAAGAACGCAGGAGAACACCAGAGTTCACCAGGGTTGGTTCACTTATATTCCTCCTTTTAAAGTCTTACTATTCTGAAAAATGAGTAAAGGGAAAAAATAACTTTCAGGATGTCTTTCTAAAGAGTAAATAAATAAACAGCAACATCTATTAAACTCTGGTGGAAGAGACAGAGGAAGTCCTCTGTTTGGAAAAGAAGTCAGATGAGAATCATCCCAGGGTGCATGATGTAACCCAGAAAGGTCAGGAGACAAGGGTCTCAAAGATGTCATGAAAAAAAGAAGAACCAGCTGTAAACTTCTTTTAAGGACACTTTCAAATAATAGAAACTTTGTTATGCTCAAGGAGGATGGCGAAGGCAAATCAAATCCATTTGAAAAACGGCAATAGAAACACATCACTTAAAATAAACTTCAGAGACAATGAAACTAATTCTGCACCTGTGAGCCATGATTATTTATATCACCACCTCATTTTAATAACAGCTGTGTGAAAATGCTAAAACATTATTAAATCTGAAACTAACTACTGCACATAGCACATAGGAAGCTTCTCCACTTTCCAATTAGCACCAAGGCTTAAGCATTAAAAGCAGCAGAAGCAAAAGAAATGCTGAAAAACACTGCCACAGGCTGGCTTAATTTGGAATTTCTCCTTTTCAAAAACAGAAAACCGAACAACCAAATACACACATCCAGAAGGGCAGGAAACTACTTCACATTTAATTCCTTCCCCCAGCACTCATTTTATTGCATTCCTTACAATTGAGGAGATAAGTGTATTTAAGGGAAAATTTAAAACTTGGTTTGATAAAAAAGAACTTCTACACCTGTACCTGCAGCATTTTATGAATACCACTCTGGGCAAGAGGCTCTGTTAACCTTACTGGCATCTCTCACCCCAATATTGAGAGCAAGCCCCATGAAAGATCCCTGGGCCTGCCAAGGGATTAACAGAAAAAAGATTTTAAAATGTCAACAATCAGTTATTTATGAGGTTAAATAAAAAAACATCTGACGTTTCAGTGCAAAGCCTGGCAGGACAGAAGAGCATATCACTGGGAACAAGGAACAAGCTGCACCAGCTCTTGGGCAAGGGCTGTGGCTTGGTGTATTTTTGTAGGAAGCAGTACTAACACCTCTCCCTTGAGGAGTTTCAAGTGTTAATTATTACCCGGTGTTAAGGACTTACAGGGGCCTGAGTTTTTGGAAGCTCAGGAAGGCCATCTGCTTTCCCAGCAGCACACAATAGGTGAGAACAACTCTGCTGGGGAGTGGATGCACTGGGAGGAATGAGGGGAACTAAGGTAACCAAACCACCTTCATCCCACTGCCCCAGACATGTAGCAATTGCAGGGCTTGTTTTTATGCATATAACACTCTAAGAGGGAAAAAAAAATTAAGATAATAGAGTTCCTGAGATCTCCAACATCACTTCCTCTTCATTTATCCACACTCTTCTATACAAATGGCAGGACACCACCCATCCCAACCACAGTTGGCCCCTTAAGACTGCTTCCAGACAGAAATAAAACTTGTCTACAGAATAACGGGCTTAAGAAATTAATCTGGTTAATTCAGATTCTTAAATAGTAGAAAATCATACAGAAAAAGAGATGCTTGCCCAAATATTTACTAAGCGTGTGTGTGTGTGTGCGTGTGTGTGTGTTTCTTTCCAATATTACCACATAAAGAATTACTTAGTACCACAACTGCTCTGGAAAAGATACAGATTAGGCCAAGGTCACAAAAATAAAAATGTTTTGAAAATCCTTCTCAAAGTCAGAGTAATTTTAAATCTGTTCTCTAAGAGCATTTAATCCGCAACTTAATCCACCCGCACACCTGACTGCACACAAGGTCCCGGTGATAACTAGTCCTTATGTACAGATATCGATCACGTTGAGCCAAGCTCAGCAACAGTTCCTTAATCAAAAGAAACACGCCGCCTCCGAAGGGACGTTGGGCCCTTGCGAGGGAGGTTCCATAGCAAACGGAGCTAAGCCATCCCCGGGAGCTCAGCCATGCGCCCTCGGCACCGCTGAGCTCGCTCTGGCACCTTCACCTGCACGCAGGTAACGCGCTCGGCCCAAAGCCCAACCCAGGGTTGGGGGTTTTTTTCAGGCTTCTCAGCCACCAACACCCCCACAGCAGCTGCCCAGAGAGCCCGGCGACATCAATCCGTACAGGACACCGCAGTGCAGGACAGCTCTGGTATTTTCACTGTCACTAATGGCGCGGTCACTTTTCCGGCATGCCGACGTCAGTCCCTGTGTCAGCAGCAAGCAGGCACCGGGCAGCTGCGGGTTGCTGAGCAGGACAGCAGGCCGGACAAGAAGAGGAGGAGGAGGAGGAGGAGAAAGAGAGCAAGGGAGGGGAGGTGGTAGCGCGGCCCGTGGCCGCCAGGTGGCGCCGCCGCCCAGCGGATGACGCCGGCGCCGCGTCCCAAAGCCAGGCGGCGGGGCCGCCCCGCCGGGCTCTCGCCAGGCGGGACCCCGTCCGGATGCTGCCCGAGCCTCCCGCTCCAAACCCTACCCACACAAATAAAGAGCTAACGAACGAGAACAGAAAAAATGAAAAAAAAAATTCCCACCAAAAATCCCCTGCCATCCATAATCAAATTCAAACATGTCATTCCACCTCTGTGCATTGAGGACATGAATCCTTTGGCGACCAAGTGCAGGGCTTCTGTCAGAGCTGCGGGGTAAAGAGAGGCTTCATCAAGTGGCAAACGCTCCCTGCAGGACTGAGGTGTGCTGATGTGGTTGATGATGACACCCAATTCACCCTAGGTCAAAGTGTTTGCCATCATCAAGAAAATATAACTGCATTGTGTCCAGTAACTTGGGGTGTAATTACTGAAAGACCAAGGGTTTTCTATAAAATGAACTGTATTTTATATTTTTTTTTTCTTTTACCAAAATTCTTTTTATTTAAATAGTTCCTAATAGGTTAATATAGATTATTTTTACAAGGAAGCACCATGTTTGCAAATGACAGAAAGGCATCCATTTTATGTGAGACAAAACCTGTAGCAGAGACTTTTTGACTTTTGTTCACTGCCCCTACTATGTAGAAAAATCCCAGTCAAAACAGGCCAGAGTTTGGGTGGTCAGCAGTAGGATGAAGTAATGCCAACCTCTCTCTTTCTTTACAGTGTCCCTCTTGATGCATGGTAATCCGTTAGCCCACATGTTCCCCTCCACAGGAAAGGATGGCTTGAACTTTCCTAGCACAGCCACTGGGGAAAATGCAGAAACACGGGAGAAGAGAATACAAAGACCTCACAAATGCAAAAACCTCTGCCTGCCAAGTGCTAATTGAGAGAACATTCTTGCCAATCAAAAATGTGCTCTGCTAGTGGGATAAGCTTCACTTAGAGCTAACAGGAAAGTAAACTAGTAAGCAGTAACTCGCACTAAAAAACGGGTATCTGTGGAGATGGTAGCCGACATTTGCAACCAGGTCAGTTTTAAACTACTCCAGTATGCAAGTTTGTGGTTACAGGAGGGGAAGTTAAGATGTTGCAACAACACATTATTAAATTCAAAATGTTTGAAGAGTGCACGTGAACAAAAACTTTTTTTTTGCCAAATGCAGTGAGGAAAATAAAAAGTACAGTACTGTGTTCTGAATTCAACTTAAGACAAAGACCAGGAAAAGGATAAATGGAGCCAATCTATTCTCAGGAAAAAAAGACATCAATTATTTAGAGGAAGGAGTCCTGAAATGAAGGCCTAGGTTTTTTGAAGCAATTAAAGATTTTGGGTACTCTTATGGCATTAAAACATACTTCATATGCTTTCACCCACAATGCATAGCTTCCAGAAGAGAAGCACATTCCATCATGTTCTGCAGAATGTGGAAATTCTCTGCCACTGGGCACCCAAGTGCACCTGGTTCTCTGGCATTTATTTTCATTTCCAGTTTATGAAGAAATTAGAGCAAACCACTGACTCTTCCCTGATGCCTCACTTTTCCATTTGACTATGCTGGAATGGAAAGCAACAGTAGCCAAGTAAGAACACACTGTTTAAGGACGTTTTAGCAAAGTTTTATAAAAAAAAAAATCAGAACTTTCAAAATAAATTCTCAAAAAATTGTCTTGGTTTAAAGATTTATTGTCAATTCACGTAATTCCTTCATTATTTCAGAATGAAAGTTCCCTGAAAAATATAGGAACATAAATGAGCACTAGGTTTACCAGGGATTTTCCAAGGCTCTGTCATAATTCTGTGTATTTTTTGATTAAATACTGTATCTCCCAAGCTCACTGCTGACAATTCCTCCCTCCCCTTGTCTTTTGATTTTGCTTCTTCAAGAGCCTTTAAGTTTTCCTTTGTCTATAATTAAGAAATTCTGCACTATGAGGTACCTCCTTTCATCTTTTCTGGGCTGTGCAAGAAGGTTTCCCATGTGAAGGGAATCCTTGGCACAGTTTCTAGATATGCCAGGTCTGTATTTAGGGTCACAGGTGTGAAAGCCACCCTTTTTAGCAGCATGAAGAGTTCAGCCACAAGCACTTTCTGACAACTATGAAGCTGAGTCAACCTTTCAGTCTCCTCCACTAAAGGACTTTACCCCAAGAGTTTTCTTTTCTCCTTTGCCCTTCCTGTCTGAATCTTCATGGCTGACTTTCTGTATTTTTTAGCCTCTGGAAAAGCTCATTACTTAGGTGTAATGCCTTTTACCTTTATCACAACTATAAAGATGTCTTCTGGGCCTCTTTTCCCCACACTCTTCCAATATCTCCTGAACCCATCCTTCTTGCTAGTCATTAGTCCTCTTTCTCTGTCCTTTTGTCTTGCTCCATTCTCTGCTTCACAAGAAAAAAAATCTTGTCTCAGACAGTGGATGGTTTTGTAGTTAATGACAACGGAATAGATTCCAAGCTACAGTTTTTGGGTTTACTACATACTTTAGTCCCATAAACAACCATGAGAAAGTTGTTCAATCCCTCTGAGATTAAAGCTCTCTATCCTCTGGAGGAGGACCACTGTTGCTCATAAGTGAGACCGTCTCTTAGCTCTGAGATTCGTTCTCGACTCAGCTCTGCACACAGAAGTCTCTGTGCTAATTTCAGTCGTGGTTCCTTCACTACCTTGCCCTGGCCAGGACAGAGAACTTAATAAGCTGGCACACTTCCAGTTTTGAAGATATAACACACTGAAAACAGCCTTGCTGATCATAACTCCTCACCACATCTAGTCCTCATCATTTACTAAAACTGAGCATTTACATCAGAGTTTGTAAACTCTTATTCCTTCTTTTGACTCTAGTTAACTAGTTGCAGTGAAGCTCGGAGTAATTATGTAAGGCAAGAAAAAACCCAGTCATTATGAAAAAAAAAGTAATTTTAAAATAAACAAACAGCCCTTTACATTCTCCTTGCCTTTTTCCTTGTACTAACATCTCTAAACCCCACTCTAGTTCTTCTCAGTTTTCTTTATACTTTCAGTGCATTATATTTGCACTCGGGCAAAGTCCAAAAACTTCCTTTATGCAGAAACTCTTGCCCAAGAAATTCATGCTCCCTTAACCTAAACAAAAAAATCAGACTTCTATTAAACTACTGTGAATTTTATACAGCTGAGTATTACTGGCACTTGCACTGTGCTAAATGTTTTCTTACTGCTTAGTGTTGGACTTCAAAGTGAAGTACAGTTTTACCCTGGAAATTCTCTCAACACACAAAACATAAAATTTATAAGACAATGAAGTACTTTCAATATTGTGAAGTATAATCCTAATTTTCAAACAAATCAAGAGTGTAAGTGCCACAGCAGCTCTTCTAAAAAGCTCTTCGTTTGGTTTACCTAGAAAATGTTATTGCAGTGTCATACTCCTGTATTTCCAATGAGAAGTGCCTTTAAAATGGAGCTAAATTTTTAATGTATATCCTATTTTGGTTCAAAACTGATCAACTGCTACTGATAGTAAATTTAAGCTGTAATGTTAAGAACATAAACCTATATTTTTAATAGAAATTGTTTCTATGTAACCTAATTATCCAGGTTACTATCTGAGTCATCTTGTTACTAGGCTGAAAAAAAAAACAGAAAAACAAAGCAATACTTTGTCTAACATTACTGAATCACAAGAAATTATTTTCTGCGAAAAGCAGTGGTTTTAGTATTATAGTATCACGCTGCTACAAACAATACTTTCAAAATAAGCATATTTAGATCTCAGACTCATTTCAAGTAGTAGATTTTGTGACATTTTTCAAACCTTCACTTTAAAATAAAGTATGAGATGTTTAATGTATCCAAATGAGCTCAGCTAAAGTTGCCTCTAAATTCTGCGCTGACGGGTTCTACACCCCAAGCTGAAAGGCACAAGGAGGGGTAGTGAGGGGTTTCTCTATCCCTCTGCTAGTCTTCTCAAACTCAAATCCTTGCCAATTTAGTCTTCTCCATTCCGGACTCTCTTCTGCAAGAGATGGCTGCAGTCTCAAAATGGAGAATCACCACTGAACAAGTCTCACCTTTTCTTTGAAAATCCCTCTGAAGAGGCTTTTCCATTCCCCCAAAGCTGGAAACAAACAACAGCCCCTTTTTGACCATGGTTGTCTTGTTGCAGGTGGGTGCCATCCTACCTCTTTCTAACCAAGCTCCTTTCTGCATCTAAGAGGATCTAAGAAATCCCTCACTTGATGTGGCCTGTCCTCTAAGACATGAAGACTCAGGGTGATAATGGGTCAGTACAGCCCAAAGATAGATCAGCTTGCTGTAACAGCTTAATAGCTTGTTACAGGCAGCTGTAGCACTTAATGAGGCAAAGAACAACAACTCTGCTCCTTCGAGGTTCTGCTCCCAACTGCTGGGAGTGGCATTTGGCAACTGGGCCAAAAAACTAGAAACTACAAAACAAAAACGAAACCAAAACAACAACAACAAAAAAACCCCACCAACCAGCAAAAAAAAAAAAAAAAAAAAAAAAAAAAAAAAAAAAAAAAAAAAAAAAACCAAAAACAAACAAACAAAAAAACAAACAAACAAAAAAAAACAGACAGAAAGGAAGAGAAAAATCATCATTTTACTACTCATCACTAAGTTCATCTCAGAGCTAATGACAGTATCTGTCTATCCCAAATACAAAGCCTATGTCTATCAGGTGATACTGACCAGAGATAGCATAAATCAAGTGTGCCTACTCACTCACTCAACTGGTATCAAGACAGGCTCTCCAGAAAACTGCTGGAAATGAATGCCACCTCCGCCACATTTGATGATCAGTTTACAGGGAAAACAGGAAAGCTGTTTGACTGGCAGCTCTTTCCTTCTCCCTTGCTGAACTCCCAACACCAGATTAGCAGCCTGGCAGACGGTTACAGGTCTTCACCCATTCTCAACCTACGTGTTCTATCAAGCACTGCCAGGAAAGAGCCCTGACGCTACACTGCAGCCTCGGGATACACGGTTTGGAAGAACACAGAAGCTCGACCTTCTTAATTAGTTAATTCCCCAGAAGGAGTTCATTCCATGAACATCTGCTCTTCCAGGGAATGTCAAGCTTTGCTGGAAGAAGCAAAACCAGTAACAAATCCACAGCATTCATAGGACTAACACTTTAAAAATAAAACTTGCATGGCAGTTACTTTAAGGGACATTTTCTTTAAGCAACCTTGTCACAACTCATCAGTTTGGGACTCCAGAGGAGAACCTCCTACATCCCTGTGACATCGGCACTCTTGATACACATTGCCATTTTCAGATTTGACAAATCTGCAGGTTTGTATTTTGCAGGGAAGAAGTGGTAAAAAAGAGGCTACTGCAGGCATATCTAAGAAAAAAGAAGAAAAATGCTAATACTACTAGAACATTGCAGTCTTTGGGTTCAAATTTCTTTCCATATTAAAAAGTATGGTGATATTTTGGACCTGATAGGAAATAATCAAAATTTCTTTAGTGCTTCCCCTGTGAGCCAAACAAGTCAGGAATAGAAATGTATGAGCCAGTGCCCAAGTGCTCCAACGGTACTCTGATGCGCATCAGACTGTGCGGAGCAGTGAAGCATCCCTGAAGCGCTATAACTTCAGTTAGAACTTGTAATTCAGAAATCTCCCACTGACCCCATTATCAGCGTAGCATAGAGAAAACAGGGCCGGTCTTAGTATATGAAGCAATGACTATTCAGGGAGCTTTAATCAGAAGGAATTTAACTGAACAAACAGCCATGGCTCCCAGAGAAAGGCCGAGTACTTTTAAAAATTGAAAGTAGCTGAGCGTATGCTCTAGAACAATAAGATAGAATTATTATACTAAAACCCTTTAATTAATGCATGCAACAGAAGCTGTGATTTTTAAACCCTAATCTCCCTGTCATTTCAGTTTTTAAGAAATAGTAAGAAGCACCCATCTGCTCAAGCTGCCACACAAGGCCCAAAGTTCTGTTCTCACACCAGTTTTGTGCCGGATGTCTCAATAAATTTACTGCTTATTTACATCAGCCAAAATGGAGAAGAAAGCTGCTGATCTCCTAAGTTTGCCCTTGTGCTAAAGCAAAATATATTTTGCTGTTACACACAGCATTCTTCCCCCTAAAAGCAGGGGTTGTCTCCCCCTCCCCCCAAAAGAGAAAACCCATAGGGCATTTCTAAAACCCTGACAGATGTTTAATTACAGAGGCACTAGCAGGCATTATTTTGAGAAGCTCAAACACAGAACGACTGTATCTGACGACCAAATGGCTAAAGTGTCTGCTGTACCACTAGCGAAGCAAAAACTCTGCTAATCCACATTTTGCTATTCAAATACCTAGTAATTAATATGCAAGCAAAAAGCTGCCGGTAGTGCAACACATCTGAATAACCATTTAATAGGAGGAATCTGTGGTGTGATCTCATGTTACCAGGGGTGTATTAGGAAATACAGCAAACAGCAGTCAGCGCTATGTTGTGAAATATCAAACCCAACTCTTACTCTCAGCATCTAAGAACAAAGTACCTTTTGTAACGCAGGTTTCTCCCCCGTTCTGCATTTATTAATTCATTAACTTCATTCATTTAAATAGGTCCTTCAGTCAGTGATGTAAATGAACAGGGAACTACAGTACGCCTGTGGGCTCTGTGGCAGGAAGAGAATAGAGATGGCACTGCCTTCTCCACTGTTATTTCCAGCTGTTTCTTACAAATTTCTCACTGATTCCCTGGAAGTTCTCACACTAGGTTCCAATTAAGAAACTGTTCTATCCTGACAGAAAATCCTAGTTAGGCCTATTAAAAAATAAACAAAAGCCAAAAATCCAGTCACACAGACCTCTGACTAAAATTTCTTGGCTATGCCTCTGAACGGAGTGGAACCTGCACCTTCTTTGCTGAGTCAAATTTAGTAGTGAATAATCTTCATCCTCTACCCACCCTCAGAGCTGAGTGAGGCATACGCGCCTTGCTGTGCTGTAGAATTGTGTACTGAGCACGCAGCAACATGAAATATTGTCCTAACAGATTTAAGCATGCCTCAAAGCACATTGTTCTGACAGCGCCTGGGTCTCCGTCATCACTCTCGTAACTATCAATGATTCTGGTTAATTTTACAATCACAAGAGGTACAAGCCTCCATCTGGTTAGTCTACATATTGCTGCAGAGTTGGAATCACACTGATCAACAAAATATGTTGGCTAGTAATGCTCTGTTAAGGTGGACTGATGAGTGGAAAATAGTCCCTCTTTCAGCTAAAGACCCACAGCAAATACAAGGGAGCAGAGCACAAGGATTGGCGTTCCCTGGGGAAAGGTGCCTGACACTCTAGGGCTGCTGGGGGAGACCAGGCAGACAGATCAGGATTCAGGTGTGCCAGCAGGTCTGCTTGGTAATCTAACACACCAGGTACAGTCTCCTAAATGCCTGCAATGCACAAAGCAACAGCCAGCCACAGCTCTTTCTCTGGAATGAAGCTAAAGGAAAAAGTTTTCCTGGTTTAATGCCTGAAGCATTAAAACTGAAGCAAACTTCTGAGAACAGGTGGCAAGGATTCCTAACACTCTTTGTTCCCCGCTTGCAACAACCTCAAGTACAACAGCACCCTCACCCTCAAGGGAATTGCAGCGTAGCTGCCACTACAGAGCAACTCACCACCATCCCTCTCATCCCTCACTAAGCCCTGGCTCACAGATCTTAGGGGATGTCAGTGAATGGATCCTCATGCCAAGAGTATCGAGGTTACATCCATGCCAGCAACCAAAAAACAGACACTGACAGGACTGTCAGCATGGATGGAGATGCTGTGGCAAGGCTGCTATTTGTGTTGTTACAGCCCTTCCTCTACACACAAGCCAGCTGGAAGTGTCACTTGGTTGGCATTGTTGCATCTGCACCTGAGGTCCCCTTTCACCAGACCTACAGGGCTCAGGAGGTAACATTGCTCTAAGCTTAACACACCTAACACAGACAACTCTGCTGGCAGAACCTGCAATGCAGAGTGCATCTAAATCTCCTGTGAAACAGGTATTTCTTGCTTATCTTCCAGTTCTGGGTTTCTTCTGGATGTTGTCACAAAGTAGGACTCCCTTCCATCCCCTTCCGTCTTCCAGCACAGGAGCCAGCGTTGATTTCTCCCAAGCCTTACTCAAATGTTTTCTTACCTTCTAAACAGGCCCTTTTGATGAACTCCTGGTAAGCAACATGTTTAAATGCAGAACTAAGTTTTTACAGATCTTTACCTACAGCTCCTCTCACACAGATTTGAAAAAACATGGATTACTGTGCTTATATGAAATGTACTCCATAAGCAAAAAAAAAATTAAAAATTCAAGAGCCTCTTCTCATTCTGGACTTCGGAAAACACTTCTCCAGTAAGACCATGAGTAAACTGATCTAAATGCTTTTAAAACTTCAGCTTATTCTTAACACAAGATTTGCATCCAAGGCAAGTATGTGTAATGTAGGATTATACAATGGAACTCCCTTATGCAGCAGTTAAGAAGCAAAACACCTCAACCCTTATATTGTTTCAACCTTCCATTTGCATTAACCTACAAGGCAAACAGAAGCAGTCCATGAGCAAAGGGCAAGCAACACTTCTTTCTCTGCTTTTGTTGAGAACTCCCCTTCCCATAATTCTACTCGCTTTTACTCACCATCAGGCACAGCATAGAATCCCCCAACCATGATTTATTTCATTCATCTAATACTACTCTAAATAATACAAGAATCCTGATGTGATCCCACTGAAATCCTCAATGATACAACTAGTAACCTCAAAAGGAAGAAAACTAGTGCAAAGAACAAATAAATAATAAAACCCAGTAAATTCAGAGCCTCTTCCTAGCTCTGGACAGCTGGAGTTTTTAAAATCACAGTAGCTCCACAGCTTAATCAATGAAAAACAGGTTGCAGAACTCAGCAACAGGAATTAATAAAAATGACCAAGGGTCATCTGTAGTCTATCAATCACTGTATCATTTACAGTTTGTATTACAGTAGAAAGGTATGAATGTTGTCAGTGTTATACACTGGCTACTCAGATCTATCATGAATAATTGATAGAGGTCATCCATCTGAGTCCCAGCCTATTAGTCAAAACTCTAAACCTGCTGTTCACTAACAGTAGAGCACTGCAGATAGAGGGGCACTTACGGGGAACTCTTTTCAGTGATGCAAGCAGTTATAAGGAAATGCAGATGATCAGAAAACAAAAGCTGATTTTTTCTGAGACTTAAGACACTACTCTTTGTGAGTCAGCAAAACAGCATTTCGTGCATCCCTATTTTGTACCATTTATTGTCAAGAATAAAATTCATAAGCCAAATCTGAACTTGAGGTCTCAGTCTTAAATCTCTTAAAAGCTTGAGAAGCTTTGAGTGTTTGAGTTGAAGGCTGGGAAGTGCATTTTCCTCACACTCCCTTAGATATTTTGCACTGAGCATCCACTATGTTTCAACCTGATAAAATGACTTTGAACTAAAATCAAAGAATAAAAAACCTTTGTGTGACAGACCAAAGTTCTGATGTTACTTTTAAAATGAGTAAATAATAAACCAGAAATAGCTGTATCTATGAATACACTGGGTGTTTGAGGAACTAAGATTGAAACATGACCTACACTGTATTAACCCTGACACAGACTTTACTCAAGTGACTTACTCCATGATGGTCTTAATTCCAATGGTAGCAAATGGCAGCACACCTTTGAAATTTGGAGCAAGGTTAATACACCAAATAAGCGTCTACTAACTACAACCAGTCCTACTAACTAGCACTTGGTTTATTTACTTATAATTCGCCATGACTGAACTGAAGAATCACCATCCTGATTGTCTCAGTCCATACTGCAGGGTGCAGAACAGATCAGAATTTCATTTCAGATTTAAGGTCAAGCTCACTGAGTTGCCTTTGTATCGTTTTTAACGGGCAGAATAATCCTTTACAACAATGACGCCTGAGACACAGGATTGTCTACAAACAGCAGCCTCACTTTTTAATCTTTACAACAGCAGTTCAACAGTGGCATTTAAAACAGCCATGATAAAGTTACATCCTGACAAGCAACACCTGAAATGCCTTCCCTATCCTTGCACATCCCAGGAATCAACAAAAAATGTAACATTTTTTCCAATAAATATGAGACGCAGGTAGACAAAATACAGTTTTCTCTGCAAATTTAGGAATATCAGAGTCTACTTTTAATTCTCTTTGCTGAAATACAAGACTCTGTCTAGACACCAGCCTTAAGGCACTCTCTTTGCATATAAGGCAGGTCAGTGTATACTGGAAGCATAAGGATTGTCAAAAAACCTGTTTGGGCTTTGGCAAAGTACTAGTACATATTCTGTAGACAGCAGAGTTCTTAGGCTTCTGTCTGACAGAAGCAAAAAATGCAACAGTATTTTTGACAAACTCAAACTTTCCTTGCCAAAAGCCATCCTTTCCCCAGCTCAGCCTGTTAGGAAACCAGCCTGAAGAAGGCAAATTTCCACCTTTTCTTACCCAGAGATAAATTTTGTTTATTTTGACTGAGTTTCGGAGGCTGCATACTTTGGACTTGCAGACTCCAAGATCAGTAATACTGGTTCTATACTTGACTTTTTACAACCCACCACTCATCTTTTCCACCAACTCAGTGGAGCCACATTTTGACCAGGAACTAATTAACATCCTGCCTGAGCACACCAGTAGAGCCTCTTCTCTCATGCTTCCTGTAAACAGCAAAATGCAATCCCACTCCCATCTTCACTTTAAAATACTTTTCTCACACTTAGTTCTAATGGTATTGCTCTTGTTCAACAGCTTGTGTGTAGTGGTCAGGCTGTAGACACCCTGCACGTGTAGAGTCATGGTTGCTTTTGATGGGTCAGACTCTTGGCTATTCCACCCCAAGGCTTATGAATACAGACTTCCAGAAGCCTGGAATTTGGTTTGGAACAATGGTTTGGAGACAGGGCAGTTGAACAGACTGAATGGTTTCCACTAAGAAATTTACAGCTGAATTGGCTGGTATGGAAGCAGGGTGAGGTGAAAACAAGACAGAGGGATACAGATTTGACAGCAAACAAGTAATTTGTCACTCACTTACCTATATTGCTTCCACATAATTCCTCAGCTAGTTAAAAAGCCCATGCGATACTTGACATGGACAGGCAAATAAAAACAGCAGCATTTAGTAAATCAGTTATTAAGATTAGCTTTAACTTACAACAGCTGAGCAAAATACAAGATATTAAGCTCAAACAAACTTCATAATGTAGGAAAATAACTAACTGCACTTTAAAGAAAACCTAGTAAAATTATTACACCATCAGAAGGGAGTAATTTATTAATTATGTGATGATCATGTATTTCTGCTCTTTTTAGCTAGGCCTGGAGCTGAAATATGAGCCTTATATGGAAAGAAACTTTGATGACAGTCATTTATTTGGGAAAGCTTTCCCAGCCTTTTTGTTTCACACAAATGATTTGAATGCTTAAAGTACTGAAATAGTTTCACATCTAGGTACTTATGAAGAAATGTTGTCTTTTCCATCTTTCATATTTTTATTATTAAGCTTTTAGTGAAAATGTGGCTGCTGGCTTATAAGCAATTCAAAAAAAATATATATACAAGCAGGAAGCCATTTTCACAGTCTGGCAAGTAACAGATTTCCATAAATAACAAAGAATACAGGGTCATGATATCAGCTGTTCAGAAATTTTAAAAAGTCAGATTGCTTCTATTTTTGCAGTAACTATTTGCTGGATTATTTTTATTTATGGCTTGAAACAGAATCTAGAAATGTTTTCCCTGAACTTTAAACACTACGCTCCTGACTGGCTTTCTCTCTGCTCTTTTTTCACTTATTTCCACGCATCTGTGTCCTGTATGAGGGCAGGGAATGCAAAGGTCTGTGAACAACTTAGCATGTTCCTCAGATGCACAGATTGCACAAATACTGGGTTATTTGCTCACATAGGTGGTCAGCTGCCCTGTTACCCAGCTCTTCAGATGCAGCATTAATTGCATTGTACATCAGTTTTATGTAATTAGACACAGCTGTATACTTGAAAATGCTAACACACAGTGGGAGATCCTTCTGGAAGATTTTGGTCATTAGTACTTTCACAATTCTCAGATATACCATTATCTACTCCTTAATTCTCCGTTTTAATCCCTGTTAAAAGTTTTCCTTTACTTTTCCCTTGGGGACTTTGCCAAGTTTTCCACTTGAAAATAATTTGGCAACATTGTGACTCTGCCTCTTTCTAATAGAAAAAAATCATATATATAATTCTGCAAAAATGGAAGCTGTGTCCTTAAAAGATACAAGGAAAAAGAAGAAAGTATTTTCGACCAATAGAAGTTGATGGACAAGATGAGGTTGCTGGTGTTTTTTCTTTTAAATGACGTATGAAATAATGCATTTCACACACTTCTTCCTCCTTAGAAAAGCTGACAATTTTTCTATAAAGAGACAGGAAACTCCTCTTCTGGGAAAAAAACCCCTAAAACCAACAAATGTTAGAGCCCTAGACACAGAGAATTTCAAACTTTCTGTACTGACAGAAAATAATCCTAAAAAATATACTGCATTTGATCTGAAGCCTTAAAAACTAAAATACTAACTGATAGCACTAAGTCTGTGAGTTTGTAGTTGAATAAAAGTGTGTTATATCTCAGAGTGAGAAATTTAGAATTTAGAGTAATAAGATATAACAGTATGTATGTGACAAGATGGAAAGTTTAAGGCACAATCTTCTTCACAAGTTTAAGTAATTTTGTATAGTTAATTCAAAGAATCCGCAGTACAAAACGTGACTAGCTAGTTATTAGATTAAAAATTAAAATAACTTAGTTAGCATCTCATAATTAAGTAGATTAATCTTAAAAAGAACTTGAAGACTTTACTCTAAATTCCATTTTTACCCTGCTAACTTAACATATAAAAACAATCAAAACTAGTGAAGCTATAACTTAAATAAAAAACAATAACATCCAAATCCAAACAAAAATTCTCTCTCTTGCACTTTCAGTCCTAACTCAAAGAGAAAAAACCCTAATAAAACAAAAAAATTCTCCACAAACAAACACCAAAATTGTCTTGGATCAGCTCAATTAATTTTCTTCCACAAACATAGGTTACAAGCCATGTTAGTTTAGAACCGGATTTTGACAATCTCATTACCTAATGATTCAGGTAACTTAAAAAAAAAAAGCAAAAAGAAAACTATGCTACAACAATTCACCAAAATTATGAGACTATTCTTGTTATTGCTTATCTGAAAATATAAACAAGTTGGGTCTCAATCATCTTGAAAAAATGGCTTGTTTCAATTTGCTGTATTGGGGGTTGCAAATAAAGAGAGAAGAGGTTACACTGGTGATTGTGAAAGCATGAAAACTCAACAGGCACAAAGGCATACACAGAAATAAATACAGCAAAAATAAATACAGCAGAATAAAATTAAACGGGTTCATCCAGTCTGACTGCATATCTGGCATCCAAGAACCAGAGTACAGTTAAAGACAATGATCAAGCAATTTCTTCTTTGCTTTCAGGAGTCCAAGAGAAAGAACACTGTAAGAAGAGCAATGATAACATGGTAACCCCAGAAATTAGAGAAGAGTATATCACTTTAATTTTGATTCATGAGCGAAGATTTCTCTTCTTCCTTTTTCCCTAATGCCACTAACTGTATTTCTGGTGTTCTGCTTCAAAGGAGCACCAAGCTACTAGGGGATTTCTTAAGTGGGATTACCCGTGTTTCTTCAGTTCCTGCTGGCTGCTTACAGTTGCACCTGTGACAACTTAACCAAGTTGGCTGTCAACGACCTGCAACCAAACATGAGGATTTAAACCCTCTCAGAAACAAAGCACATGGATGAAACGTAACCTCAGGGTGGAATTTCTTCCTTTGGCTGAAATCAGGAAGGACTTCTAAGACCTAAGAAAGAACAGAAAATCTAAGCTCGCCTAAAAACTTCCGCTTTTTTGTCAGGAGTCTTGTTTTTCCATTCAGCTTTTGCTGAGGTGTAGTCACCGTGCAGAATATAATTAACTCTTGAGTAAGAGAGGAATGGGAAAACGGTTTCCCTTCTCTTCTCAGGAAAAGCCTTTCAGGTGGGAGGGTGGGTATCAAAACAGAACAGCACCAAAGCTTACAGTAAAGAGAGGCACAATTAAGCTTTCATATAACATCTGTATCACATTTACACATTCACTCACTTCCAGGGAAGCGACAGACATCAAAACTAATGGAGAACATCCCGACTCTCCAAATGCAGGAAGAACGCTGCAGCTTTCCCAGCTGTGCTCTTGGGACTGTAAAACAAGAGATTAGCAAAGGAGCCTATTTTTTATTGCTTTTATTATTGGTTTTGGCTAGGTAGTGTCACGGAGTTCTTAAACAGAGTTATCCTACTGCACTACAAGAATTACGTACACCAGGACTACCAGAAAACAATAGCTGCAGAATAAGCCTCATCATCCTCTGGATGTTACGCACAGTAATTGGTTCCAGGGTCAACACTGTGATGCTACAACAAAGGGCTGTAGCTTAAGGGTAAAGAATAAACAGCAGGAGTTAATGGAAGTTCTGTTAATAAGTAAATGCCCCCCAAAATGAAAGAAAGACAGAAAATAAAATATTCTGTATAAACAAAACTGATTATGAATCCAACATGCAACCTTAGCTCTCAACAAGCTGTTAATTTCATTAAAGAAACATAGCAAGTACTTTCAAGTCTCTTTAACAAGAAAGCAACACATTAAGATTTTGAAGCTAGTTTGACAAACACTGTACTTGCCATGGGTGCCAATTTATTTGTGTGAAAATTACAAAGAAAGGTGTCTGAAATTACAGTATTATTCACAAAATACCATTATTAGGTACAGGCAACTTTGTTCAAAACACCATGTGTGATTGCTCCACTGAATCTAAACATCTGGGTATGTTATCCATCTGGTTTTAGTGCCTTTGAAATGACATGCTACATTTAAGCTAAGAGGTCCAGTCACACCAGTTTTAAGTAATCATGTTTTCATAGTCCAGCACTTTATCATTTTGAATCTTTCATTCAATAATACTTTTGATAAAAATATATTTAATCCTTTTCCCCACACACCAGAAAAGTGGAAGAGATATAGAGGTACAAATGTTTTTTAAGTATTTCTCCAAATATAACAATTATCTCCTGCCACTCAAGCACTCAGATGAAAATGTATAAAGGAACATCATAATCCTTGTGATTTGCCAGGTGAAACACTAAGACATGCAACATATCAGAATGGAATCCCTCATTAGTATGTTTCCCTGTCACATCTCCTTCCCTTTTCCATTTCCACTGTTCTTAGGACCTGAAAGAAACTTTTACTTGCTTTTCTTTCACCTGCTCTGCTGCTGCGCACAGCTTCAGATGCTGGGACTGCTCGTGCAGGGTTGTAGCAGAGGCACTGTCTGACCTCCTCCAATTCACTCCCACCTCCTAATGTGAGCAGGGTGACACTGCACCTTCTTTGGTGCTCCACTTTTTCTCCATGGTCACTCATTTCCTTCCTTTAAACAATACTCTGTTCCCAAATGCCAGCTGTGCCCACACAGGAACACAGTTCCCACAGCGTGCCAACCTCTGGCACATGCTGCTCCAGGCCTTGGCTATCCTCATGGACCTTCTCTCCCATTAGTAAGCCAACACCATGACACCATTTAAGCAAACACAGCATGCTTTTTCCTCCAGCTTACTTCCTTGTGCCATTGATTCAGCTTTTTTCCAAGGCTGCTTCTAAGGCTCCCCACTCCTACATAAATCACCTATGGCTTGCAGCTGACAAGAGCCTGAAATGCAGATCCTTCAAAATGAACTCTTCTATCACTTCCTTTGGCTCACCAAACACATGACAGTTGCATTAAAGGAAAATACCCCCAGCCAGGTCCCATCCACCACCCAGCTCTCAGCAGCACCAGCCTGAGCGCCCAGTTTGCCCACAGCAACACCAGGATACATCATGAAATGGCACTTGGCTCACTCCCAGTTGAGACCCTCAACAGAGGAAATCCTACAGTGTATATGCTGTGAGATAATCTTGATACCATGCATCGGATCAAACACGCTCACATCAGAAAGCAAATTGAGAGAGAGAGCAGTTACTGCAGAAAAACACATTTCTGGCTCGTGCTTTAGCATGGCTCCCACTCTCCACTACAATAGCGATCTCTGGAGAGCTGTGACCAGCAGAGATCTGCTTGGAACTATCAATGAGCTTTCAAAAGCTGGTTACATTATTTGGATGCACCTAATAGTAACACATCATCCCTTTACTATTTAGATCTATTTATCTATACTTTTTACATAAGCTTACACACTTTCTGAATTTTTATCTTTCCTTTCTCAAACGTTTTTCTGTTTCATGAACTTTTTAATTTTAATTAAAACTTTCCAACCTTCCTTTCCTCCCTAGGTATCAGGTTTCTTTCCTCTTGGCTTCCAAAGGCCTCAAAGAAAGTTGCAAAACTGGAATTTGAGTAAATATTTTATCAAGAGTACCTTCCATGATGCCTTGGTTGAATGAAGTCAGTATTTCAACTTACTGAATATATTCTAAGATGCTTTTTGTTTTTAGAACACAATCTTGCTCTAATACAATTGACCAAGAAAGGTCAGTATGGCAGAAAATCTTACTCAGCACATGAAAACTTCATTATGAATAGTACTTCATTTCCATTATGAGCCTTAGTATTAGACATTTGCATGCTGATAACCCCTAAGATAAAAAATCCTAATCACTTGCAAAACGATATTATTATGTTTGAATTACAACTGTATCATGTCTGTGTGTATTAAACTAAACAAAGCACAACTTTGTTCCCTACTTCCACACAAAAAATGATGGAGGCTTCCTTGACAAATATATTTAGCATTACAGCAGCAAGTAAGTGATCCTCACTTGTGTGCACCCATTTTGTTGTCCCAGAACAATCCAAGTAAAGATTAATTTTTCCCTGTTACAACTTTACTTGTCATTCTGTGTTTGCCTATTTTTTAAGGCTTCTCTGGGCTTCAGCAATACTTAAGGTTAAAACACTTCAGGGAAATTGCTGTGCATGTGGATACAGACATGTGCAGGGACAAGAAACTTCTGCAAAGTATTATAAGGGGTTTAGAATTAATATGTTCCATGTGCAGTGTAAGCTGTACTTCCTGAATTCTCTTCTAAGGGAACAGATCTGTGTGCTTCATTATCTAGTAAAAAAAGGCTTTACTACCTACTGAATAAGGGCTAAATCACAGAAAACTGATCATACCCTTGGTTCAATACTGCTACACATCTACCAAAACATGCAAATGGCAACAAGGAAACACAGCATCTGCTCCACTACCTTGGGGTACAGAAGACATAAGAAGAGATGAAGTCTTTTATATCCCATTATCATCCTGAGTCATTGCATTCAGTCTTTAACCATCATGACACTGGTGAAAGACTTCTACTGTCAAAACACCCAGAAAATGTTTCACAGGAGGAGAGAGGTGACAGGGAAAAAAAAAAAAAACTTTAGAACTGAGGTTTACATTTCCCAAAGAACCCATATATTTCCCTTGTGTTTATGCTTTTTTTTTTCCCCACCAAATATTTAGGTTTTGCTGACAACAGCTTGCCTCAAATGCTATTTAAGCAGTAAGACATCACAAGACATATGCTATCCTAAGATAACACACACCTCTGAAGTGCTGTTAGGTGTAGCTGATGTCTTCAGCTGCCTGATGAATTTGTTATCTCAAAGAAACACAAGGTTTGGGAGTGCCTTATATTACAAACTAACCCTAAATTTAGTCTTTAAATAAATAAATAAGACCTGTGATTTTGCATCCTCTGAAAAAAAAAAAAAAAAAAAAAAAAAAGAGATCTGACTTGGAGTAAATCCTGGCTTCTGGCTCCCAAACACAACTAAACTTTTAGCTTTATACCTGTGATATGACAAAAATAATCATTTTAATGGCTATTTGTTTTCTGTTATTTGAAGTAAAACAGATACTGAAGTAATAACTGAGGTTTGAGATTACCAACCTGGAAAACAAAGCAGGAGGGTAAATCTTCCCCCATGGGTCCTGTACAAGGAAGCATCTCATGCTCTAAATCCGCGTTAAGTAAGCACCCATACTGAAGTTACAATAATCATCAATCGATGAAGTACTTTTGTCTTTCACACGAACGCTTTCTCAATAGAGACTCTGCACTTTAAAAAGATGACGGGTTGGATTTTTGCCCTCAGCATTGCTAAAGCGCAACCGCATCCATCAACTGAGTATCCACAAAAGACAATGTTGCGACTTACTCCTCCCCTAGTCTTATCCCCTGTAAAGTTTGCATGCTACCGTACATTTTAGGATATGCGATTTACACTGGCATTGATTACAGAAAACAAAGATTTCCCTATTCTTCTCTAATCTCGGGCCATTAGGTGCCAAGTGGTTCAACAAAGCAGTTAACAATGATTCCAATCAGACCGCTCATATGCTTAAAATCAAGCCAGCAGTTATAACTATTGCTGTATCAGGGCCAAAGTATTCTGCAATTTTCCAGTCCAAATCCAAGCTGTCTGTAAATAAGAAAAACAAATTCACCATGAAAGTAAGTTCCCCTACACATTTACAAATCCATTCAGGGCACTGAAAATAATGTCTGCTGGTCAGTTACAAAATACGGGACACTATTAATCACACACCAAGTACAAGGATCCAAAAGTCTCATTCAAGGCCTAAGGCACTGAAAATTATAATGCAAAACTCAAAAGTTTTCAGAATTCACTATATACTTTTCATGTCCCTAAAAATACAGGCTTGCTGACAATAAATCTTGTAGGCAATCAAAAGAAAACTGCGAATATGAAAAGCTATCAATGCTTCCATCATAAAGGGTTCCCTTAACTGCAGCAAAGTTATTCTTGACTTTTACTTCTATGACTGGTACCATAGTCAGGCCCTTTCACAGTAACGTAATCCAGCGCCTCAATGAGACTACTGGGTTAAAAAGTAATAAAGTGAAGCCAAGTGAGACCTAGTAAAACTTGTATTTGTAAAACACACCTGCAGAAAACAAATTACCTACCAATACTAGGCCCAACCACACATTACTTTTATACCCTGGGACTCACCCACGTTTCAGCTCCGGCAGAATTCAGCCCACCCCATCCACTGAGAGTGCCTATTGCCAAACCTAATGCACTAAAAAAAGAAAATCTGACTCTAAATCGAGGGCAAACTGTGAACCATAATGTTAAGAACAGCAAAAAGATTTAACATTAAAGACATTTATACAAGCCCCTTGTTAGCAGTCATTTACAGATCAGTAGAATCCCACTAAGCACAGTCATGGAGCTACCAAAGTATTTGGGAAGCAGATTAAAACACTACCATCACAATTTTCATTGCCTGAATCTTGTTTTACTAGCTGCAGGGAGGCAGTCCTCGCTCACTGATAAGAAACTGCTTCAAAATAAAAGCCTTATACAATGTGATCTTTTGACTATAAATGTCACAAAGCAGTATTTCACACACTATAGTTTGATGTAATAGAAACATCCAGTACAAAGAATTGCCAGAGATGCAAAACTGACTTTAACAAGGCAACATGGCCAAGGCAGGTGCCAAGAAGTGAGGGGTTTGTTAAAACTGAGGTTCTGTGCAGCTGGATTTCCAAGTGCACATCCCTATATGCAGATATTTATCCTATCTACTGAAGAAGAACTAAAAGCCTAGTATGACCACTGGAATCGCTGTGCAACTGATTTAAACATAAAGTATTTTTGAATGCACAAAATGAAACCAAGATGGCAACTAGTTTTCCACATCCTTGGAAATATTTTTTTTTAGATCCTAGTGTATAGTAAGTGTGGAATGGTGACTAACAGCTCAGAAAGGATTCAACAAAGACACAAACAATCCTTTGAAGCAGCTCTCAGGACAACATTTCCAAAAACCGTGAAAGTATTAGTACGAAGAAATAAAAAGTAGTAGTATGAAGAAAATCTTGGGCATTTTCTATAAGCTTCAGGGCAAAGTTTATCGTACTATCACCACCTACCTTTAAAAAACCACACTCACTTCCTTGCTTCCTAACATATAAAATAAAGGCTGGGTAAACCTCTCTCTCTTAGCATCTTGTACAGTATTTCTTCCAAGCTAAGCTGTGTTTTGGTTGCTCATATCACAGAAGTACAGCTACAATAAACTGCCTAAGTAATACTTCCATCTCACTGTGTCATTTTTTATTGCACATGGTAACCTGCAAAAAAGGAATACTAACAATTAAAAATTAAAGCTAAATACGGCAGAAGTATCTTTGACATGCACAAAGTTCTTCAGCACTTAACACCCTCACTGAAAAGTTTACAACGAATAAAAGTAGTGCTACAGTTGGACTAATAACTTCAAAATGCTGCATAAGGAATTGTCTCTGAGCAACAATAAAGGCAATCTCTGTAATGAGAAGTCATTAATATACTGAAGTATCCCAAGCTCAGCCAGCAATCCTTAGTTCTGACTAGAGCTGACTGTGTTATCTGTTCCTCATCACCATGCCCCATTTCAAGAGAACTTGAATTGCTGTTTAACACTCTTGCTGGCCACCCATATTACAGGGTAATGACTTCAAGAGGCCTTGTGGCAAAGTGTGGTAATCAGGAACACAGTGGAATTCACCTAAGATTCCTACAGGGCAATCATTGCACGTTTCTTAGTCGATATGATGTCAAATTAATGGATAGCATTAAAGGGTACAGGCTGCTTTATCCCACAGCATTGCGACCCTGTTCCAATCAAACACTTTCTGCTGCCCTGTTCCAGTCAAACATTTTCTGCATGGGTTTCTTGAAGCATAGCTCCCACCATCAGACTAAAGTATGGATGGGGCAAGCAACTTCATGTGTGTGAGGTGCACCTGCAAAGGGAGCTTTTAACCACTTTTTATATGTCCCATGGCTTTTCTCTTTTCCTCTCCTCTAAGTACACTCTGCATTGATCCGGGCTGCCAGATTTTTTCTTACTATCCATTTTCTTGGACAATCAGCGTAATTTCTTTTTTTTTCTGTTTCCTCAGTAGTTCTTCCCATTAAGATCAACCCACAGCTGAAGAGAAATAGAAGCAAAAAACTATTGCTGAAAGCACCACCACAGGAATATATATATATATACTCACACAGGAGATATCATCTGCAGTCCTGAGGAGAGTACAAGAGTCAACACGGGAGGAAAAAGGTAACAAAGTGCTGCTGTGAAAATACACAAAGGCCTGTACTGGTCGAAAATGATAATTCAACCTGCAGTGTTTGGCAGAGAAACCTCAGATCATGAGAAAGTACCACACTGCACATGCATCAGGATTGGCCTATGTGCATTACAGCAAGGCAGATATGAAAGAGAAATTTCTAAATGGCATTATTAGATGTGTTCCAACTAGGTAACGGATCTAGTCCAAATTTGCTCTAAGGAACAGCTGAACTCTGCTAAGCCCCAACCAATATCTAATGGATCTCTTACTGCTAGCACAGGGTCCTTGCCTCTGCCCAACTTCCCCTATGATTTGAATCATAAATTTGCTTGTAATTACAAGTCCCAGAGTTTCACTAATGTTAAGAATCCAAACAATTAGATGGAATTGTAAAGCTGAAAGGTTGTTATTCCAACAACCACCCATCAGCAATGCCCAAATTAACTGGTGAATGTGTAATCACAGCATAACGCTCATCTTCACAGTTCTGAGACCCTGTTCCTTCTTGAAACTGCTTTATTTCTTGGAAGCCTGGGGCAAGAGTTTCCAATTGTCCGGCACTGAAACTTTCTCCAGTTTGTTATATGCTCCTTCAGCAAACTAAATATGCTAAATAACTTAAACATACTTAAGACTGTACATACAGAACAAGATATCGTTTAGTGTAAAATGCCCCAATAGCACTGCCTTTAGCAACACGATACTATGGGATTTACAGTAAGTGAGAGTCTGGCATGAGAAGCATCTGAAGTGTAATTAATCAAGATATGTAGTAAAAATGTTTGATTTTTACATAGTACAGAGACCCCCCCCTTGCACACAGAGAAACACTTTTTCATGTAAAAACAATGAAGTCCTGGTACTGGATACTGGCAGCTGTTCCATACACTCATGCTAGAAACAGAAACATCTACTAGAACTAGCTCTGTTCTCTGGAATTACTATACATTTTTATTTTTCTAATTTCATTTGCTTAGCTGTTTTAGTCTTACTGTTGCTTTCCTCCCAAAAAATTGCAAGCCTTGCTGATTTACTAAAATATTAAAGCAATTCTAAACAACTTCTATTTTTGAATTATTTTACATCTAAAGACTTCTGAAAAGACGCACTTTTCATAAAGTTACAGCTCTTGGACTTGTTATAATGCATATCTGAGCAAAACAAATTCCAAATTTATGCTTCATAGATCTCCCCTACTCTTCTTCCACAGAACTTGCTAATGTTATGTTTCTACTCAAGCATTCCAGTTTATATATAGGATTTTCATATAACAGGCCTGGGATAAAGGGTATGTGTTACATCCCCAAGACTGCATAACCTGTAAGCAATTTATAGGCAGCTGTCTCTTCTTCAGTTTACTAAAAATGATACTAAGTCAGTCTCTGTCCACACTCTTTTAAAAGTTTTCGAAATGTAACAAACACAAAGGAAGAGGTCCAGAGCATCTAGTTTTCACATGGAAATCCTCCTGAAGTCACCCACCTGAGCACAGCACATCATGAGCCTTTACAGCTTCAGTGCAAGCCACCCGGCACTGCCTTGGAGGGTTTGAACTCCAATACCACTGCACACCTCTCTTCAGCCCACCCCATTCCCCTTGAAACCTCATCACATGGCCCAGCTCCCTTCACCAAGGTCCTGCTTCTCTTTGCCTTCCCCCATTCTCCTTTCTCTCCACCCTGCACCTCACTCCCATCTCATCCCACTCCTTCATGGTGCTCAAGTTCTAAGCAGGTCCCACCACACCACCAGTGATTCCTGACGTAGACTAAGCACAGCCACACACCACTGTTCAGTATTCACTGTTTGAGTTTTTTTGTATTCTCCACGGTCTTGTGTCCACCTCAGTCAGGTCATGCGCTTATTGGGCTAAAAGCAGTATTGGTACAGGGCCCAGCACAACAATCCTCACTCACAGCCAGCCCCTTCCTGCACTGGCCAGTGAAGTAGAAAGAGCATGAGTGCAATACAAGTGAATCAGTCTCTCCTTAAAGCATTTAAAAAAAATCAGAGGAGTCTGACAAAAGGGTAAAAAAAGACAAAGAGAAGGAAGAACGGGGCAGGAGATAAAGGAAAATAGAATAGACAAGATGGTTTTCCATCCTCTTCTTTCCCTGATGTGCTTCCCTGACAAGGCCGTGCTAGAAACAGCATTCCTCTCTTTTATTCCTATATAGCACTCATTTTCTTTTGTTTTCTTTTCTTTGTTTTTCCCTCCTAGATTAATTGTAACATTTACTTCCATCCCAGACTGACACTTACATGCAAGAAGAAGTACCATCTTTATGGCACTTCCTCACTGACTGAGCTATCTCAGGTCTGTGCTTTTATTCCATGCTTGCCAAGAACCAAGAGGTACTTAAATTCTGTTCACTTCTTCTCCTCATCTTTCCACCTGCCAACAGCAGTCACAGCCTCAAAAATTATTCTTCCTTCTTCATTTCAGGACTGACATAAAGCCTAATGTAACAAACCCAAACACCTTCACTGCTAAAACCACCATGGCAATGAAGGGGCTTATGCCTTTAAAATATTAAACACCAAATTTCTTTGATATAGCTAAACCTACATTTTAGGTGAGAAGCTGAAAGATTATAAAAACAATGTCTTTCTTCCACTTTTATCAACATATATATAACCCCTCTCTCTCTCTGTCATATCTCTGGGGCTCTTTGCAGGGAAAAATGAAAATCATGAAAAAAACCCAACCAAAAACCTCAATTTGGGGAAAAGGTGAGCAATGATCTACAGATGGCTCACTTGGATGCAACTTGGTGAACATTCAGGTAGTTTTGCAAGTGGCTTGACTGATAAATAAAAATGAAGAATCATCCAGGGCAGGAATACCTCAAAAATATTCAAAGCCTGGTCTCAACAAAGCAAATGCACTCTGAGCCACCTCTTTGCACATGGCTGCCACACAAAGCAGAAATACTTCATGCCTCTTCTCTATATGACAGGTACCCCACAGTATACTACGTGAAACTCTAGAAAACTCATTTTTGCTCTCCCGCCAATTAGATGAAGTACACGTTGCAGTCAGCCAGCTTACCCCGGCAGCTGATAAACTGGGTTTGCAACACTACACCCAGGTGCCTGAGAAATCATGATGTTACTAGACAAAGGCAGCAGGGGCAAATTACTGGCATGTTAAGAACAAGGGAGCGCCTGCCCTGGAGGCTCTCAATCCCAATTCTTGCTCTTCTCCCAGTGAGTGCTGTCAATACTTCCCTGCTCCTGCCACCCTCAGCCCCTACATCTGCTGGCCCAAAGAGACCACAGAGGTGTCCTGCCAACTACCCTGTTGCAAGACACTGTGCGTCAACAGCACTCCTCAGATCGTTAAGAATTAAATGCACAAAGAAATACTTTCAGCAGAGTCAAGGCCACAACATTCAATACTTAGCAGTCTCAAGGCTCTTTTCTGACACAGGATAACACAGTAATGCGTCAAAGGGGGAAAGAAAGAATAAAGACTGGAAAGCAAAAATAACCCAAAACCACCAGATAATGTATAAACTTTTGAATAGCACAAGATTTTCCTGATTATGGTCTGAGTGAAAATAATGCTGTAGAAATAATTTCAGGAATGGGAACAGAGAGCCCTGCTTGTCTGCCTCCACTGGGGAGGAAGCCTGTCCATGGGGCTGGAGCTCTGTTCTGGATGGAAAATCTTCACCTGGAAGAGCAACTAAAAAAAGCTGCAGCAAAGGATAGCAAACTACAGCAATTCTAGGACAAAGTGTGCTTCAAGGCCATACCAGAACACCTCATTTTTGCAGGCACATACATGAGGGCAGAATCTGGCCTATATTCCAAACACCTTAAGTTACTGTTCATAGGGGAGAGGAAAAAACCCTCGAGTTACAGCAGAATCTGTAGAAGAGTTAATTTAATCCTAAAGACAGCTTGATGGACAGAAGGACCCTAGCTCCTTAGAACACAATACCAGGGCAGTACCAACAAACCTGCATACCAAAGAGACAACTGAGAAACATTAGCTATGAACATTTACCTATGAAAACTCCTTTTAAACATATCAAAACAAATAAGCAAAAAGACCTTAAACTTTATTTTAAATTTTAAAAACCCTGTCACTTGTAAAAAAATGCTCTCCTCATTGAGACAGCGATTTGTGTTAAATAAGCTCTATTAACTGACAACATTTCTCTTGCACTGAAACATTCCTCATTAGCCAATTAAATACTTGATTAGCTCTTCAGCTGTGATGTTAGCAAATATGAAAAGCAGCAGCCACCCTCCCAGACCATCGTTGCAAAAAAACCCCAAAACTTTACAGTTAAAGCAAACAAGGAACAATTTGGTACCCAAAGAAGTGAGTTTCCAGTTGCTGGCATCAGTTAAGCCAGCAATTTTAATTCCTATGAGAGCAAAGTGTTCTGTGACTCTAACTTTCCCCTTTTTCACTCCTGCAACAAGGGCTCAAAGCCTGAGTTGAGGCAAGAAGCAGAACAGGCAAAGATATGAGTCAACTCTTCTTGTTAGAAATAAAATATGAAGAGCATGTAAGAACAATTCTCCTATTTGAACATCATACGAAAAAGTGTTGAGGTGTTTTCAGCCCATCTCCAGAGAGATGGTTTTCCACCACAGCAGCTGTGATCACAGCACTGGTGAATCATGGCAGCCCCATTTACCTCCACACAAAGCTGAAATTTTATCGTCACACCTTGTGTCAGCTGTACCAAAGTGTTTCGGGTGGCAGGTGATGGACTTGCACACAAAGCAGGCGTGTACCCATAAAGAAATTCAGGTGTCCAAAAATCCAACAGCAGATGGGAAAGCCAAATTCTGAGTATTTTAAATGTGCAAGTAATCATACTGCAAATATTTAAGAACCTAGCTTGTCACTAGACTTTTTGGAGTTGCTTATTTATGGAAAGATGAAAAAGCATTAAAAAAATTGGTGTTCTTGGATTAATTTGAATATATCCAACATTGCTTCAAAAATTTATGAAAAACACGCAACAATTCACAATTCTGGAAAATGTTGCTTTGTTGCTGTGGGGTCTAAAGCCAGGAGAAAAGGCAACCTTATATAATATCCTGAAAGAGCAAGGTAATTGAATAAACCCACTCTCTTCCACAATGGTGCAGATTACTTCATCCACGATGCTCTTGAAAATGTGTTTAACTCTATAGATAACTATGTTCTTCACAACAAAAGGAATGAAAATGAGAGGAAACCGTTTTTGTTCACCAAACAGAAAACAAACAAAAACCAGCAGAAGGGCTAGTAAGGAAAGAATGGTTAATCTCACATTTCTAAAAGGGTATTATAAACAAAGCATGGTGAACAACAAAAATAAAGGATTAAAAAAAAAACAAGATACGAAAGTGCTTAATGGTGTTCTTTTAAATATTTACTTTGCTGCTATTTGGAGAATAATTTGTTCCATTTAGTAGCATTGGGCTCAAAGGACTGCTTTAATCCAGAGAGATTAATTATAGCCTTTGGAGTTATAAACACAATTTGGGAAGTGAAGCGGAGAAGAGGAGAGAGACTCCTCTCATGCTGGCGCTTAACAAGTTTATGTGCTTTGGGGCTACGCTACACAGGCTACACCTGTACACTGCAGGCAGAACACTGCACAAGACACCCATGAATTGTGGAAAAATAGCCCCCAAGATATCCAGGGAAAACACTACCCTATCCTACAGTGTTGCTATAGGCAACTAAAATACTTTTCAGGTGTCCTTCATCAAAATACAAGCTCACCTGCATGTTACAAAAACATCATCTTGCTTTTATTACCTGCACCAGAAACAAGTTGCCACACTGAGACAAGCAGTGGGCACGGGACCTCTAAAACCTCTCAAATGTTTTCTCGTATTTCTCCCTCAGGTCATCACTGTATCCCAAACCAGGAGACACGGGGACCAGCAGCAATTACTAGGGCAAAGCTGGGAGCGATCTTACCTAGCAAGAGGTTGGCTGCTCCCTCCTCTGAGCTTTCCTCAGCCCCCTCCTCTCCCAAGCCAGAGGTGGCTGAGTCCTCTGGGGCAGACGCAGAGCCAGGGGTGCTGGGCCCGCTGACGGACCCTGAGTCCCCTTCCTCACTGCTGGAGCCATAGCGGTCCGGCTGGGCGGCCGTCCCGCCCACGCTGCAGCTCCTCCGCTCCTTGCGGTGCACCCGCGAGTGCAGCACCATTTGGTGGTAGGTGCGGAAGATCTTCCCGCACTCAAAGCACTCAGTAGACTTGTTCTGGGTGGCTCGCCGGCTCTGCCGCGAGGCAGGACGATAGTCCAGATCCCCTGGGGCAAGTGGGCAGCTCTCCCCTACTGGGACACTGCCAGTTTTCTCCAGGCGCCCACTGGTGCAGCTCTTCTTCTTGGGGTTGCTGGGTGAGTCCTGGTCTCGCTTGCGCTTCTCCTGGTTTACAAGGATATACTCCCTCTTATCCTTGTCGTAAGTCACATCTGCATCTGCCAGGGTCTCATCCCATCCCACATACTTCACATACTCTGAGGGCTCTACTACTTTTCCTTTGGTGGCCAGCTGCCAAGCCTGGTAGCTGCTGACCGGATCCAGCTCAGCTACTCTCTTCCCAGGCTGTCCTCTAGTAACTCTATCCATCCCTACAGATGGCCGTAGATTGAGACACTGCAAGAAAAACTGCTTGGTTACTGAGGAGCTCAGGTTCCCATCAGTCAAGCCTTCAGCTTTATCCCCAGTGCTGCCTGGCTGCACACGGTAGTGAACAGCATTATGCACTTTCAGGCTTTCCATATTTGTAAACAGATTTCCACACTTGGTGCAAACTTCATACAGAGAAAGGCCGGTCACAATTGTCTCCTCTTGTATCACGTCATTGATAGTGGCAATCAGCTCCAAATCATTTTTTGGTTTGTTTTTGCTCCCAGACCTGGGGCCATGCGACTTCATGTGGTTTTTGAGAAACCAGGGCTCTTTGAATCTCCTGCCACAAATATGGCACCCGTGATCAAATGAACCCCTGTGCTTTTTCATATGAGCTTTCAGGAACCAGGTTTGACTAAAGGTCTGACCACAGACTTCACATGGGAATTCGCCTGCATTCAGCTCGCTCTTGCAGTTCTCAGTGTAGGTCTCCCCGATGGGGACCTGAGCAGTTATATGGTCTTTCTCTATGTGGTTTAACAGAGTCTCTTCCCTCAGGGTCATGTAGCTGCACAACCTGCACTTGAATGGTTTGTGGACCTGGTGCAGGTGCTGCTCCAGGTCCTTCTTCCTTTCAAATTTGTTTTTGCAGAAGGTGCATTGGTAAGAGGTCAGCTTGCCATCCTCCTCAGCTGGTGCCGCCTCTGTGACCTCCTTCTTGCTGCTTCTCAACAAGATCTTGCTGCTATCGACCTGAGTGGCACCGTTCAAGATCTTGTTGCAGGCAGATGTACTTTTAGTGGGGCTGGTGCACCCTCCAAGGCCCTCTGAAACGCCCATCTCCCCCAGCTGCACCTCTCCCATCTCTACCTCGTGCCCCTGACTTAAAGTGCCTGTCCTGTGACTGCGGATGTGAATCTTCAGGTTGCCCTTTTGGGAAGCTCTGTGATCACAGTAAGGACATTTGTAGGGCTTCTCACCTGTGTGCTTCCTCATGTGCTGCGACAAGGAGCTCTGAAAAGGGAAACTTTTACCGCAGATGCAACAGCTATGGCACATGGTCTTGTCAGCATCCATGTCGTTCTTGCCTAGCTTGGCAGGGCTGGAGGATCTCCGTAACTCCATTTCTGCCTCTCTGCTACGATCCATCTGTATTACTGCAACAGTGGGTAAGTGGGGCAGGAGGACAAAAGCATGTCCGGCAGCAGAGGAGGGCTGGACCGCGTTTTCAATCATACGGTTCTGCAGAGAGGTGTTTTATTGCTTCACTCTCAGGGTAACATTTCTCCTCTCAGCTGCTCCGCAGAGTCCACAGCACTGATTTATTTCTGCATGCTCTGTAAACAGATGGCATAGATCACCTGAAACAAGAACAAAATCATACAAATGTACAGATTCTTAAATATATTCAAACCTATTTGTGTTTTGAATTCAATGGCTTCCATCACTCACTCAGCACTCAGAAATGCACCATATGACAATCTATTGCACCAAAAGGCAGTTGTTTCTCTTTTTGTTGATATTCTAGACTTCAATGACAAGCATAATTACTAAATAAGTAAAATCCATAAAAGAGCAAATATTCATTTCCATACACTGACATCAATGTCTTGAACATAGTGCAAACTTTAAAAATAATTTTTGTTTTAAAACTAGGCAGAAGTGGCTAAAAATACACCTTAAATGAGGAAAACATTTCTTGTGGGGGTTATTACACTTTAAATCTGTGGCTTTACCATCATGTGTAATTTCATGCAAAATACTTACTTGCCAAAGATAAAAGGCTTTCCTAGAGACTTTAGCAAGTATCATATTCCTGCTGGCAACTGCATTACTTTGTGTCTCAGACAGCTCGGCTGTGCTTGAAGTGGCAGGCACAGAAAGGCGCAAAGGCTGAGGATGCTCAGGACTTTGATTACAGAGCAAACAAGAATGCAGAGCCTGACAAAGCACTCAAAACAAAAAGTTATTTCCTGGTGGACGGTGAACTAAAAAACCCCTCCAAGTATAAATTTTAGTCTCAAACTAACAAAGTAAAGTGATAATGTAGCTATCAAATTACCTTAAATCTGAGTGATTTATGTCAACATGACACACAGGAAATTACACCATCACCCACCTCAATGAAACAAGATTTTAACCATGAACAAACAAATAAAACAAGAAACTACTCCGATTAACAGAGCAGATTAATAAAAGTTTATTTTTTTTTTATCTTTTCACAAATAAATGCAAGGGTCAGTATCTTAGTGCAACATGAAACACATCAGCACCTTGTACACAGTAAAGAACCACAATCAAGATCCACACAGGCGGTTTCTTTTCCAATTACTACACTGTAAAACAAAATCTTCCCCCCCCCCCATCCTCATTAAGGCCTACAAACACCACATGACTAAGATCAAAGAACACAGCATTCTCTAATGAAGAGAACCGATCTATTGCCACATTAAGAAAACATCAGCTTCTTAAAACGTAGCTAAAAATATGCAGAGCACTAACGAGACCATATATTCCCACATCCATCACTTGACATCTATGATTCAACAAAAGATCTGCAGATCTACAGCTGCTAATGTTAAGATTTCTCACTGCATTCACCTCTGAGTCTCTTCAATACGTAAAAAAGCAGTCTAACCACATCACCAGCATGAGCTAACAAAAAGCAAGGCTGTCGCAGTGCTCAGTTACAGGCTACAGAAGAAGAACTTCATTACATTTAATTTTATCTAGTCCTCTTATTTGCTACAAGACATTCATTTCTGGGCTGGATTTTCTGCATATATAGTATCTATTTAGCATGTTAGGAGTTCTCAAACAGCATCTAACCCAAACTACCTTCTCCTCAGAGACCAGACAATAACCTTTAAAGGATGAGTTACAAAAGCAATTTCATTTCTTGAATGAAGCTTTTTTTTATTACTCAAAAAAATATGTATCTCAAATTCAGAAGCCCATTATGAGCAGGAAGTTTACGAACTACAAAATCTAAACTAATCTTTGAAATTAGTCATTTAAAATCAAACTGAGGGACAGCCTCGGAAGAAACTTCCTGGGTGAAAAATGGATGTCAGCCACTGAAGTTGTGGCTGCACCAGAAGGTACAAACATACCAAACAGAAAATACAAATTTATATTGTCCATCAGTGGATGAAACAACTTCAAGTAACATCTTATTTATCTCACCCCCAATCTAAAACTGCCAAGTTACAAGCCATATTGTCTTATAATCAAGGATCTAACCTAAAAGTCACTAAATCATAAAAAAAACCCACCCAGTTCTTATTCAAGTATACTATGCTAAATGCCAGCAACAGCTTCTTCTGAAATGTTCCACACGATTTCAGAAAAAAAAAAAAAAAAGCTTTGGGAACAAATTTTTCATGTATTTTACACAATGTTTTCTACATTCTTAATTTTCTACAGCTTACACTAGTGAGAATACTGCTATCTATTGGCAGGCTGATTTTTAGACTAACAACTTTTTTTTATTTATTTTAAAACGTAGGGCCTGTTTTAATTCAACTTTCTGTAGTTCTTCCTGTCTGAAAGTTCAAAAGAGCTTTAAGAGCCAAGCTTAGACAAGAATCTGTATGTAGCACTCCAAGCTCATGTAGATCCAAAGCTTCAGAGTCCCTTTGTTTACTTGGCCACAGATTCCCTGGGCTTAGTCTTGACATATTTCACTTTAATTATTTATAGCATTTTCATTAATGAAACTTAGTTATGAAAATGAGGCTATGAAGAAAGCATTACTTATAAGAAGGGTAGGTATTAGCCACTCACAGGAGATCCCCATAGTCCTGTATTAAATTAGGCCTGAAGGGGAAAAATGTCAGACTTAAAAACTACTGAATAATTTTATTAGTATAAAATACTTAATTGAAGTGTTATCATCTTCACAAAAATATTCTGAGAATTTTTTTTCATCTTTATTACATTATCTTGCCCAATGCACTGCAACCTCTGACTTTAAAAGTTGAAATAAAGTATTCCTAGACTTGAATTATTTGAATTCATGCACATGTAAAATTCACAAAATTTCAAGTCTGATACTCCACATACAAAATTCTAGGGGAATGAAGGGTGTTCACCCAATCTGAGATTGCTTTACACAGTACAGAGAGGTCAATTTTTTGCTTTGGTAAAATATATGAACAACTCACTTCTCCCTCCTCATATCATTTGAGTGGCTACTTAGAAGTAATTCTTCCAGAGGGTTCCTTTTGCAGAACAGCAAAGCTGGTTGATTGGAAAGTAGTAAATAAATAAAATTGAAAAAAAACCTTCAATTTAGAAGACTAAACCTACAAAATAAGGGAAAAAATAAAGAAATTTAAGAATTCTTGTAAAGAATCCTAACAAGAGGAAGTAATATTCTGTCCTAATACTTTTTACCTCGGGATTAATTACTAAACATCTAAGATAGCACAATGGATGGAAGACATCCACTGGTCAATCAAACAACACTGGTTATTCTTTCATTAAGAGTAAAATTTGTTTCTTTCTGGCTGTGATGATAGTTTTATATCATCACATATAGTCGTATTTTGAAATAATTCCATATTTTAAAGGATTCTGAAATAATTCTCTATCAACACACATGCAATGCAGCCACCTCCAGCTACCCTCTGGCTACTGAAAGTGTTTCACCTCTCAGTAATTTCAGGTGGTAACCAGCAGCCTTTCACTGCTTTGGTCCAAGCTCAGCCTGCAGTTCCACAGCATTGGCTCATCAACAGAATCCATAGCAGTCACACCCAGCCCGCAGATTCCTGACAGACTGCCACAGCACAGTAATCCCCACCAGCAGAGAGGCAAGCCATAAGAAAACACAAGTGAATGCAGACCATAAATTAATACATAGGCTTTTAAAATATTTTGTGAATTTTCATAGTGCTGCAGTCTGTGCCAAATGGCATCCAGCTACTTGGGGGAGCTGTGATACTCTAAGGGGCATAGAAACTAGATTCAGATTATTTTGTTGAAGTAGGAATCAGCAGTTCATTTAAGAAGCAGCTGGCCAGTATCCACAAGGCATTTTCAGCCCCTTTAAAATACATTTATCATCACTGTTTACATGTGAGGTTGGTATATAAAGCAATATGGAAGAAAAACATGAACAAAGACCCAAAACCAGGAGGGGTGGTGTGCTGAGAAATAAATGCCTTTGCACAGCCAAATATTTTAGTTATAAGGTTTCTTCCTGCACCATTGCCTCACTAGATTCTTTGCCTTGACCCACACAGGAACAAATCCAAACAAACTTTTTTTTTATTTCCTCGAAAGGGAAAACAAGCTTTACTACATGCTTAAAGCAAGTACTTGACAAAATCTACTCTATTTCAAACATTTAGGCATCAAAACTCCTCTGGTTTTTAAAACTAACTTGGATAGAGCTATTTCCTTTCAGAGAAAGCACATTTGGCCAAAGTGACTTGCTCTCACCACAGAGCCACAGCATCTTTTCCATCATCATCATCCATGGCTTTCCCAGTGAGGCTGTGGTAGCCTGCCCCTGCTGGCACCTCAGCAGGTACCCTGGTGCATGGCTGCATCATCCTCACAACTTCTGCAAGACCCTCATTTAGCCTTGCAATGAAGCATGCTCAGAAGTACAGGGAAAGAGCACAAAGGAGCACTCTGAAATACATATTACTCTTCTCTTCATCCCTCCTTCATACTCCAGAAGAGGACCAGCAATTGAGGACTGCCCACAGGGAAAAGACAGAGCCTCCTAAGGACCTTCTGTGCCTCTTGGAAAACAATTAATAAAAAGAGAAATTGAAAATAACACAGGAAAATTGGAGGGGGAGAATAAACTAAGAAGAAAATAATTCAAAAGATACCACACTAGAAAATTAATTGCAAATTAATTTCTTACATACAAATATGCTGTGCAGTGCAGAGAAAAACATACAAAATTATTCCTGTTCCAACACAGAACAAGCAAACTATCTATTTCTTTTAAATTCTTCCTCAACTAAACATGATTTTAAAAACCATACTGCATGATCTATAGTGGCAAGAAGAAAAAACTTTTCAGTAAGTAATACAGAAGAAAACAGAACCTGAGAAGCTACATAGACCTATTCAAATAGGTCAAAAATTCAAATATATTTTAAAAACCAAACTGTTTGCAGTCTTGGTGTATTTCAAGTCCCATCTGAAAGATAAATGCACCAGAGAAATAATCACTCTTCTAATCTCCAAGAGGTTTGAACATACACTGCAATCACTCCACCATGTTCCTCTGCCAAGACCAACAAGGATTTAAAAAAAAAAAAAAAAAAAGCCTATGGGAGCATGATTTTGCAGAAAAATATCTTACTGGAATTCCTTCTAGATGATGAAATTATAGGACATAGCATGTAAATATCTAGGTGAATTTGAGGAAGTTATGTTTTTGAAGAACAGCAACCTGGAGAGAAGCTCTCTGCTGGTCTGAGAAGACTCAGGTTGCCTCAGAGCCAAACAGGCTTTGCTATTAAGAGCAGACACCAGATGAGAGTAAAGCACAAGAAGAGAGAGGACAAAAGACAGACAGAACATTTTACAGCTGCCCCACCAGCCTTCAAGCTCACTGAACCACAGAGACCTTTCTCCCCCTCTTGTCTTCTCCCTAGGCTACAGACTGTCCTCCACACACATCAGCCTTGCTCTACCTGCACACCCTCCTCTCTCTGTGAGGGGACATCGCTTCTTCTGAACAGCCACATCCCACAGGGGTCATCAGTCCATCACCCCGAGGAAAGGCTCAATCCTGCCATCCTCATTTACACACCAGTCCTACCCAAATGCCTCTTACAGACTGTGTCACTAGACTATGGACCACAGACTGCACTAGAGCACAGAAGAATGAGCTTATCTTTAAACGGTAAGCCTGCACCTGAATTTGCAGGAAATTCTGGTATTCTGCAGCCTACAAAGGTAAAGGCAGTGTAGTTCTAAATGGATTTTTTGAGAGTAACCCAAACTAACACAGTAAAAACCTATCCAAAAAATCCCAAGCCAATTGCAGAAGACTGACAAATTTTCCAAATGTATTCAGTTATCAGAAGTAGCAATCTTCATAACAGACCTCCTGAAGTCTGTTGAAGCCTGCCAAACTTGACACAAGACTGAAAAGAAAAATAAAAAGCTTCTGGAAAAACAAACAAGAAATTTCTATTAATCTATTTCCACTCAGGCTTTTAAAATCCTTGGGCAGCATCTTGCAAAACGGTTTTGTTTAATTATTTTCGACCAGCCTTCCCCTGCAGCTGGTGAAGCTCTTCCCATTTGCAAAGTTTGCTGTGCGAACCCTGAGATATTATTGTGAACTTCTCCAAATACATTATGTGTTTTTGTGTCTTTCTCCCTCCATGAGGTAATGATATTTTGCAGCAGGCTTCTGAGCAGCAGCCAGGGAAGCAGAATCAGGCCTTTCCCAACTGATGCCGCACCTTTAGCGGAGGAAGGAATACATGAAATAAAGGTAAAAGCACTTATGCTGAAAAAGCTGGGGGTGTGCATTTGCAATGAGGTGATCACTCTCAAAATGAAGTCAGCAAAACCTCTGTAACCCAGATTTTTTTTTGTGGGTCCTCAGGAATCAGTTCAGGAGCAAGGCTGGGTGGGAGGGAATTTGTTTTCACAATGCCACAGGGTATGCTGAGAAACACAGAGCTGTCACCCACTCAGTACATACTTTGTGTTTTAGTGTACTGTGCGTGTTTGTCTTCTGAGAGACAAAGAAATGTACTTTACTAGTTACACTGTAGTATTCTAAGCAATGAATTGAAATGTATCATTAACATCCAGGACAAGCTTTATCTTGCTACCAAAACAAAGGGACTATTCTTTGAACAAATTGAGGGGGAAAATCCCATAATGACAATGAAGAGTTCCTCTCCCTAAAAACTGTGCTGCACAAGCGTAACAATTATGGGCTTATATTCTACAGACTGAGGTTGAGAATGACCGCATGAAGCGATGCATTCACTATTGGGAGAGTAAGTACCATTGATGACAAGGCCTTGGGGCTTCTGCTGTTCGCAGACCAATCAATAATCCATTATGAACAAACTACATTTCCCCCTAATATGGAGAAATGAATAAAAGGGAACCACTAACACTAGTACTTTTATGGAAAAAACCCCAACAATGCAGAAATCACAAAATGCCATCACAAGACTTAAAACTGTTGGTGATGTCTAACACTGACAGAACTATCCACAATAATCCTTTATTTTACAGCAGTTGCTGGAGATCATTACATTATATTAAAAAAACAAAACAAAACAAAAAATCTTATTTTTATGGAAAGATTTTTTTTCAAGGACACTTATTCTGGCTGCAGGACAAAACAAAAGCAACATTAAGCTTTCAAGGCAAGGAGGAGAAAAGTAACTAACTTCACCCAAACATCTACCAGCTTACTTCAAACTATTTTCTAATGCAACGTAAATAAGAACTTCCAATTAGAAATAACTGTCCAAATGTGACTGGTCAACCATAACAAGACTTTATTGCAGCAGCTGCGTTACCATCCAGACATGAGGCCCTGAAACTGTTGCTCTCCCATTGTCATATGCTACAATACAATCATGAGAGGATCCATTTAAACAGCACAACCATAGCAAACCCCAGCATCCTGAGTCCAGTTTCTACCCAGATACCTCAGCACAGCACCACAAGGCAGAAAAGCTCTCCTGAAAAATTACAGCTAAATAAATTTAAAAAACACAAATTTTTTAAATTTTATTTTTGACCAATTTTTTTAATGGATACCAGTAAATTAGACCCAAAGGAAACACACAGATTGATACTACTAATGCATAGGGCAGTCTATGTCCTTTTTCTGAAATGTAAAGACTAGCAGTTAAAGCTGACCTCGCAGGGTGGGGGGCTAGCAAGAATGAATGCACAATGTGATTATTGATCAGCCCTAGAAAAGCCAAGAACCGCACCAGCACAGATGTGATTTTTCTTTTCCTAGGGTCATTAATGATATATATTGGCAAGTCAAAAGCTCCTATTTTGACATGCTGTAATAGTATCATTAATTTTGAAAATAAGCATCAACTTAGGTTCCAAAACAAAGAGAAAAAAAAACTTTAAAAAAAACAGTAACAACAACCAAAAACCCCTCCAACTTACTTCAGTGTAACAGTAATGTTTTCCTACTTTTCCACAGCCACCAAGGAGTTACTTTAGTGGCTTATTGTTCCCAAAACCTAAGATTTAAAGCTGAAGAAACATTTACAGTTCTGATAGTTTCAAACAAAAAAAATTAGCCAGTTACAAGCAAAGTCCCCTCAATTCTGTGTATTACCTCCTTATTCAAATCGATGGCATTGATGCTGTCTATTCATGCATGTCTATGGAGATGCGTATATATATGGGCAGCACAGTATTTTCCCAGCATCCAATAGTGCTTTCATATTTAATCATCTTGTTAGGGTTTCCACTGCAGACCAATTTACACGGAGATGTAACATGGCTATTTTAAATCTTCAGTGTAGGGGCTGATTTCAAACTGTAGGGATGGGGTATTATGCTCTATTCAGAGCTCAGTTTCTATCTTACAACAGTAAAAAAAATTTAGAAGTATCTATTTTTATTTGCAGTGTCATAACAAGGACATACTTAGGTTTTTTGAAATTTTTACATTATCTGTGTAGAAAAACAGGGACTGGATCATCAGCTGGGAGAAAATGCATGAGTGCAGCACATGGCACACACAGACACATACCCACCCCTTCTTTCTGCCTCTTTCATTTGTCCCATCAATGCAAGCTACACACAAACCACATCCTCAGCTGCCCTAAGTGCACACAGTGCCATGAAATCAATTTGTATCAATTCAGAAGCTGGACTGCTAACTAAAACTGGAATGCCCTTGTGCTGTGTACATCAAGACCTGGATGCAAGAAAAACACGAGCGTAATTGAAGGAAAACATTTTGAATTGTTGATTTCCTACTCCAGCAAAAGCAACATGAAGCAACCTTGCCCTAAGTGCCCAAATTTCACTGTCACAACTAACAATTAGTAAGGAACAAACCAGTAATGAACAAAATTCAGTGCTTTCTTTAGTAGACTCATGCAATGCTGTCCAAAGCAGACCTCAAATGCAAAAAGCTGTATGTTTAATACCAAACAAATTTACTACCTACAGCCATGTGTTCACCAGGTCAACAGAAGGTAAACATTATTTCTATGGGCCATTGCTGCAAGATAAGCTGTGTGAAGAATTAAGAAATTCCAGGTAATAAATTAATTTCACTTATACCTAATATATCATACTGCTCAAGCTGCAACAGTAAAATCATTACCTCATAAACAGAAGTGTTGCCAAGCGTTAACCTGTTAACAGACTTAGAATTGCAGCACTGTGCTTTGATTAACTACTAATGTCTTATTTAACAAAAATTATTTTTGAAATAACAGGACCAAGTTGTTTGCTTACTTCTTCCCTCTCCACAGTATTATTACGGAATTGTAAAGCAGTGAAACAAAAGCAAAAAGAGTGCATTGAAAAAAACCATTAAAAAAATTGTGGGGAGGGGAAGAGTGGGACAGAAAGGACAGAGGGGAAAAGGAGAGGAACTGTGCCCTGAAATACAAGGAGGAATAATCATATGCAATAAACCATAAAAGTATTCTGTTAAACATTACCTTCTGAGCTAGCACTGGTGAGCGACACAAAATTCACAAAACACACAGCTGGCAAAACCTCATTTGCAGATATTGGGCTACTTTTTTTTTCTGTGTGTGTAGAGAGACATGTGTGTATGTATAAAGTATTTCACTGTAAGATCTTGTAAAGCACAAAACACCATGGACAAGCTCTATTTTAGGAAGCTTTCTTAAACTTCTTAAGAACTTAAGTAGGTAATTCATTAAGACTTTCAATCACAGTTTTTCCATTCTCTGCAACATTTCTGAATGCCAAGCATGCAGACTATGCCCAGGCCCAGATGAGGACACTGCACTTCAGAGATCCCACACCACCCAAGCTGAAGGTTGCTCTACACCAGCTGAGACTCAGGACCTACTGCACTGCTTACATCACACAGCTTTGGCTCCATGACACCACTAGTTCCAAACTGGCAGAGGACAGTGCTGAGGGCCAGTCTGTGGACAGCCAGTGCCTTAGTAATACCTTAATTTCACCTTCTTTACACTCAAGTACATAGCACCCCTGAAGATCAGTCTACCCACAAATGTAATCTGTGATGATGAGCTTATCTTATACATAGCAATAAGATGGGTGACTGCTAGCAATTTAAAAGAAGGATCAAAAGTTCCTAAGTTTGCCAGTACTTCTAAAGATGAGATTCATTATTGCTTCATTATTCCAACAGTTAATTTTAGAGTTTTCTGCAGTTATCATTAAATGCCTTTGCATATGTGATAAATTCAAGTTTGAAATACACTGAATCTTGTACTGGCCTGACCCTGCCAGCACAGAAAAGCAAACGCACATAGCCGATACAATAAAAGTGGCTAACCATAAAGCATGAGTTGATTTGCACACTGAAGTAACTACTTTTCTCCTCTTTTCATTCATTTACTTCTTTAAAAACAAAGGGACGAAAGAAATAGTCCTGTATGTCAAATGAATACAAAGCACAAGATGTCTTTTTCTGAATTTCAAACCTTCCAGTCAGGAGAAAAGAAACTAAACCTGAAATCAAATCTTTCAGCTGTCTGTTGGTCTGGCTTATTTTGGTATGAAGTGCTGAACTATCTCTGTGGAACATCACTGCAGTCTATCACCTAAAAGAGACAAACATTCCATCCACTCCTTATAAATACAATTTCAAAGCACGTTTTACCAACCCTGTCAACTTTGCTCTCATAACAGCACAACGTAAAGCATGCTTCAGAATGTGGCAGGTCAGGACATTGTGGAATCACAAGATGAACTCTGATAACTCTGTTCAGAATTACTCCATACATATAATTCTCCTCTCCTTGCAATTTAATCAAAGACTTGGAACTTTTGAGCCAGTTTTTCACCTACAGTGTACAAGGCACTTTCCCAGAACTCCAATGATAGACAGAAATTTACCCAAATGAAGAAAATTATTCTGCATTAGATCTTCTGTGAAAAAGAAGGGCCTTGGTGGACATAAATCTCCAAAATCATAACTGAGCACACTGACGGCCTTTGGTACAGGCAGGTAGAGTTAAGAGCAGAGAAAAAGTAAAGGAACAACCCCCACCCCTACTTAAGATACTCTCTTAAGAGCCTCAACACTCAAATGCTGAGCATCTACTTACCTCAAAACAAACCAAAACCTCTGAAATTATCACTCACAGGATAGGAAGCAAGCAAGCCTGCAAGGAAGAAACGTCTGTTGCACAGGCTGTTGCTGGTTTATTTATTTTTCCATACACTACAACTGTAACTTGCAAGACAAATCTATCAACTGGTAAGAAAAACATGAATTACATACACCAAGACTACTAACCTATTTGCATCACAAAATATTAGTAAGACTTTATTATTGCTTCTAAAGAAATGAGTGCATGTGCCACACACACAGACCAGCACCCTCTCCTCTCACCACTCTTCACCAGAGAGACCTCAACACACCACCATCGCCACACATGTCACTACACCTTCCACCACAGCCCACATCCCTGCCCATCCCACATCCCTGTCCGTCCCACCCACACCCATACCACTTCTGTGGCACCGATCTCCTCACTGCTACTCTCTGACCTGGCTACACCCCACCACTGTCACCACCATGCCTCCTACCCCCAGCTATCCACACACGCTGCCTCTGCCTGTCAGATTCCTTCTGGATCATCTGAGGCCAGCTGCCAGGCTCACACTCTACTCCTAGCCACTGCCATCCCACAGATGTTATTTTAAAGGCCACATTTTTTTCCCCACTCTGTCTGTCCGCTTGCCGTCCAGCCCTTTCTCAGCTGTTCCCAACACTTCTGCTTCTTCCAGGAGCACTTTCACTTCCTTCTCTCTCCCAAACCTGTTTGGGCCCTTCATGACTAATTCTTCCATTTGGGCTCTCCCTCATTAGTATAGGCTCAGTACCTGTCCACTGGCTTGTTGTTTGCCAGGACATTCCAGCACACACTCACAAGCCTCCTCCTTGCCCCTTCTGCCCTCTTCCCAGAAGATGCCCACTCTTCAGGCTTTTATATCCTCAGTTACAACAGAACCATCTCCAGCTTCCAAGCCTCTAACTTGTCCCTTTCTGTCTGTCCAGTAACTGCTGCTGTCCCAATAATCAAAGGATGCCAACACACATGCCAAATGCCTCCCATGCGAGGTTCAAGCGCCATTCTTCTTCCTCAAGGACCTACACAGTTCCACCCTACTCTCTCTTGTGTGGGCAGTGACTCACCCTCCCTAATACATCTTTTATATCAGTTTCCCATTTACGACCTTGTGTTCTGACACTGCATTTAGAACTGGCTTTTCATTATAATTCAAAATTAATGAAAAGATATTTTCCACAAATGATTCACAATTATTTCCTAAAATTAAATCCATCACTCAGTTTTGTATACTTTTTTCCTCCTAATGCATAGTATGTGTATTACATATTGCTATGCTCTAATTGGTACGTATATTCCTCAAGGCAGGAACTTGAGATCTTTTATATGTGCTCTTTTATGTACTTTTAAACAGTGCCAAATGTTCCAACTTCAAATAATTTCTAAGAGCAAATTATCATTTTAAAGTCAAGATTCACCTTTTCAAAGAGTCAAAGTCCCTCTTTTAATCAGAGGTACAGACAGAAGTTGAGAAATAGCTTCTTTCCCATGAGCTCCAAAAGTAAACTAACCCCTTCTTCTGCCTACCCAGAATCTATCTCTTAAGTTAACCAAAAGGACCATCAAATAAATGGTAAAGCTAAGCCAGTAAAGAAACTAACAAGGCATAAATCACGCCACTAACCTCTAGCCTGTCTGCATTTTTGAAACATACACTTCCAGCCAACGTTATGCATTTACATTTAATAACAAACAAGCAGCATAATGACAATTAGCATTCAAGTGCTGTACTCCCCATTTCTTCAGAAGCAACTGGAAAAAAAAGTAGGCTATGCAGAACATCAAATTAAAGAGTAACATCCTAAAGAGGTGATGCTCATTTCAGTGAGGTATTCTTCTCACAGAAGTTACTCTCTTTCTACACCTCTGACTGTAAGCATGATTTGAAAGCTTTCCAAACTCCCCTTCCTCCAGCATGAGCATGCTACTTTATATCACACGTTTTACCTTTCTATTTATACCTTGCTATTCTGCAAATAGAAATATACTCCTTCACCCCTCAGGGCAATGCTGAAGCAAGTAGATTTTCCACCAGAGAAGCACAACATAACTGTGACTCTTTTAACTCCAAGAGCAGAATTTGAGCCACGCTGCTAAATCCTTAAACCTGTTACACAACAAATAAGCATGGATTACAGCGTGGATGGTTCATTATGGGATGTTTTGTGATGCTATTCCTAACACACAAACGCCATTTGTTTTGGCCACATACACAAAGACCATTCTCCTATTTTAGGTTATCCATCTTCACCATTGCTTTCACTTCTCTGCATCTCACCCATTTGTTAATAATTAACTCCCTATATAATATATTTCTACACCATAGACAGCACTAAATAATCATGATGTAACTGCACAGTATTTTATTTGCTCTCTATATAAACAACTGCTACCCTACAGATACCTGACACTTCTTACTACCAAAACAAACCGTTTATAACTATACATACATAACATATACATGGCTACTCCACTTGCAGCACTAAACAAAGAGCATAAAAATAAAAAGAAGCAATCTATGCAGGGAGGTTTATATTACAGTAAAAATAGCAAGCATAAGTTGAATGTCTGACATAGAAAATGTCTGACTAAAAGTACATTTTTAGGCAGGTGTAATCTAATTTTGGCAGGTTTACAGCAGTCAGCTACAATGTTTGCTAATACTTTAGAGTATTTAGGACTTTAATTTTTTTTAACAGTTTTAGATAAGCACACCTGTATTCACTTTCTTAATTAATGGGTACATTTATCAAAGCCACTGTTTATAATCTGAAGAGATGATTTTCTCACAAGTAAAAACTCGCCATATATAAGAAAAAAACAGCCTCAATTTGACCAAAAAACACGATCTTTAAAGAAAAACACATGTGCTATTACTACTGTGTGTGGGTCAAAAGTACACCACCTTATCTATAATCAAGTATTTTGCAGAAATAAGGTAACTTTCTCCTTAAACCCTTGTTTCAGCTTTGTATTCAAACAGGACAACTCCTTCCAATATCACAACTCTGAAAATACAGTTTTACAACTAGAAGTATTGTCCTTCATTCTGTCACACTTCTTTTTTGACAGGCTTTCAAGTATCTCCTGAACTTCATTAACTCAAGCATGATCCATTCAATTAACATTTAAAATCAAAGTGTTAATTAAGTACAATATCTAAAATCAGGTATGGATAAAACTTGCACAGAAAGCACAATAAAAATGGTTATTATAGTACTGCCAACTCAGAGCATTAAACCTCATGGGTCATGCTCTCAAATACATAGTACATCCATCAATTTAGGCGAGGTTTTTGACCATAATTTGGCTGTGGATTATTTGTCTTTTGAGCTTTTATAGTACACTTGGTTATATCTCAAGCTTCTTCCAATAACCACGAAGTCAAGGAACTTTCTGTTTTCACAGGCATATATCTTTTCTTTTGGAACCATTGGACTGCAGAAAAAAAAGGCTTTGGGAAATGATCCCTGTCTTCTCCAGTGGCTAAACTGTAAGTGAGAAAACCGTACCTGAAGCAAACAGATGTGGTGTTCTTTTGCTCTGCTGCTTCACTCATAAAATACTCCTCCTCAGGTTACAACAGCTTACCTATAAACATCTAATGCAGAGAGCCAGAACAGTCCCTCCACATATGAATGCAGTGGTTGGATGGTCGAATGCATAGAACATGCAGTCTCCAATTACTCCATGGGATTTAGAGGCAATTAAAAAATTAGGCAAAGAAAGATTTTCTGCCAGAATATTTCTAGTATAACCCTGAATATAAGTAGAATAGATGGTGACAACACCATTGTAAGACAAGACACCTCTGAAGGAGGTGACAAACCCCAGTGTGTCTCACTAGGTTTGTCATTTGAAAAACTGTGTCTGTCTTGGATACAGCTAAAGGCAGTTGCAGCATCTGCCAAGGCTGAAACTAGTAAGAGGTTGTTTCAGCCCAAATTTTTATGTATCCCATAAAAGAGAAGTGAACAGACCAACCCTCTGAGATTCAGCAATAATGCTGCAAAGTTAAGTCCAGAACAGCCTCTGTTTTATCACTTATTCTGTAGTGTATTATCAACTTGGAACTTGTGAAAATAACATTCCTTCATATGCTTCAGATAACAAACCAGAAGTGCAAAGGGTGGTCTCACGCTGTCACCTAGATGACTGGACCAAGAGACGCTCATCCAGCCGCCAAAGTGGTGTTTGGCCATCAATGGGCCATCACTGGTCAACATGATACCTCTTGCAGAAGGCAACTGCTCTTTGGGAACCCCATTGTGGCAGTTGGATACAGCTCATTTATCAACAAGTTTCTCTCATCTCGGGGCTTGCAGAAAGACTGCCAACTTACAAGAGGCTTACACCCACTCAAGGCTTTGGTTACAAACTGAGGGTTAAATTCCAACCTGAATTAAAGCATCCCTCCTGACTTACTGCAATGACTTTAGCATGTACTGCACACTTACGCCTATACAAGAAGAGAGACGCCAGCCTTTCAGTTTTTGTTTTAAAGTCCAAGAATGACATTTACCTTCCTTAGACATTTAGAATTACTTCCTTTTGCACTGGAATTATTGTTAAACCCTGCCTGAGCCTACAAGGTGCACATCAGCTAGAAACCAAGACACCCAAAATTTTATGAAAGTTCCCAGTTTGCCTAGCACACCTCCCCAACTATTTAACCAATTCACATAAGGGTTAATATTTGCAAATGGACAAACTCCAGAAAGAAAAGTCCATCCAGGCTAAGAAACCAAAAAAACTCAGATACGACCTCAAGCTTAGTCACTGAACTGCAAACTGGTCAAACTGGGAGAGTACCCCAAGAGGCTTCAGATGCTTCAAGCACTGTCAGAGGAAAGACGGGATGGAGAACATGAATCTTCAGCCTGACCCAGTCTAGACCCTCTCACGTTCCCATGACTATTAGTAACAAATCCAAAGCCATCTGCTGCTGTACAAGTAAATGGTGAAGGACTCTCAGCATTCAGATCTTACAGCCCCGCCACCTCCAGTCAAAGGGTGGGAAGTCACTTTTATGTGCGGCAGAATTTCAGGGCAAGGCTTATCTTTCACGGCAAGTTGCAAAACAGCTGGTGCTGCAGACACACAGCCACCATCTCTGGTACAGCAGCAGGAATACACCCTGGCAAGGTAAAGAGGACTTCCTTCCCTGCCTTTTTATGAACATATACAAGAGGTCAATACCATCCAAAAGAGCTGACAACACAACTTTCAAACTGAGAAGGCAAATAGCGCTGATTCCCTAGAACAAAAAACCACGAAGTTCTAAAAACACACACATCTCCCACTCTGCTACCTGCTCTGTTTGTGTGTCACTACTTCCCAATGCTCTGGCTGTCAGGAACACAGACACCTTCCTTACTACAAACCAGACACTGCCACGGCTGCCTGCAAGAGGCTTCAGGGACATCCTCCTTGTGCCTCCATCAAACGAACTTGAGTGACCAACTCACAGCAATTATCTTGCAGCCAAAGGGAAGGTACAAAAAACAAGTTAATAAACTGGTAACTAATGACAGGGATTTTTTAAATCTTAAATAATTACATATAAAAATATGTCAATAAGATTTAAAAAGCACTCAGTACACAGTTTTTTTCATTAAAGAGCATGCTCCTATGAAGAGGAGATATTATCAGTGTATTGGCGCACACACCAAACTTCACAGCTTTCACTGCAAAACCAATAGTTTCTCTGTTTGAAACAGTGACGCTCATCTGTAGAAATTCTGCAGCTAACAAGCATTTGATTTCACTTTCCAGTGACAATATGTCCACTGTATTATAAATACCATCAAATGAAATTTTAATTATTTTCTAAGAGTCAGTTGGTAGCTATTAATGAAGGCAAACTGTTCGGGAAATCCTGCCAAAAGAAAGTAATGACCAGATGTGTACCAGTGCAGCAAGGTCTAACTTAACTGAATAACAACTTTAAACCATTAAAAAGAGTTGTACTCATCTATTATCAACCTTCATCCCAACATTTATTTTAAAGTATTTTTCCTAACCCAGAATCTATCTCTTGGCCAGAGTAGTTTAGAAATCATGAAATATATGTTAATATCTAAATAAGAGAAAGAGCAGTAATTTTACAGGCTTTTGCATTTAAATCTCAAATTCTTTTGAGTAACTCCAATTAATCTCTCTTTACAGCTTTTTCAGAGTTCATAATGCTTCCTGCAGCCTAAAATAAAACAAACTGCAGAGATGTCAGAAAGTTATACATGCACACTTTAATTACCTTATATTAATAATGTTTGTCATCTACATTAACATTGTAAATGAAAACGACACATGCAGATCCAGAGATGTGCTTGCAATAGTTTGTACCCTTGGCCACCACGCCTGTGCGGCAGCAGCTAATTACAGGGGTGAGCTACGCCAATATGGAGCTCACGCTTGTATTGCAAAAAGGAGCAATTCATAGCCCAGCTTAGGTTTAGCTTTACAGTGTGGGACTTGGAGAAAAGACACACTTTTTGTACTGATATTATTAGAGGGGTATTTTTCACAAAACTGAGAATTGCGTTTCCGTATATAGCAAATAAACCAAAAGCACAACAGAGCCAACACCTCTTGTACCATGCTGCATTTCTTTACAAGGGATCTGCAACCCAAAATATTTAAACGACTCTGGTAACACCCTGACATACACATACGAAACTCCCAGGCATAAAAACAGAGCATATCTTAAGCACAGCAAAGAAAGATCAAATTTTAAAGCTATTTAATTTGTAAATGCATCCTTATTAGCAGAATGCTTATTGCTTCACTGGTTCATATTCCCAAGTCTCTGGCCTACTGAGCAAGTAAGTGAAACAACATCTATGCATTTTATAATTAAGTTATCTCCATGATATTCTTCTTGTTCTGCACTGATGAAAGCACTACAGGAAGAAATGTAGCTGCTGAGCACCAAAGGCACTCCTCATTTGAAGTACCTTACAGAACAAAGGCTGAAGTCAAAATTTGGTCACATTCATTCAGCACAATACAACCTTTCCAGGAAGAGTTGCAGCAATCATCAATACTCAATCATTAAATGTGCAAAAAAGGACAGTTTTTCACCCTTCAACTCCAGCATCCACAGGTAGATTTTCTGCTAGTGTCGCACTTATTTTTATCTATAATTATTTGAATCAATTCTCCAAAGAAACAACCAACAGATGAAAAACTACATGTAAGGTTTTAATTATTCTCTTAGTGTCTTTCCATGAAGTTCTAACGTTTTTCCAGCTCGCCAAGAAAAGCAAATACATATCAAGGTCAGAGAGAAATGGTTGGTTCTTGCTTCATTTGAATTCCAGTTCTGGGCAACAAAAAAATCCAGCAATTTAAACAGGAAACTGGCTTAATCGTTCTGAATTCATCTTTTCTATGAATGAAGAAGTGACATGCAGCAAGCCTGTCTGCTTCTATTTGTTTCATCAATGAGGGAAAGAAAAAAAAATTTAAAAGGTTCAGATTTGGTCTTGGTGAGGCAGATCTGCAAGCAGTGGCTGATTTAATAAAGCTAATCTTCACTAAGCACATGATATGTGAACTGCAGACCACAGTAGCGTGTAGCTTTCCTAGTACTACAGTGTTGGCTTCTAAGATGAATTGGAACCTCTTGTACAAAATTCCCGAGGATAATGAAGTGCAAGTGCTGCCAGGTCACCATTCCTTGTCATACAATTTAGTGTCGTTTCAGTGACATCGCAAGCACTCTGTAGCTCTACTATGGCTGACTTTGAGCTTAACTGCTGCAAGGGTTTGTTTTTTTTAAAAATCAATTTTATCATAATAAATTCCCTTCTGTGACAGACACTGTTTGTATTTCGGATCAAAACAACAGAGCATGCAAATCATGAGGACATTTCCTTAAAATCTGAGCCACTATAGCAGTGATCCAGATGGAAAAAAAAAAACCTGTCTAAAACCAGAGCCATCCTTCATCTTAAGAAAAGTAGTAAGAGATGAGACCAGTATCCCAACTTCAGAAGGCACAAAGTGATTTAGAAGTAGGCAAGAGCATCCTTCTTTGAAAACATGTCTTCTTGACCTCATGCTTTGAGTAGCCCTCTTATGCCCAAAGTCATATGTCATAACCTCTCCATTAGTTAGCCTGAGCTGTAATGTTTTACTCTGATAATATCTTGGTATAGTGAGTTCCACAGGTCAAATGTCTTTGAGAGGTCAGCTCATTCTGGCATCCAGCCACGTGAAGACGTTTCTTTTCACTCAAGCCTCACTCCAACTCCACAGACTGTGAACAGGCAATACTGGGTATGAATAGAAGTTCAATGTAGAATATCGGTGAAATAACCTGAGCCTAAAGCAATCTTTCCTCAATGACTACATTTAATTTGAAACAGATGTTTAGCCATTTTTAGCATACAATACATTTTATATTTGCACGTGCACAGATGCACAATACAGGCAGACAACGAAAGAGGCATAAACTGAAATTTTCAAAGCAGCTGAAGAGTCTTAGAAATCTTCCTTTTCTAAGGAAAGATTCCTAAGGTTCCTTTGAAAACTTCAGCTAAGCTTTTTATAAGTCTCCTCATTGGCTTTTTTATGCAAGAGTTAATCAGATAATTTGGTGATAAGTACTCAAGAATGCACAGTTAAAAAGGAAAAAAAAAGTCTCTAGCACAGAGGAAGAAGTAGGGATAAACAGAGGGAGGGAGATTATAGTGTGTGTTTTTGAAGTAAGTACTTTTTAGTCTACCCTTTAATGCATGAGAGTTCCGTAGGTTTTAACTGCTACTTTGAAAATGCCCCAATTTATCTGCAGAGCAAACTAAAAATGGTCTGAAAACATTAAACTTCCAGGTATTACCCAGAACAACTACATAAAAGGACACAGTGAATCCTGCTTAAAATCTAATAATAGGAAGTATTTCATATTGTCTGAGGAAATCTAGGGTGTCCTGAGCTTCACAGCATGTCCATACTGTATGGAACAATTTCAAGATGTATTTAAAACTGCTCACTCATGAATAAACTTTCCTAAAATATGTAGTCTTAGCATTTCCATGTTTTGTTGTATACTGCGTGAACATAATTATCTGTTGCACATTATTCACAGTGTCCTAAAGAGGCCTATGTTTGAGAAAGCCTCATGTGTCTGCTCATTGTATTTAAAAACATTAAACTGCTCCAAATGGTAAAGTCATCATTTTGTAATTATAACTCTAAATTAAGGCTTTTGTATTGTTAATTCTCCAGGAAAACTTGCACCTATGTTTTACAATGAAAGGAAAAACACCAAAATACTAAACCTTACTAAAGGTTTATGAATGAATCCATTGTATCACTGATGAAACATGCATAAAGCCAAAATCCTTTCTATTTCCACATAGTTTTTTTTCCATCTATGTGAACAGAAGTTGACTTAAAATGATTTTCCTTTCTGAAACCAAATGCAGAGAGTGAGCTGTGTTGTAAACACAGGCTTTTCAGACATCTTAAAAATAAAGTTATTAAGAATGGAACAGAAAGAAAATTAAGCCATTAAATGAAACTTTACACAACCCCCCAGTTCTGCAAACACTTATGCAACTGAGTAACTTCACACACATAAATAATCTGCTTAAGTCCAGTGGGGCTACTCTTATTTTCCACTCATGCCTTTTGAATGTGAGTAGAATCATGACACAGTGCATTTTAAAAAAAAATCTTAAATCAGAGATTTCACTGTGAAACTTGAAAATTTCTTCCAAAAGGACAGTACTTAAAATACATAATCAAATTCTACTCATCTGCTCCAAGCAAAAATACCCACAAGATTCAGAATTATTTTAAATTAAACCTGAAATTTCCCAAATGATGTGCAAATATTTCTCAAACATTTCACTGGCTCTGGAGATACTAACTAGGTTACTAATTTAGGTAAAGAATTTTCATGTCTCGGGTATCTCTACAAACCATCATGTTTAAGTGCTTAACAAGGAAAGCTTGCTTTTCAAAGTGCTTATTATTGCATTTCCCGTTGACTGCAATGGGATTTCCAAGTACTCAGCTCTTCTGAGTAAGGGAATACTTAATAACAGGACACAGGAGTGCAAATTAAGAAATCTATAATTAGGTCATTCAGATTTTACAGTTTCTACCTGAATAACTAATTTGTGCATTGCACCAGAGATGACAAACTATCACACACATTAAAAAAAAAAAAAAAAAAAAAAAAAAAAAAAAAAAAAAAAAGGAAAAACCAAACAAAAACAAACCTCAAGAAATTATGACACAGTAAAATACAAAACACACGCCCTTGCTATGAGAGAATGCCAATAAAAGACTGGAGCTTTGATCTTATTTTCAACAGTCACTAATACAGTGGCAGAAATATCCTTAATCCTCCAAAATATATTCAGCCAAGGCTATAAGATGCCAGTGCTTTCTCCTTAAGCATTAAATAGAGGATGACTTCACCTGAGAAGTCTTTTAATCCTTCCCATATTACTTTGTTGTCTAAGCACATAGGAAAAACCCTCCTGTCGTACCTCTCCCTGGATTTGCGGAGAGCATTCTCTACAACTCGGATGCAATAAACTGCAGTTCATTTTTCAAGTGTGAAATCAATATTCTTAAGTGGAAATCTGGGTGGGTTTTCTTCCCCTTGTATGAATGCTTGTAACCATTATTGAATCATTTCTCATCTGCTATCTTGCATAACACTGGCATTTGCTCTTTCAACTTTCACCTTCATTTCTGCTGCATCTCCACTTTCAGAACCTGCTTCCAGACTCATTTTGAAGGCACTTAGTCATAACAGGATGGTAAGATCATTTCTTTGGGATGCTCACTTTGTGCTATGTTAAACAAACAAACAAAGCGTACCAAACATGCTAAAAAACAAAAGAAGTCACTTCCTGATACTTTCATTGATTTTTTTCCTTCTCAACTTTAGGGTGTTAGTGACTCAGCTCCCAAATGAAACTGATGCCGGAAAGCTGTCAGGAAACTATATTTATCTGGCAAGTTATTAAGTGTTGCAAATGTTTATGTTGTAATTTAGAGAAATTATCTGTTACCAATACATCAACCATCTCAATCACTGATTTCCTAACATTACACTCCCATAACCAAAAGACAGATCAATACGCATCTGATAATCACCAAACATAAATTGCCCTTTTATAGTATTGATCAGCAGCTTTTTCTACACGTGCAGTAGTTCTAGGGAGTAACAGGCACTTGGCAGTATCAACACTGCGCTGACAGAAAGAGAAACTGGCTGGCACTCATGCAACATCGTGTCAGTAGATACCACGTCCATCAAACACTGACAGTTTGGCAGATCAGACGCTCTCTGCCATAATGTCATAATGACTTCAATTTACTTCTCCGCAGCACCCAAAGGCTGCGATTTTATGAGCTATCCAAGTGTCTTCTCTTCAAGAACAAGACTCTCTTGCTTTTGCAGGCTTGACAGCTTCATATATTTCCTTAAAGTTTCCTAGTAGGCATAACCAGAACAGTAAGAAACACAAAGCTGTTAACTGATTTCCTCATAATTTATACAAATAACTAAAATTTTATTTAGCAATTAAAATTTCACTCCTAATATTCAAACAGCAGCAAGTTTCAATTACTGAAAAACAAACAGAAGCAGAAGAAGGAAACCCCATAAAACCCACTAGGATAGCAACTTTTGCAAGCCCAAAGTCAACAGAGCCGCCTTCACTCCTAACTGAACAGTAAGATGCCAGTGTTCAACATTCAGGAATGCACTTCCATGCACCAAGAAGAGGCAACAACAGTTTCAATCAAGGATAGGCAGCAGCACAGAGATGAAGCCTAGTGCTCGCTCCTGCCCACTGTGGATGGAAGAAAGCCCCAGCAGCACTGGTGTGCAGGCACCAGTGGGAGAAAACCACACATCACTGCATGAGGTCACCAAGACACCATCAGCAATCAGGAGATACTCAGGTATTTCCTCACAGTTACTCAGATGCTGCAACAGGGGCAATGATTGTGTTAGTCAACAGTTGAACTGAAACTACTGTTTGAGTTTTGGCATAAAAATTATACAGGTTCCTTAATCTACACCACATTTTTAACTGAACAGGTACTTCTCATTTCTCTGCCTTTCTAACTCCCAGCTCCCCCAAATCTCCTCTGCTGATCAAGACAATTACTTAAATACTTTACATGGTCTTGAAAAGCACAATTTGAACCTTTTCCTTTAAAACTTAACAAGTTGAAAAAAACAGTGCAGCAAAACCAAACTTCTGTAAGAACAGAGAGACTCAGAATTGAGAAATCAAACATGGGTTTCTGCATGCAATTTCTGCTTGCCACATGAAACATTTTGTTCTTGTAAAGCACAGCCAGCTAAACCTACACTTCTGGTAAAGTGTAGGTAGAAAACATACCCACCTGAAAGTGAAGGCAGGGACGAGGAGGCAGGCTTTCCACTAGAAGACTTCAAAGCACTCCCCAACTCAAACGAAAATGTCTCAATGATTCCATGGAGGTGAGCCTACACCTGCAGGCTATATCCCTGCCCTCCTGTCTCCACCTCTTCCACCCCTACCCCTCCACTGCACAGCCACTATGACAAAGACCAGACATGAGAAACAGGAGTCCTTTCTTATGAGATTCAGCTGCTCAAGAAGTCTGCCCCATTGGCCTTGAAAGAAAAGACCCATACAGCACAAGGCAAAACTTCCATGTTGTTGAATCTACATAAAGCAACAATACCTTTGTTGCAATCTGCACCACTACAGTGGTTACACCCAATGTGCAGGGGAAAAAAAAATAGCTTCATCTTACCTTCAAATCTCATTTAGAAGAAAAATAAACCAACTTTTCATTCACAATTACAAAAACAATCCTAAAGAAAAGTTTATGTAAGCTACCTTGCTTACACCACCACAAGTGATTGTTACATAAATGCAGAGTAATTACATCTTAAGCCCCCCTGCTTTAAGGAACAGATCTCAATCTGAAGTAGGACGCAAACTCTTTTTGTTATGCTGTGCAACCACCCCAGATTATTAAATCTGTAAGATCATGTACTGTATGACCTAGCTTAAATATGCAGACGCCTGCTACACTGCAGGATGCCTCACCTGTCAGTAACTACAGGAAGAGTAACTAAGCACAGCTCAATCAAATCTGACTGCACCCCAGTGACTGCATCCAATTGGTCTTACCACACTCCAGTATGCTTGCTGATTGCTACATCCCAACCAAATCCCTTCCTCCTCACCCTGGCAAAGTTACATAGAACATCTAGCATGTTAATGATGTTTCTCAGCAGACCTGGTTTTCACCTATGTCAGTGTCACAACCACAAAAAAAAAGGCGCACAGATTAAATCCAAAAAGAAACCTAAAAAACCACACCTCTCAATATTAAGTCAGCCACTCCAAACCAAACCTTTCCTCTGAAGGAAGGGGTAAGGGTACAGCAGGCTAAGGAACCCACTCAGGCCAGTATCTCTTGTTAAGGTCACCTCTCCACAAACAGTCACAATGAAGGGCCATCTCTGTCCCCAGGTGCATATACTGACGCCTAAAATATTTTTTAATTATTTTTAAAAATTGCTTAAAATAATTTTTAAAAAATTAGAATACCATTTTGGCTTACTCAACATCTTTTATACTTGCAATTCCTTGCAGGTCCTGATCTGCAGTGTTCTAAACCCAATGTTTCATATCAAAACTAATCACCTCCTCCCATATATATCCAATGCTTGATATACATTTTTTGTTAAATTCATGCAATTTTAATGAGGAATAGTTAGGGTTTGTTTTTTTCAAAGAAAACTAAGTAATTCTCACTGACTTCTTTGTTTTGCAACCTTTCAACTATACATGAGCGAAGAGTTGTCTTTGCAGTGACACCTGCCGTGACTCCCTCTAAGCACATATGCAAGCAGGCAGTGTCAAAACATGCTTCCTGAAGTGATGCCTGAGAGAAGATTCTGGCCAGAAGACATCCATATAGGAGCTGCAACATGAAAACTTCTAGAGGAGAGCAGATACGTGTTACCCAGCTCAACCACCCCAGCTGTCACAATGGGGCATGTGGAGCAACCAGGCAACAAGCTCTCACCTATGTTGTATCAGCACTCCATTTATTAAGCTGTTTTCCAATTATGCAGGTTGATATTTTTGCCTTCTTTCACATTCTCCTCACTCCTTAGAGAAAAATCCACAGGAACAACTGCTCCTGCCCGCTCCCTCTGTTTCTGACTCTGCATCTTCAGCTCTGCCAATGCTTCAGGTACCTGGGCAGAAGCATCAGCTGGGGCCAGAGCCCTCGGCCTGCAGCAGGGCTATCCTGCACACTGGTATTGCATCATATGCCCAACGAGGCTTTTTAATCATCCTGATGATGACAGCTTCCCTTAGGGTAACTTCAGTGGGCTGCCACAGTCTTCTCTGACTGAGTATAAATCACAGCTGACTCAGGAAGAGTACCAAGCCCCTCAATATCTTGAAAAACACAGCCAGTGGGGAGCTGTAAGGATGAATACACTTTACAGATCTGAAAAATACATCTGATTATCAAATGTTAAACCTAGTGCTCATGGGCACTGTGGGTCTCTGACATTTCCAGGAGGACACTGAATGCATAAAATTGTGGCTGGATTACATGCATTACACTGATACATAAACAGAGTGGTTTCATGCAGTAGAAAAACTGTTTCTCCTCCCAGTTAACATGAACTACATGCTTTTACACCCTAGTTAGGAACACTTCAAAAAGAAGAACTGATAGCAAAGCAAATATTTGAGCTCCAAAATTAGGCAACAGTGAATCATTGTCTCTGAGACTAAACCCTAAATTGTACAGACTGGCCCACATGATCAAATCTTTGCAGTCAGTTCAATAGGCCACCAAGTGGCCACCAGCATCCGCCTACAGGGATCAGCTTTCCAGATCAAGGAGTGTTAAATTACAAGCTTTGTACCCATAGCAAGCATGCAGATTAAATAAATAAATAAATAAATAAATAAATAAATATCCATTTTATTATTGGCAACATGGCAGCCCCATGCAAAAACTTCAAAACCTCTTTTCATTTTGAGCTCACTCTAATATTAGTTTAAAAAATATCAAATCAACAGTATCTTTTAATGTTTAACCAAACAGCTACATTTGTCAGTGGTTAAACTCTGCCACACTGGAAAAGAACCAGCGATTAATTTGATTGAATGAATTTGGCTTTTAACCTAGACAATAAAATTTACTAGTATAAAAGTTTAAATCCCAACTGGCAATGTAAGGATGCCTTAGGGTACACTCTGCTTCTTGCCAACACAACATATTCATCTTTAAAGCTTTAAAATAAATCTCTGACTTTTGTTTCCACATGTATAGGCATATAATATATTTATACTACAAAAAATCAACACTGACTTGCAAGGGTTAAGAACATGATGATTGCTAATATATAGCCTCAAAACTATAGAGGACTACAGATAACCTACTTCTGCAAAACTGGAAATAGGTGAAGGGAAAAAAAAAATCTTCTCTTTACCAAGACAGAAGAAGCAAAAATACTGAATGACAACAGGATTTTGAAGTCACTCTATTAAACTTATCTTTGGCATTAAGTTCCTCATACACTTACTACTATTCTAGCAAGCACCTTTTTTAGCAATACTTAGCTAGGTGTCTTCTGTCTTACTTGAGGAACTACAGAAAACAATCTCTGTTTCTAAAGCCATCATCATGACAATATTGCCTTCATTTTCCCACTACTCACCAAGGCATGTACCATTTTCTGTTAACAACTCACCTGTTGTTTAAACAAATATATTCAGAGCATGCAGGCTTATGTCCTGTATAAACTGAGAACCAAATTGGCCTGGCCTACACCCCTGAACTCTCCACATCAGTGAGTGGAGACGGCAAAGAGTTGAGGAGAATCCAGCCCCCAGCGTCACAAAGGAGGCAAGGGGACAGAAGCACATCATGTTGCACCGCCATGCGCAGCCAAGGAGGCACTTGTACCTACATGGCTGCAGGTATTCTGTTTGCCTGTTTGTTGCTTTAAGCAACATGAACAACAGACACAAAACCAACAATTTCTTTTCTTTCAAATGCTGGCCAGGTAACACCAACACCTTTTTTTTGTCTTGTCTTTGTTTTTTCTTTGTGCATGTGTGTGTATGTGCCTACACCCAGGCAATGCCAAACTTAGGGTAACTGAGTCACACCATCACCCTCTGGGGCCAGGCTGGGCCACCACTGGCAAACTCCTACTCACAAGAAAGTGCCTCTCAAGTCAGCGAGGCTCCTCCGATGAGTAAGAAGTGCTCACTGATGTCAGTGAAGATTACCCAGTGAGGGCTTTGAAGTTGCTGTTTTGTAGTGGGGGGTGCAGATGTGTGCACATGCACAGGAGCAGACATGACTCCCTAAAAGCCATGAATTCATCATCAACCTACAAGGCAGTACGGCTTACAGTCAGAAAGTGAGATAATGACCCTATGCCATGACCTCAAGGTAGAAATAACCTAGGCGTAGGCAGTACCTACCGATACCAGGATTAAAATGACTCAGGGAATACAGGGCTGAAATAAAGTTTTCAAGAGGCACAAAACAGATGCCATGAGCACATCTCCTTCTGCCAGCCCAGTTCCCTGTCATCCTGCTCCACTTTCTATGCAATAGCACATATTCAGCACACCTAATGCCAAGCTCTAGTAAAACGTATGCTGATGCAAATTTAAACTTGCATGACCAAAGTAACTGGAGAAACACCACCAAAATGCACAGTAACTGAGCAAGGTTTAGCCTCTGGGGTCAAGTTGATGCAATGTCCTAAAATGATGGAATATGTATCATTTTCTGACCAGTGTCTAGAAGAAATTACAAGCCCATTTACATGTCCATGGGATGTGGCACTTCACTTCCAGTTACACTGCTCAGGAAATACATAAAAGTAAGCTTTGTACCTGCGCATATTAACTATGCCACACAGCTCTTACTAATAATTACCAAAAAAAATTTCCAAAGCCAGAAATTTGCTGCTGCTGTTTGAGAAAGGAAAGTATCTTTGCAATGAAAGAGAATTCCATACACAATATTTTCCCCAGGGAAGAGAGCTGTACTCACATGATTATATCCAGGCTATTACAGCAAGCTAAATCTTTTCCTCCTTGGTCACTGATATCTTATGTGATTTTTCCCTACTACCCCTCTACCACCTACTACTACCCATGGAGCGATACAGAGCCAGAGCCCCTTGGCACTGTTTTTCTGCAAGCCTGCAGCAGGACCAGTTTCTGCACAGAAATCAGCTGAGCCTGGAGGAGAGCAGAGGGCATTTTCACAGATTCACCACAAAGACAGCCTTCAGTACCAGGAAGACTGTGGCCAATTTTTGCCTTGTATTATGCATACACATTCAAATGCCAGATGAGGATCAAATACTAAAGTTGGCTTCCCCTCCACTGTAGTAAAATGCACAATAAATTCAATTCTAATAACTTATTGTGAAGAGGACTGTGATAATTAACAGACATTTATTAGCATTTAATTTGACAGCAGATATGCTTTGGAGAACTTTAATGACCCCTTAATGGATCCATACAACCACATGTACACAGAGGAGATACAATCAAGTCCTGGAACTTATTCTTACTGTGTGTTTGTACACATCCCAGAACAGCAGCAACTGATCATCATTGCTACTGGGTGCCACCATATGACAACAGGTTATAATTATACTCCCTTGATAAATCACAGTCTTCTGTAAGCCTAAACCGCTGACTTTGTGTCAGGTAAAAACAGATGCCTGCTGTGTTCCCACGCACCTTTACCTGACCATCATGTTGTGGTTTGATGTAGAGGATGACTGTTAGCATAAGGAACCGATCAGAGCTACGGAAGCCTGGAAAAGGGAACTGTTGCAAGTCCTCATTTTATCTCCTTTATAATGCTAAAAACATAAAGCTACCACTTCTTTTTAAGAAAGCAGAAATATTATACCCAGCAGATTCTTTGCAAAAGTCATCAGAGTTAAGGCTGCAGCAGTAAAAGTCACATCTAGAAAATGTGCTTTCGGGTCAGATTCATGACAGTATTCACAGAAAAGACAGGGATGAACAACAGACTTCCCAAGTGCTTTTTCTTTTCATGGCTGTTTTTGCTGACATGCATCTTTCACAAACCCAGCTAGTCTTAACACATTCTATTCAATAAGAGCAATTTCTTTTTTAAGGAAGCTTGCAAACAATGCTAAAAATTAATCAGTCTTAGGTGGCTGTTTGCATCGTGCCTGACATCCTCCCAACCCTTCTGTGCCAACAGCCAGGTTTCTCAGCATAGCTTCATCCTTCTCACAGGCCCCTTGCAACACCTGGATCACTCCCGTTTTCATTCTGAATACAAACCTGCTCCACTTCATATTCCTCCTCCAAAAAACTCTCATGCTCAGCATGCCACATCCACCCACTCATCCCAAGTCTCTGCCACCTTCAAGTTTTGAGTGCTGACACCAGCTCAAGTTCAGAAGTGTGAAACAGCCCAGAAAAAGTGACTGCAGAGCAAAGTACACCTGGGGACAAGAGACAGAAGAGGAGTCTACAATAAAGGGTGATTTGTGCAGTAGAACCAAGTCTTAAGTCCCTGCAAGAAACTATACAGAAGAAAAATTCAGCTACTTCAAACACATGTGCTCAGCCAACCTCCTGTTCTTCAGTTTAACATCTCCTCTCCCATAACCACCACCATTCTAATTTCTCCCAGGGCTCCTTGTGATGAAGCAGGATTGCACATGCTAGGCACCAGATGAAACACCAGGCATCTCCCATATCCTGCTCCTACACAGCTCTGCACACACCTCATCTCATTCTGCTGCTGCTGCAGGATGGCAGAGTCCACCCAGCAGACCAATGCCAGGGGAAATGAAACAAATCTCAGTCAGGCCCCATTGACACATCCCAGACAGCAACATCCAGCAACACTATACAGGGACATGACGACCAGAGGAGCTCTGGCCACCACCTCAGCCTCACCATTCATGAAGAAAAGCATCACCAAAAGGCAATGATTCTTTTACTACCTTAACGCAGATAACTACACATTCATGCCATGGTGATTCCTGATGAAAGAAAGACACCCATCTACAGAAACTCAGTGTTCCTAGGTACAGCAGAAAGTAGTTCTCCACCTTCAACAGTCTTCCTGGATACCCACAGCTCTTCCAAACACCCATTTCCTCCTCCTTATTTCTGTATGAACTTGTTACAGTCTTTTTTCCTTTAAGGCTGTGTTTAGCTCATCACACCCTGTTTTCTATTCTTCCAGCTTTTGTTGTGCCTGCTGCTTGCACCAGCTCTACATCACTTCTGAGCAAAGAGACCGACACTGATGCCAGCCAGATGTGAAACACCTGAGAGATCTTTACAAGTGAAGCAGCTCATATTGGCATAGCTCCGCTATTCACAACACAAGGTGTAATTACCTTACTTGTGGCTGGAATTACACAAGGAGTAATTCTGCTTACCTGGTCTTCAATAAACTTCACAGAGCTGCTGTAAGATTCCACAAGAATTAAGTTATGCTAGGCAAAATCCATTAGACCCTGACATCATGGAAGGAAAATAGGGAGGGATTGTGCGAAGAGCATTTTTATCATTCATCCACAAAAATATTTCCCTACATTCACATACTAAATGCTACATATATAGATACTTTCTTTTTAAAGGAAGACTCAAGTTCAAAACTTCATTTTGCATATTAGAATGAGAAACTGAGATTTTAGCCCTTCAAATACTGTTATCTTCTTCAAAGTGTAAAACACAATGAATAAAGCAGAATAAACTGGGTGTTTAAGAAAACAAAAATCTGTCTCATGTCTAGCATCTTTTTAGCTGACAGACTCACGACTTTCATCATCTTGTCCTTTTTCTTACATGGTGAAGAGATTTTAGTTTAAGAGATAGCGTTCTTCTTCCATGGGGATCACAAATGACAGAGACTGTACCAAGCAATGAGGTTTTTCTCCTGTTCAGAGGAAGTACCAACTCAGAGGGCAACACTCCCAATCCCAGCGAACCAGCAGGACTGCTTTAGGCTCCCTACTCACTCCAGAATAACCCACGCTGGTATGCTAACTGAACTGCAGGAGAAAAGACTTGAACCAAAATTCAGACAAATTTCTTGACCCTGTCACTGCTCTGGGCTGCTCATCCTTCATGAAGTCCATCACACTCTCTCTCCCATCCTCCAGGAGCACAAAACACACAGATGAGCCACCTTAAGCAGGTCTTCCTCTCAGTCTGGTGATATAAGTTTTGATCCTTGCTTATCAGTCTTAGAATCTGCAGGAAGCTTGGACAAGCTTTTTGCAAGGACTGAAGAAGACCTAGTCTTTAGAAGGGTAAGAAATTAGCACCATCTCCTACATCTCAAGGTCCACATTTCCTTCCCTTTTGCTGGCCTTCCAGGTCAGCCAGTCCCCAGAGAATTCCTTTTAAGCTTATATCTTCCACTCCTCTAACACACCAAGTCAGCACTTCTCTTCTTGAACTTCTTGTTCTCTCCCTCATCTTCTGTCAGAGCCAAGGGCACAAAAACAATTCAAGTTTTTCTACCCATCTTGTGCAGTGCTCCACATCTAGCTAAAAAGTTGCAGAAATGTTCACCTGCTATTCCATTGCATTTAACAAGTATTGAAAAGCCAAATGAATGTCACTTTGTTATCTCAAGATGTACATCAAGACAAGGTAGCAAAGACTGTGAAAGTCACAGCATCTCCTGAACTAGATAGCAGAAGATAAGAGTAATATCTAAAGGGTTATTACATCATGGGGGTCATCCTTTTATGAGGACTCAGAGGGGATGCCCTCGTTTGTAACTCTATCCTAGCACAGAGATGTATGTGTGATCTGCCATAAATGGGTGGTAGGTTAAAGGATTTTGTTATGCAGAGGTACACAGAGTTTGTTTGCAGGTTAGAAGAGGACACACAAAAGCAATCAGTCTATAGCATAGACTGCACATCATACACATTGTTGTGAGTAAGAAATGCCCTGGGTTCTGTGCTGAAACAGGAGACACAACAGTAGGCAATTCAGCAGCAAGGATTTAAAATTTTCTTAGTTACCTGAATGAATTTCACAGATCACTGTTTTGGACCATTTTTCAGACTTTTAACAAGCCAAATCACCCCTTTACAATACTGAGGCCCCTTAGACATCTACTTCAGAATATAAAAATCTGAGGAGAAAGGCTGCCTACAATCTAGAAACAACTTTTGAGCTCCAGACACCCTCCTTCTAAGTGCATGAAATTTCAAAGCGAAGTATTAGCAATCCTCGCCTTTTGCACTGCTTACTTTGTGATGGCAACCTATAATCCCTAATCAACCTAGAAAATAAATGACCGATAAACCAATCTGCTTGTAACCCCATTAACAGATTCTAGCTTCAGTATCAACAGGGTAATTTGCTGAGACTATTTTTAATCCCAACTGCTAAACCATTAATCCCACAATTTCCACATAGTATTTCCACCACCCCCCAAATTTACTCAAGGTTACCAACAATTTTGCAACTCATTAAAAAGCAGATAAATAAATAACATTTGCAAATATACACCTCCTGGCACTGGAGAACTGACAGACTCCGATTACTTGGTTGATCCCGTTAAAGCCATTACTTTCTAATTGGAAAGAGTCATTCAGAAGCAAAGCTGTGTGTCTGGCATGTCACTTGACACCTGGTATGTACCGCTCATGATAAGATGAACTCTCCAATATGCTTGCCACAATGAAAAGAAGTGGGTTATTTCATCATACCACTGATAGTCACAGCTCTCTACTAAAATCTGTTCTAATTTAATAGGACCAAGGTTATCAACATAAATTGTCATGTTTTCTCAAACTGGCATTAAAATATTCTCCAACTATCATTATTAATGTCAATATAAATTATGCATTGAAGATCACAGCATTCATTACTGAGGTAAAATTTATCTGGAGGGAAAGAAAAAAAGAGACAAACAGAGTAAATCTAATTAAAGTAAGTATTTACAGATTTCATACAGCTTTTCTCTTTAGTGATAAAAACACTCCTTTAAAAAAGGTCTTAAAATAAGCATTCACAGAGCCATCAAAAACAGTACCATGAAAGCATTGTGTTAACCAGCTAAAGGTACAGTTACACACAGGATGTTGCAAAGGGACTGATGCGAGAATACACTAACCTGGTAGTTTATCCAAGGATGTATCAACTTGCTAGCACAACAATCTGGAAGACAGACCCTTGGTTTCACGTAAGCAGCTACATACAGGAGGAAAAGCTGTATTTAGTGTTGGAAGGGTGGTGTTTAATGCTCCTTTCAACTTCTATAAATTACAACGTCAGCCATTCCTAATTGGTATACATTAGTATTCAAACATCGCATTGAAATTAGAAGCTTAGCAGTTTTTCGGTACACTTACAGACACTTCACACAAACATGTGAATAACCTTGTTGAAATATTTCTGAGTCCCAAGGTTAAAAGAAACTACTTTAAGAGACAGATGGTGAGCAACTGGTACCTCAGTGAGGAGTGCCACCGACTTTTGAAAGTTCTCATGCAACACAACGTATGGGGCTAACTCCTATTTACTGCACATTTTGGGACTTTGCAACAGAGCCTCATCTCCTGAAACACTGAAGATGTGCATAGATAAGACGGCACAGGGGAAAGAAAGCCTAAAAATACAACTCCCAGGGAAATCCAAATCCGAAGAGAAAATAAGATATCTTATTTCCCTAATTGCATAGTCAGTCCTTAAGTTGCCTGATTCATAGTTTTATCATACTTGTGGCTGCCAATACTGCCACCAGCTCACCAACACAGGTGCCTCACAGTCTACCACAAAGGAAGCCAGAATGCATCCATTAAAACAGACAACTAAGCAACCTCTGTGTAAAGACTGGTGGATGAGGGGGGGGGGAGAAAGACTTTGCAAGCACATACTCAACCATCAAAGGAGCAGCTCTAGTTTCAGCCAGCAGAGACGGTAACACCTCGCCCCGCAATCCTTTACAACACACCGTGTCACTGGCTATTGTTCATAACTCTTCCCGCAAACCATTTCGACATTCAGAGAATGACTATTTCTTAAGGAAATTATTTCAGAAGGGAAAAATATTGCTTACTCATGAACCTGGTATCGTTGTAACAATGAGGCAAAACAGCTACAGACAATTACATTGCACAATCCTAAATGCATCTTTTATTGTACTAGATTTCAGAAAAAGAACATTCTGAAACACTGAAATAAATCAGAGAATAAATGTGACTTGTTGTCAGCTCATACAATATGGGTTAAATGCTACCATATGGTGAGTGTGCACACGTTACCCTTTTAAAAACAAAGAACATGGCTAATTTCATTCCAAATCTATTTTTAAATAAGTAAACGTGACCATTTTAAAATAAGGCTACAATTGTGACTAGAACACCTCAATTTCCACCAGCTTCTCTCCCTCTTTCTTTACTGAAAACTAACACCACTTCCCTGCTCATTCCTATCTTTTTAAAAAGGACAAGGAAAAATTACTATTCAGTCAGCTTTATCCCCGTAATAAGCCAACACGAGCATTTCTATGCAGTGTAAAAACAGTGACGAGCCAACTCACCGTTCTTCCTTTATTATACCTGCCGGAAAAGCAAAGCATGCGTGCGTGTGTCTGTGTGTGTGTGTGCAGTACATTAAAACTCACTGACATATGATCGGTTTTCAGCAAACACTCACAACAGGACCTGCCCGACAGACAGAGCTCTCGTTTTCTCTGCACCCCCCAGCATGTACTGAGACATACAGTTTCGGTACACTCCCAGCCAAAAAACAACAAAAAAAAAGAACCAAAGGAAACATGTACGAAATCCCACAGGGTAGCTGAAGTGGAAGCTGTTGGTTTGAAAATTGCCTGTCTAGACTCTGTGCTATTTGTTTTTATCATTATATTATAAATGAAACATGTCAGGAGTCTAAAAACAGCTACAAATTGTAATTACATATGCTTTGTAGTTTTTCTTTTACTTTGGAAAGAAGATTAAAAGCTAGATCATTTTAGAAACTGGCCTTAAAGATTTAGGGAGCCACAAAATTTTTCTACTTTGCAATTTGAAATACACTGCTGGAAAACATTTCCTTTGGAACATAAATATGACAGCCCCAACATGGAGAAGCAAGCTCCCAATACCACACAGTGAGATGGCAAGAAAGAAAAGGGAGAAGAGTAGACAAAGGAAAAAGTAATTTCTTAGAGATTCTAAGAGTGCCCTGATTACGGATGTAATACTATAAGCTTTAATTAGGAGCTAAGTGCTGTGTGCTAAATTCATCCCCACATCCAGAGCTGTAAATTCAGAGTCACCCTACTAAAGTTACCTTGGGTTTACCACAATGGTACAACAGTAATGCTAAGCCTACAGCTTCTGCAGCAGCCCATAATAAAATGTCGATTTTGCTGAACAAATGTTGAGCGACACAATATCCTGCTGATAAAAAATTAATTCTTTTCCATAAGCAATCACTTAAATGAAAGGTTAGCAAAAATTCATTTTAAGTAGTCCTCAGAAGGTAGGCAGTCTTGAATCCACAGAAGACAGCCTCTGATCTTCCATGACTTGAAACAGTTTATAGACTAGTCTTCAGGAGTCCCTGTCCCAGTGTCCCTGCCACGGACACTATGCCCAGTGTTAGCGCACAACTTGGGAGTGGTAGAAAAACAACTTATCTAACAGTAGATGTGTGCTACTGCTGTGAGACCTGCTAGAATTTATTGGGCAATAAACAGTTTGGTAGCAACTTATAAGATGCAAGTTCTGTCCATCCACGCGCTAATTTAATCTCGTAACACTTAATGCCTAGCGTTCGTTTGCACAAGCACTGCTGCTGTAACAGTTTCAGGAATGCAAGGAGAATCTGCTAACACCAAGTGTGTAACAATGCTGATGGGCCTCTTAAGATCACCAAGATGTAAACAACATCAAAAAATGAACAACCCGCATTGAGTAATCATCCAACCAAAAACAGAGAGCTCACTGGCTTCAATTGGCAAAGCAGGTTCAGCAGATCAAGAGACCAAACATTTGCTGACTAACAGTTAGGTAATGAAAGTAAACATTTGTAATGAAGTCATCATCCTAATGAAAACCGTGGCAGTGTTAACTACCTGGACCACAATCCACTCACAAGTTTTAATGCAGGATCACTAACATGATATTTACTAGAATCGTTCCTGCTGGAAAAGGAAAGGAAGTCTCATTTACTTTTAACACAGAAGTGACAACCAAGAAATACTGCTATCTGTTAAGTCGTTCTAATTCCCAAGTACTGTACAGAGTTTCCGTGCAGTTACAATGGGTAACTGAAAAACAGAATTTTGCCTTCAGTGTCTGAGTCAGAACAGCTTTATCCTAACACAGAAGTGTATAAATATTTGCAGCATGTAAGATGTCTGCTTTGAAAAAGCAATGTTGCTCCAACTTTCAAATATTTATACTGCAGATATCTAATCAAATAAATGTAATTTTTTTTTCCTGTTTTTTTGCCAAGCTGTGATTAGGTATCTGGATTAAGTTTACAGCTAGAGTGAAAAGAATGACCATAGTAAGTTTTAGTTGATTAACTGCCAATATAACTAAGGATTTCAGCTACACATATAGAAACTGCAATTCCACCCAGAATCACCCTCATGCAACTCCCAGTAGTCAATGGGAGTGGAAAGGGTGCTTCTTATGGGGCAGTAGTGGATTCTCAAGCAACAAGTCAATTTTTAAGATGGTTGTACATGTTCTTATCCAATTAAAGAACATCACATGGTTGTGAAAAACAATACTAAATCCATTTCTCTGTCCTGTGCAGAAATACAACGCCCATTCAATCTTAAAAGGTATGTATCTACAAATTCATACTTGTGTCTCAAAAACTTAAACAGGTACTTTTCTTTTGAAATTTGCAAGCTTGGGCAAGCTGCTTCCTGCAAAATGCAATCACTTTGCATTTCAGCTTTCTATTCTGATGACTGTAAGACACAGTACAGTCAAACCCAGATTTCCAGTTTAAGTAGACATATATAGACTTCATCACTAGTCTCAATGATCATTCTGCATATTGCATGTAATCCCAGAGAAGTCCTGGAAGGTCTTGGCATGAACTGAAGTCTTCACAGAAGTCAGACTTTTGAAAGCTGACACATTTTGGCTCATACTTAATATAGATACCCTTCGTTAGATGGGACCTCAGCATAAAACTCATCAAACCTTAATCAGAGAGAACTATAGATCGGTAACTATACATAACGATAGGTATAGGTAACTAGTGACAGAAAGTACTTATTAATAATAATTATATATAAAAGATTATAGTTATATAAAACTAACTAGTTAACTAAAGGTAACTGAAGTCACCTGCACACAAAGGCCTTAACAAAAAAAAAAAAAAAATCCAAATAAATAGACTGCTAGAAGTTCTCAAGAGTTGGTGACTACACCATTTCTATGAGGATACTCTTCCAGGCTGGCCCCTCTGGTGTAAGCACCCACAGCAGCGTGCATTTTATAAGTTATCCATTTTTCAGTCAACTGAAGCCAACAGCCCAGCTTCTGAAGGTGATCTATAAAATGCTAAGACATAAACATTCTTCTTTTTTAAAATGGGGATCAATTCAACAGTGAGAGATTCAAAACAACAGCAAATTGTTTTCGACCCCTTCAATAAACACTTCTGTACTGATAATTACTATTATTAAACCTTGGTGACAGCATGATACCATGACCAATTATAAAATCATACAACGAACCTATTTTTTAAAGTAAATACATTAGTAATTGCCACAGGAAAACTTTAATTTACAAAATGTCGCTCCATTCTAGGCAGATGGAGTTATTGAGGTCCCTTGCAAGTGACGGTAGGTAGATTTCACCCTAGTGATGTAAACTCTTTTCTATGATGTACAGAGAAATAGCCATTTGCATTTATAGAGGGACACATAGTATGTCTGGTACAGGAGTTTAGGAGGTTGTGCTAAGTGTAGATAGGTGCCATGCTAACAAAGACCACTCCTCTCTTTAAAGATGTTTTAGATCATTCCTTAGGACAATGTTATTCTCACTGATGCTTTATTTTTTGTCTCCTTTCTGTAAGCATTATCTTTGCATATTAATCTAACAGTTTAGAGGAAGGACCATAATGCCCTATTATTCACAAAGACTCCACAGTACTTATCACTAACTAGGTGTCACTTCAACACCACTCAGTTTTACAGGAACTAAAGGCTTAAAAACAAACCCCAGGCAGGAATTTCTAGAGACAGCTAAAAAAACACTTTACACCAGGGGCTAGTGAAGGTGTGCTTATGCCAGTAACACAGAGCCCCACACAAATGACTTTATTATACAGAGCTCGCTCAAGATGGCTATGGCAGCTACTCTTGTGAAACTGAAGATGTCACCTGGAATATCTGCATCTTGATACTAATTACACCACAGGTGCTCCTATGCAACTTCAGCTTTCAGCTTCAACAGGGGGAAACATCCAAAAACCACTGTGCCCACCCTGGTGGGATAAAGCTGGGGTGCACAGAGTAGCAGATGACCAGGTGGATGATTGTGGGTTTGCTGTGACAGAAGTGAAGGACACTTGGGCAGAGAAACAAAGCAACAATATTCACTGACAGAAAACTCATCCCAGCCAGCTGCCATAGACTGGAGTAAAATTACCAACATACTCCCTGCCGAGATGAAACTTTTGCTGTCATCACCAACACCCCTCCCTGCCACTGCTCCCCCCAAAACAGCCAACACCTTGCAATGCAGTTATTTTGGACCCACTGGCAGCAGCCAGCCAGGGGGGCAAGCACATGTGGGCCTCACCAGAGAAGCCAAACATGCACTATTACCCACACCCGTCCATGACACACAGCCACAAATACGGAGGAATGAGCACACACACACACCTGTTTCAATGAAGCAGCCGTGTGAGAATCATTCTTCCAGGCATACACACACTCAGCAGGACCTACAGGCACACACATCTGGCTCCCATGCAGCACTGCAAAATACCTCATCATCCCTGCCCCACATCTGTGCACGCACACTCCTATGCACCTGCCACAACACCTCTCCCGGCCCTGTATGCACCTGCCCCACATGCAGCGCCCAGCCCCCAGCATGTACACCTACATCCCCCAGTCCCATCCACATATCCCTCGCAGCGCTGAGGGCGGGCAGCTGAAGGTCACTGCCCTGCCACAGGGTCAGCATCCTCCTGCTTGGTCCACGACACAGAGGGCCTTAAAACACTGCTGGAAAGCAATGGTCAAAACTCAGGGCACACAGCACATCTCACAAAATAAAAACTCTCAGCTATCATCCCACCCACATACCATGCCCGGGGATAGGGGCACAAGGGAAATCTGACAGAAGATTTCGAAGAAGACTCCCCCTCCCAAATCAAAACCAACCCATGTTATGCTGCTCAGCTTTTGCTTAAAATTAAGAGCTGCATTTTTTTTTTTTTGGGGGGGGGAGGGGGGGGGGGAAGAAGCCAACGAAATACACGGTTGCCAAGTCGAGTTAATGAAAAACCCTTTGGCTGTTAACTCATTTAGTGCAGCAAGCATGAAATAAAGTCCGTGGCATGGGGCCAAAGCGCAGCGGCCCTTTGCCGGGCGGGCTTCTGGGACCTCCCCGGCCGCTGAGGAGCCGGCCCTGAGCTCGGCGCCCAGCCACCAGGTTTGGGGAGAGACTCTCCAGAAACCGGTGAATAATAGAACATAATAGAAATATTAAAATAAACACCGCAAAAATAAAACGTCGATGGCCCCGCCAGGCCCGACGAGCTTTTTCATAAAGGCACTTTCGCACCCACTTCCAAAAAAAAAGAGGATCCCAGCGCTGCGGCGGGAACGGCAAGGGGACAGCAGTAACGAGGCCGGGCAGGGGTGCGCTCAGGGCAGGGCACGGCAGGGCAGGGCAGGGCAGGGCAGGGGGAAGGCCGCAGGAAGGCGGCGGCACGGCGGGTCCTCGTCCCACCTCGCCGCGCCCCGACACCCGGGGGCCGAGCGGAGCGGAGCGGAGCCGGGCCGGGCCGGGCGGTGGCAGGGGGCGGGCCCGCGGGCTGGGGCCGCCCCGGCGAGGCGGGGCCTCGGCTCGGCGTCCGTCCGGCCCCATTCCCCAGCCCCCCCTCACCGCAGCACCCCCCCGTCCCTCCCCGCCGAGGAAACTTCTGCGCTCGCTGGGAGAGTTCTGCTCCCCAGCCGGGGGAGACGGTGGGTGCGAGCGGGGTGGCGGCGGGGAGCGCACGGCGATGAGGGGCGAGGGGAGGAGGAAGAGGAGGAGGAGGAGGCGGCGGCGGCGGCGAGAGAGTTGCGCCTCTCCCCAAAAAGGGACTTTGACCCCGCACCGCTCTCCGGCGGACCGCGAATTACATATTTTTGTCACAGGTCGGATCCTAACACACGTCGACACAGCGTCTAATTTATGAACTCATCAGCCTAATTTCATTATTTAATCATGCGCCCAGCAATCGTGTTTCCTTAAGAAAGGACTGACCTATTTTTGGCTGGAGATAAACGATCATGTTAACAGATGTTAATCTTGTAATCTGTTTTTCCTGTAAGCACTTCGCATACCCGCGTTTCAGACATTTGAAAAAAAATTTAAAATCTTGCCCAATTGACTTGACGTCACGATTCAGTTCTTATTAAAAAAAAATAAATAAATCTCGCAGTGGTTTCAAAGACATTAAATCTTTTTCACTTTATAAATGCTGATTTGTTCTGCCTCAACTCCCACAGGCTTTTATTTGCATTTCAAATTCCACAGGTTACACCAGTCGCCTTTTCAGAAAATGTACACCAACAATAAGGCAGCAAATGGGGGGAGGGGAACCCTGCATCTGGATTAAATAAAGATCAGAATTAATGTTTCGAAAATAGTCCGAGCAAAATGATATTTGCACGTCCAGTGCCCGAGCGCCTCCGTATCCATAGGGGTAATGTAAAGGATAAGCTATGGGCACACACAATGCGCATTCCCCAGAAGATCCCCGTCTGCTGCTGGGAGCTTATTAACGCTCCTAATAAATGGTGCTGACTCCAAACCGACACTTTTCGGCTTAAAACACAGGGTTTGTCTCCAGCAGTTAATTGCAGAGGTTAGCTGGTTTGAGGGAAAAACAACGGCCGACTGTCATGCTCCACACGCCTCCCCACACGTACTGCCAGTTTTAGCACCCCACCTTCTTCCCTCATAGCAAAGTTTACCCATCCAAACTTTCCTCAACTTGCCCAAGTGCTTAATTCGCATTAGGATCGCGACTCGGCGCTATGCTAATGATCACCGAAGATAGTAATGGGGGGAGGGAGGGAGGGACGAGGAGGAGGAAAGCTTTTATAGCACAAAATGTCTGGAACTGCATTATTTCTATTCTTCTTTTCTCTCCCTCCCTCGCTATCTCTCTCCCCTTCCTTCCCTCCTCTCGACCCCCCCCCCCACACCTTTTTCTTTTTTTTAACATGTACATTAAACTCCCTGCCTCCCTCCCCCACCCCACCCGCATCAAACAGGCTATTTTTCCTCTTCTGGAAATAATCGCTACGGAGACATTGTCCTCCGAGTCCTCCTCGCTGTCTATATGTGAATAATTGTTTTCTCTGCCCGCCCACCCCCAACTTCCTTTGATAAACTGTGTACTTCTCTAACGGGGATCACGCAGCGACCGACTCGCCACGGAACCGAGAGCGACTCGCAAACAAGGGGGGTACACACACAGGGACACAGCCCCACACCGGGCATTTCACGCACACGCTGGATCAATATTAGCGGGGTGGGGGGAGAAAGGGGGGGGGGAACAACCCACTGTTAATAATTGAAGTGGCTACTCGGGGCTCGACGACCCATCACCCACCTTCTTTAGCCGAAGCTTTTTACTTTAAAGTGCGGCAATTTGTTCTTTGTCTCTTAATGGATTAATATCGCAATCCGCCCCCCCCCACCCCAACTCCCCTGACATAGCGTACAAAGCCAAAAGGCTGCCGGAGCCCGCAGGGCTCCCCCACCCCCCGGCACCACCACTGCAGCAAACCCGACCTCCTCCTCGCGAAACAGCGCAAAGTTACCATTTTGGAGCTGCTCCGATGACCGGGGGGACAGTCCCCGTACCCGGGGGAGGCGCGAAGTTGAGGGGTTTTTTTTTTCCCCCCTAGGGGCACAGCCCGAGGACCCCCCGCCCCCCGGGCCATTCCCCCGCCCCGCCGCCCCTCACCTCTTGCGCGGCCGGCGGCGGCAGCGTTCGGGGAAGGGCGCGCCGAGCCGCTCTGAAGGTGAAACCACGCGCCGCATGCGAGCGGCGCCGCGCTGCACATGATCCGCCGAGCGGCTCCACTGGCGCGGGCGGGGGCGGCCCCGCCGGCCCCCGCCGCGCCCCGCGCCCGCGCACCGCCCCCGCCGCGCCCCGCCCGCCCCGCCGCCGCCGCCGCCGCCGCGCGTCCCCCGCGGTGCCGAGCCCGCACGCACACGCCGGGGACCATTGTCTGCGCGGGCAAAGTTGGGGCGCGGGTGCCGCCGCCCCCGGGGGCTGTGGGAGCACGGGGGGCAGGAAGGCGGGCGCCGCGTTGTGTGGGCGCGGAGTGGCGCTTCTGCCTACCGCTGCCCCGGTTCCCACGTACCTCCTCCGCTGCGAAAGGTGCGGGCTGCAGTTGCCCCAGATGCATTTCTATGAGAAACTTTATTTTTTCTTTTTATTTTTTTTGGGCGAATTCCACTGGTAAAATATTTATGGATCTATTGAAATGCGCAGAAACAACAACATTAAAGTCCTCAATCAAGATCAAAGAGGAATACTGTTCAACAGCCACGCTGGGGAAGTTGAAAGACCTCCGAACAAATCAATCTGCCATATGGCTTTAGAAAGAAAAAAAAAATTTAAAAAAACAAGCAACAAATCCCCCCTCCCCCCCCCCCTTCTTCCTATGGCTGAAAAGTTCAATTCTTGTTTTCCTGCGTGTTTGCGAAGCTCGGTTTAATCACGCCAAATCTGTGTGTGCCACAGGCGAGGGGAGTGTGTTTAGTCTATGGCTGGGAAGCCTAATTTAACGCTCGGTACTAGACATCAAGGGTGTGGATGGAGCCTTTTTTTTTTTTTTTTTTTTTTTTTTTTTTTTTCTCTTTCTTTGTCTCGTAATGTGCGCTGACGTACAATTGACACGGAGCACTTTTGACGTTTTGACGGAGGGACGGTGTTATCTCGACGCCCCGGGCCGGCAAGAACCCCACCGCCCCTGGGCACCCCGGCTCTGAGCTCCCTGCCGGAGTCGCCCCCCGCCCCCGGGCCGGCCCTTCCGGGGCTCCCCGGCCCCGCGCCTCTCTCCCTCCCTCCCTCCGTGTTGCGCCTGGGACGCGAACTGCTTCGGCAATGAGAAGAAAACAAAATTGGGGCGGTGGGAGGCTTTAAATCCTGCCCTTTCCACTGCTTATTACAAGAACCCTCGGAATAAAGGGAAGGGGTGGGGGTGGGAGGCAGCCAGCGAGAGGGGAAAGTTGGTAATGAAGGATACACGAATCATAAAATGTAAGCTATGTGTGATTAATGATCTGCACTAATTTGTATAGCAGGCGTGTTAAAGGTCATTGACAATTGTTGCTGCTTTCAGCATGAATGCCTGAGTGGGATGTATTTGGGACAATCAAATTTAATTCTAATTTTCAGGAAAAAAAAATAACTAGACCTGCATAGCAGCTGGTCAAAATATAAAGAGAACACACTTTAAAAAAATGCACATTGCCTGTTCCTCAAAAGCAGCTTCGTTACATTAATGTGGTGTCTTTAAGTGCTTCAATAGTAAATAACGCATCTGGAATGTCTGGATTTTGTCCCTTATGCATCAGCATCTTTCCTGCACACTTTTTCAATTGCAGGCCAGATTGAGTTCCCAGTTACGCCAGAAGTGCAGCATTCTGTGGGAATTCTGAGTTCACTAGTGCCAGATTTACCTGTGAGTGGGCCAGAGCAGATGTTACCTCTCTGAGCTTGAAGAATCCACTTCAGGCACACGCCTTTAACACAAGCGTGTAGATTCTCTAATCACAGTTTATATAGTACTTTAGCATTTCTTTACACAGAGTAAGAAATCCATTATAAATCAGCATTCCTGGGCAGTATTTAGAACTACAGTATTAAGCTAACAATTTCCATATGGCGAAAATTGACAAGTCAGAGCAATGAAAGGTGCATGAGACTTCTCAACTCCTCTACCTAAAAATGTGATTTTTATGACCTACTCCTTTTCTCTCGGAATCTGTACAGATTCTTTTTCTTAGACAGTAAAACATGAGAATACACAACACAGTGCTTGCTCTATTACTTGACAGAGTAATGCTTAAAATGCTTAATATTTTCCATACTTGCTTCCATAGGGCCCAGTCTTACACTCCTTGTTCCCGTAAGAAAATAGGAGGCTACAGGAGTGAAAGGACTGGAGAACCCATCTCAAGCTTAGTACGCAAGGGGTATTCCACTTTAATGGAAAGGCAATTAAAAATTCAGAAGATGCAGAGACCTTAAAAACAATCAAGCGGTATATTAATTTCACGGAAAGTCACCAGCAGAGTTCCTCTGTCCATGTAATTTTAAATAGGAGATTTTCTCACATTTCTTCTGCTGAGCCCAGCACTTCTGGGTTTTAAAAGCAAAATTGAAACAGTGTAAGAATTTATAGACTCAAAACATATGCAGGATAGATTTGCATAATATCATCAATGTCATTAGAAATTTCAGGTAGAGATGATGTTCCTAATTTTCAATTAGTTAGTAATGTGCCATTTCCATGGATGACTAATTTGTTTGCAGACAGTTTACTCTTGTTATATTTGCCAGAAATCTTCCAGGAGATGTCCTCCAGTTTCAAATTCTTTAAATTACAGTATTTCGTATGAGAATGACAGTGATATTAATGGCTCAATACGTGTTTTACTATTTATAGACTTGTATATATAATAATTCTGGCTAATGAAATACTTGGAGTAGGAAAGCATTTATTTACTTTTGCTATAGTCTAATAAATTATTTGTTCAGCATTTGGGACCAGGCTTTCTCAAGTTAGGGAAAATGGCAGTTTGATGAAATTCTGTGCGATGACTTGTCTGCATAACTTAGCCTTAGGAGTGATTGGTGGAAGTTTAGATAAGAAAAGGTTCCCGAGAAACACTATGGTAGAGTAGTGAGCAAAAGGGCCATCTCTGTAAAAGCAAGGCTGAAAGCATAGATAAATACTTCAAGACAGGCGAACAAGCCAAGTTTGGATTACATTTCATATCTATCTGCGTGCATATGTGTGTGTATACATGTCACATACACAAATACAGTGTATGAAATGTAATCTAGGGGAGTCAGTCTCTTTTTCTCTGTGCTTGCTCAGAGTTACTCAGGTTTTAACAGTTTTCAGTTATTATGAATCTATCTGAAATTCTATTTAAATGTTAGAGTTTTTGCTCCCAAACTGTACTTGGTCAGAAAAAAGAGCACACTCTTTACATTCTAAACTAGACATTTTCTTGGTGTATCTGGAGATACAAAAACGTGCAGAAGTTACCAACTGGAAGACACAAGAAGCTCTAATACCCATGTGTGTTGGCAGATGACCACAGAGAAGCATTCCCAGTAACACTTTTAAAAAAGAAACTCACATGTCTGACTTTAGTTAAAATGGGCCATTCTAACACTGGTGTGCTTCCAGAGTTTCTGTGAGTGGCACAAATTTCATTCTGAAACAGAACGGTTTCAATTAATAACAAGCTTATACACTTGGATGAAATACATTCACTTCTGATGTGCACCACAACAATCTTTCTCTCCTCTCTAATCATGCCTCAGTATCCACGCGGTGTCAGGCTGCTTTCAGGGTTTGTACTATGAAAACAACACCCCCACCCATCAAAGTTTTGCACATCAGCATACTCCAGGTCTGCATGGATTGAGGTCAAGCTCTTACACCCTGTTAATTTAGTCAGGCATAAATCTAGCAAACGGATTTGAAAATATATTTCCATTTGGAGAGGTGCACATGTTTCATGATCTGATGTGTCTATTAATGTGTAACAGCAATAAGCAACTTGGTCATATCTGATGACAAATTATATCAGGTGTCAGGATGTGGTCATAACCTCTTTACTTTCTACTCATACAAGTTGTCCCCTTGCTATCAATGTAATTGCATCAATGATAAAAGATGTCTGGTGTTTGTTTCCATCATCTCATTTATGGCATGTAATGAGCTTTTCCTTGTGGCAGAAATAATCTGGAGACCTTTCTTGAAGAATTAACATTTTTAACTCTAATGTCTTTCTTATTTGCCCCTACCACCAACACAGTTGCTAGGATATAGCCCAATCTTGATTTTTTGTGCTTTGATCCTCTCAAACCCACATTTTTTTAAACTGAATTATCCAATATTGCTTTTACAATGACACAAAGGAAGAGAGCAGAAAAAGTTAATATTGCAAATAAGTACAGCCTCAGCGTACATGGCTATTTTAGGTTCATGCTAAATGTACCAACTTTTCCAGCCCTGGCAGTCAGATTTTCTTACCCATATGTAATTTTATAAACTACATCACGGCTTCACAGCAGGTAGGGAGTCCACAAACCTGTTCTTAATTTCAGTTTAACAGAAAGAATCTCAGCAGCAGCTGGTTTCAGAATAGTTGATACAGACTTGAACAGATGTGGCCCATAATAGGTTCAGAAATAAAAAAGAACTAGGCCACAAAGTAGAATTAATTTCAAGGAAGACAAATTCAATAAGGATGCGACTTTTAAGATTTTTTTTTTTCCTTTGAGACAGAGATCATTGGGAGGGCATATTTCTGTGGCTTGGGCTTTTACATTCTGTCTACCAATAGTAACACTGCAGTACACTGATTTTCTGGCAGGCTGGACCTGGCTGTTAGAGAGCTGTGCTCTCCCAAAGCAGAAAAATGGGGTATTTCTGAGTTTGTGTTGCCTCTTTTCTCCCCTCCCCCTCCCCCTTCTTATGTTCCTCCAAGCATAACTGATAGTACTGGAGTGCTTGTGTGCTTTTCTAACTGGACCAGACAAAGACGTACAATAGCTAAAAATGACCTGTGATGTTACAGCGAATGTGCTGCTTGGTAAAACTGGGGAAATTGGTTGCCAGCTCTAAACAATGTGTTGTCTGAGGCTGTTAGACAAACTTTAAATAAACGACTACAGAAAAACAATAGTTTCACAAATGTTCATTTCTGGAGTTCAGCAAGGAGAAGAATTTAAATGATTTATGGGACGGCATGGCAAATATTCATCGTTGTACTATCTTCTGCTGAGTAAAAAATACCTCAAAAGTAAAAGTGGAACAAAACAGTCACTTGTCCTCGCTAACAAAATTTCCTTTGACATTCTGTGCAGTGGTCTAAAGTGGTTGAATAATCTTAGTTTATATGGTCTTTCAGCTCAGGCATGCAAGGGAATAGGAACTTCAAAAAGAGAATATTTTACCTGACGTGTACTATTTTAAGACTTCAATAATTAGAGAACTGCAAAGGTCAAAATAGCCATCAATATCACAAGCAACAGAGTAGAAGTAACATGTTTGAGAGGAAGTTAGTTGGTTGGCTGTAACATAATATGCCGTAAGCACTCGGATGGGGCTCTGCAATGACAAGCAGCAGAAGAAACAGTAAAAGTTAACCAGCATCAGATATACTTGGCTGAAAGCATACAGGAACTTGCAGATGAGAAATAGAGATGCTTTAGAGTCCAAATCCCAGAGCTTATTGCCTCACTGCAGGGATGCTGCAACTTACACAGAGGTCCATCCACAGAGATCCATTCACAGGCTGAAGTAAAAGTTTGCCAGAGCCTTCTAACCTTTCAGTGAGCCAGACAAAAACTCAGCATTCAGAAGCTCACAAACCTTTTATCTACCTTCTGGATCTCATTCAAATCAGAAATGTGTATCATTAGCCTAGTTTTAGCATACTACTGCCCACATCCTAAAGTAAAATCAGGAAATACTAGATTGGGGTGGGTAGCTAAGATGTTGCTGTGTGTCTGCTACTCCTGAAACTATGTGCCAGCCTGAATTTCTGAACTGGCATAAATTAAAAATGAGTAAAAGTACAATGATTACATCTGAAGCTGCAGTAGTTTGCAACAGTGTAAGTCATAATAAATATATGAAATTTTGGGGAAAATTATTTTGAGAACAGGAACTCTTCCAAAAACTTCCCACTATTTCTTTCATTACTGCTAGACCATTTTTCTTCCCTTCATAATCTTATGCCAAATTGGCTACTTTTCTGATTTCCCCATAAATCACACAAAATTTATGATTCCTTTTTTTCACATTTGGATCCACAAATCAACCAACTGGATTTGTTCTACTGAGAGAAAGAGGCTGAAACAAAACACTCAGGATCATTAGCATAAAAATTATCAGCATAAAATTATCCTGACTTATAACAACAAGTTGCAGGCGGCTTCTCATTTGTTGCTTTCATAGGGTTTGAAAGACAGAAGTGAGTTAGGGAAGTTGGTCCACTACAGATTTTGTGAGGCATTTGCCTTTTCCCGCCGTTAAACTCCAAAGCTAATAAACCCGGAGCATTCAGTAACAAGCAAGGCACTCATATCAACAAAGACCTTACTTAGAGAAGGCAAGGTTTTGGGAAACTTCTGTGGTGAGGATTTGAAGATATTTTAGTCATATGCAGTGCACTTTTGCTTCTCTGTTTCCTACAGTATAATCCCCTTTGCTTTCCCCCCTCTGTGTTTTAAAATGAGCGCAGAAAAGGCTGAGTGTTAAACTACACTATTCAATTGTCTGGTAAGTACACAAATTCTGTTCAAATCAGAACAAACTTTCAAGTAGACAGAAAGGGGTATTTGGATTTCTATTTGGATTTCTATTTTATCCTGGAAACCCTGCTGAACACCAGTGTGATGAGGAATATAGCCATATCAGACCAACAAAAGGCTCCTAATGTAGTGAAGACCTCCTCCCCCCTCCTCTCCAAGGAAGCCGGCTGGCAGAGCTTTTGCTATCGGAATTGTTTGTAGAATAACCAAACTAAAGCAGCTCCCTATGTGGGTGCCTCATTCAGGAATAAGCAGCACTTTTATTCTAAAACACTTACCTAGCTTCCTGAAGAGAACAGGCTATTTGGAAGGTACTTCTTTGTTTTGAATGTTCTTGTGGAACAATACTTTATCTGTTGAGTTTTTTCTCCCTTCTATTTACATTCTCATTTGCTTCTCTGACAAAAGCAGAGATGTACTCACTCAACAAAGCAGTTATCACATACTCCAGCAACTCTTAGATTCCTTCTGCTGTTCAAAAGATTCCCAAGAACTGTTTTTATTGCAAAGGATCCCATTAATATCAGTGGTGCAAACATCCTGTTTGCTCCTAGGGGCTTTATATAATAAAAGGGTTATGCTTTATAAAGTCAAATGCAATATGTCTGCATTTCACATCACTAGTATGACAACATTCTTGCAATGCAAGATATACCACTAGTCATACTTTTATTGCTATGAAGTATGTTGCTGGGTAATACTCCACATATTTTTCCCTAAGATATGAGAACATTTCATGCCAAATCCCTCTATCATCTAAGGAGTCCAGGATCCTATTTATTTTGATGGAAGTTTGGGTAATAAAAATAATAGATTGCCAAATAACTGTGGTAACAATGCTGCCAAAAATGCTCACAGAATGATGCTGTTAGTATTGTCCAAGCCAATGTTTTGTCTCTCCAGAGAAGAAGGATGCACGTGATTGAGTGCTGTCAACTCCGTTTGGTGTCACCAATTCTGAAGCGTGTGTTGGTTTGTTTGTTTACTTGTGTTACAGAATTGAAGAGAGTTGAGTTCACCATTTGGTGCTTAACTCCCTGAAGGCTCCACCAGGTAGAACTACCACAACACAAGCATCTACATCTGTAGACTACAGGAGAGACACCATGAGGCATAAGTGGGAAGAAGGCAGTGATGGGCTGTGAAGAGAGGCCAGGAGTCCTCTGGAAGTGGTCTCCTGCCTCATAACCCCAATGAATATTGTGGTGGTTCCAGTGCCAAATCTGTGCGAGGCCAGCAACTGGAAGCTGGTGTGAACAGCTAAACATGAACTGCTGCCCTAAGCTCAGGAGCTAAAGAGGGTGGCTGCTGGGGTCACAGACAGGAGCTCTGCTGTGGGACCTGGGACAAAGCCAATAGTTTTGGCTACCCACTGCTTGGCTCTACATCTGCTCCTGGCCTCCTGTGTTCCCACCCTTGACTTTTTGGAGAAAGCTACTTGGCAGAGCATTAACAGTACCTCTGCACACTCCTTACTTCATTCGCAAGTGGTTCTGAAAGGAATATACAATTACATTAACTTTATGTTCAAGAGTTTTCTACCAAGTTCTTACCATTCTGCTGTAGGGCAGGCGTAGTATCGATAATCTGGTTATTAAAAAAGTGCTGGTGAATGAAATATTTGCATGAATGACCTCATTTTTCATTTGCTCACTAGAACATTTTTAAAAGGAACTATTTACTTGGTTGATAGCCAAGTGTTTTCTCCTTGACTACCAAATGTGTTTAGTCCATATTAAGGGTAAAATTCTCTCCAAAGTTCACGGGTAATTTCCAGACCCTGTAAGATTTGCATGCAAGAGACTGACAGGAACATTCTTATTTAATCATTTCCCACCATATTTCAAAAAAAAATGTGGTTTTCCAGATGCTCCTGACTTCCAAATACAAAGTGGAAAATGTCCAAAAAAGGCATTACTTCATCTAATGTAATTTATTTAGCACACATACAATCCTTCTGTCCTTCTTCCGCTTTATCAAAAGCAAGGGGATGTGTGATGAATTTGTATAACTTAAATTTCTTATCTGGACTTGCATAAGTGCATTCAGCAACTTCCTCAGATGTACAGCTAATGGGAAATTCCTTGAGTTTTACACTTAAACTTAATCAGAGATATGAATGGAAGAATGTAACCATCAAAACTATTGTGGAGTACTTCACTCCCTGACCTTAGGGCCCATAAACCCATGAATAAGTTACATTCATCCATATATTTACGCCTGTTTTCATCACTAATACAAAACAGGTTTAGAACTCCACCTATTAATCCAAGTTGAATTTCACTCAAACCGCTCACAAGTGGATACTCAGTCCTTACAAGGGTTGGTAGGACTTGTCCTCTCTTCACCCCATGCAGCACAGCTGAGTGAGGAGAGGGGAAGGACTGTATCACTGAGCAGAGCTGATGTGGCTGATCTCAGTCCCAGACAAATACTGGCTGCCTGTGGCTGCATCTTCACTTCCCTGGTCAGTAGGGTGATATGTTCCAGGGTCCCCTATCCCTGGGTACTACTGAAGCTGCCGCAGCAGGGGATGCAGGAATAACACATCTGCCCTGCTCCCAAAGCACTGTGCTGGGTCTGATCCCCATGTCAGCCATATATACTAGGCTTGGGGAGGATACTCCACTCACTGCAGAAGCCAGTTTTTCTTCTCTCTGAGCCTCATTTTCTTGTAGCTGCAAAATGGGTCAGTACTTTCAGAGAGCTGTACTTACTACTGCTGTAATGAAATACCCTGAGACCTTTGCTGACCCTGGCAGAGCAAACTGTGGCACAAGTCATGCTTGGTACCTGTGCTTGGAATTGTGTTTTGGCATTTGTACCTCACATAGCAAGGGTTATATCCATTCAGCAATCTCCAACGAAAGTGGTTTTGCACCTTCTTTGAGTTGGCTGCGTAACTAGAGTCAGTCACCCAGCTAAAAGAGAATAAATATACTTTGAATAGAACAGAGACTCTGTCCCAAATGTGCACTAGAGAAAAAACCCCACATTGTCTGCTGCACATCCAGTGCAGATTTTCTTGTAGTGCTCCAAGATAGTAGATCAGGAAAGCATAAGAAGAAAGAGCCCACTCAGATAAAGACCTCTAAGATAAAAATATCTTCGTCAACACAAACTGAATATTAATGAAAAGATTCAATAGACTAATTGAATTATATTTAGAGGATTTTTCAGTGAAAAGTTAAATGTTTGTTTGTGTTAAGATCTGGGAAGTGAATAGGAAAATATATCAATATCAATATCAGCATCAATATCAATAAAATAATTTAAAAAATAATCCTTATCCCAGCTCTGGTTGATAATTTTTGTTTTGTTTTGTTTTTTTAAAAAAGAGTACCATCCAGACACACCTGTGAGCCAGGTTTTGACCTGATGCAATTTGATACAGGTGAGATATTAAACCCTGAAGACCAAGTTAACAATGCAAATAGTGACAGACAGTTAACAGTAGTAAAGGGTAGTAGCTGCTATTATACTTGTAAGTTACATGCTTTTCACAGCATAGTGGGACAGCTGATAAGCCCTGAACCTGCCTTGCTGCTTTTAATTTACCTGTAGTTTTTTCCAGGAATAGCTCTGTGTTTACTGATTAATTCTGCAATTCACTTCATGGGGAATTAGATCAACCAGAAAAATTTTAATATCAAGAGCATTTTTCCTCATTTCTTTATTGTCTTTGTAATTTAAATATCCTGTTGTGTAAGCCTAAAGGCAGGAAGTGAGCTATACAAACTCTTACAATAACAGTATTAGGTTGCAGATAAGCCCGTGTGCTCAGTGGTGTTGGGTAATTTTTTTTTTCCCAAGGTAATACAAGTTCTGCCAATACTGGAAGAAATGCTAGAATGCTTTAACTTTTTCAAAATGAGCTTCATCTGTTACACGCACACACACGCACACACACACACACACACACACACACACACACAAAATACTCTCCTGATAACAAGAAATTTCTTTGGCCCATTATGCCAGGCTTTAATTATTTATCTTCACTCTGTATTTTTGTTTCTGCCGCGAAACCCAAACCTTTTCAGCAGACAGAGAGATGGTGGTGGGGTAGGTGCCTACCTGTCCTCTCTTCCATTCTTTTCCCTCCAACTCAGCACTGTTTTAATGCAAATCAAACTCTTGGTGCGTACATAGCCAGCACAGATATCCTTACACTTCATGCACCTGGCAGTCAGCTTTCCTGCCGAGGCTGCTGCTGAACTGGATTGTTTCCTCTTGTGGTGATTACTCTTGGCTCTCTACAGTGAAAGACAACAAGAACTTCTTACAGATGATAAACACAAACCTTCTCTTTAAGTACATACCTGGATTTATAGGCTTAAGGGAAAAATTTCTGTTAATGGCAAAATTTAGAATTTCACAAATAAATCAAATAATTTCTTCAAGCCAGACACACAATGAGCTTTTCATGCCGTGTGCAAGCCATGTAATGTAGCAGTGCTGCATTTAACAAAAGTAGGACATGATTTCTGCATCTATTCTCCTTTAATAAGATTATGATCCTGACTGTCCTGTTCTGACTGCAGTTGGAGGTAGTGTTGTTGCTGAGTGGCTCACGAGCAGTAGGCTTGTGTGCTTGCATAACTGATCCTGAATTACACATGGTGACTATCTGTAGGTGCTAATCTTGAACATGACAAAACATTTGATCTCTCTGTGTATATTTGCACAAGCACATTTGCACCTGCATGCAAATACGTGCACACATGCATTCATATCAAACACATGGCATTATGTGTAATGAGATCATTACACGCTTGTGTAGGTGCACTGTGAAATTGCCTGATGCTCTACCTTTGTAAGGCTGTCTTCACAGACAGCCAAATTTTATCAGTTTAGCCATTTCTGCTGTCATTTTGTGCAGCATCTCATTTAGGACCAAATGCTAATGACAATTTCAGCCAAAACTGTTTTGCTGTTTCTGAAACAGAAAGCAGGTTGTTTTGCTTATCAATAAACATTCTGGCTTTTCTCTGGGAATTGTTCTAACACCTTCACAATTTCAAGCCAGAGTCTGAAAAATCTGAAGTCTCCCTATTCTAAGGCTTTGCCTTTTGCTATTCTTGTTACACATTTGGCTGTGTTATAAGTCTGTGAAAAATCACAGTTTGCACATGCTCCATCACTACCTCTTCAATTGGAGCTGCTAAATTCTAAGATTCTGCTGTAACTGAGGATGCTCAGGTTTCTCACAGCTGGTAGCGCTGACTGAACCACATATGCCACGTCCTCAGTTATAGACTACAGTGTCCCACTATTCCATGCTTGAATATATTATTCTAGGGTAGATTACATGGGCAAAGCCAAAATTCCCCTCTACTATGAACTCAGAGCAGTAATGTTGGGATGAGTTCCAACAGCAACTGCCAAAGGGAGATAAATTAATTTATGTTCATGAAGCGTTCAAATACTGCAGAACTGGTCACCACAGAATAGCTCACGAGGAATTTATTTCTTTTTGAGAGAAGCCTTTATAAAAAGTTATTATGTGGCTGTGCAAGTAAAGACAATACCATAAAGCACACATATAAGGGGCCAAGTGAACAGACTGAGTATTGGAATCCTCACTAGTGGAACTTTCTACATTAGTTTGTCTACATGACTTAAGAACGCAGCAAAGAGCCTAGTTCCTTTAATTTATACATTCACACATCCACATGTCTATAAGTAGCTTGCCTCCGGTTTGAAATAATAAAATAATGGTGGACAAGGAGTTAATAGTTAATTGCATTTAACAATATAAAAAAGTCATTTGAGACAATGATTTATTAGACATTATGGACAACCACAGTGTAGAGCTTTCAGCTATCATCCCTGGGATATTAAAATCTGTGATATCAGTGAAGTACAGACGAAGGGGCTTTCTGAAGTTTCCATTCATGTCTCAGCAGGCTTTTAACAGAGCAACCAGGAGGAACTGTCTACAATAAACTTCTCTTTGTCTTCACCTCTTCCAGCTTCAGTATGCAAGGAGCTCCATTTTCAGCTATGGAAATGAACCATTTCATTTTTATGAGATCTAATTTCAGTAGCCTACTTTGAATAATAAACAACAATCAACTTTCAGAGCACAGGGAAGATGTATAATTTTAAAGCTCATCCTGTTTCAAGGACTTCAGTATATAAACTACCCAAGAGCAAGAAATTGTAGAAATAAATGACAGAGAAAAAAAGTTGTTCCCAGTACACTGAGGCAGTCAGTCTTTCTGTACTCCTGCCCTTGTAATTTTATGCATTGGGCCTGATTCCCTGACTTCATTTGAGACAGCCTGGGAGAAAACTGAAGTAACATACTGTGGGATCAAGTTCTTCTCCCAACATTTGTTTTTTGGAAGGCCAGTCTAATGTGGTGCTTTAAAGCTTCACATGAATTGCACAGAGCTTACATGATTTTATTTGGTTTTCTGAAAGGGTGAGTACGGTAGAGCTTGTGCAGCGTTATTTCCTGAGAGCCTATTTAAGCAGGTTTTAGTGTTAACTTCAACTTCTTAACAAGCTTAAGTACAGCATCACATTTGATTTGGTTTTGCAAATGTCTGGAACTTTTCATGTGGAATTAGCAGATCTCAGTCTTCAAGCCTAATGAACTCAGATAAAACTCAGCAGGATGTCCTGTTGGAAACTAATTTTTTTTTTTTTTTTTTTTTTACGAAGACAGCTCTTTGGTCCTCTTTTCTTGCCTAGCGTTTGTTGACTTGTCTCAGAAGCTCGTAAGCTATCAGCTCTCTTATTGATCTACTCTAGAGTCACTTGAAAACATAATTTTGAAAGCAGCATTTCAGCACCTCTCCTTGTTTGATCTCCTTGCTTTGGCACAGTTTTTCAAGCACTAGGCTGAAAATCAATGTTGGGGGTTATTTTATGCTTAATAATGAATATTTTTAAAAATCTCTACATCTGTCTAATTTTATTTTAAATGCCTCTCTATATGTTAAATTTTCTGCTTTATTAAAATCTGTCCAAGGATTCACATCCCTTCATTTTAATTTAGCTACAAATTGATTCTTAAAGTATCACATCTAATAGCCTTTGGGGTTTGATGCGCAAACTATTCTGACGTCTATTCATAGACCTTTATAATGGGACCCACTCCAGTTTATCCCTTGAACTGTCAGGCTCTTTGGGAAATAATAGCTCCTGACAGTTGTAGAGTTAAAATATAGGATTAATGATCAGCTTTTAATGTGCAAATGGGGTATTCAGCTTTCCTCTTACCCATCCTATTTAATGCAAATTTACTGTTGAAACAGGTAGTATGAATTTCTTCTCTCACTAAATATAGATTAATCTATCAGGGTAAGTCCCTGAATCAAAATAGAAATTTAGATACACACCAAAAAGTAAATACGGGTCACTGCATTTGTGCTGATTTATAAGCAAGTATTTTTCTTCTGCCAAGTCTGTAATTTATTTTTAAGGTTTCAAAATCTCGCTTTCACACAAAAATAAAAATAGCTATGCATTGCAGCAACCAATTTAACCAGCAGGAAGGACTCTGCGTTTCTCTATTAAGTACAGCTGCAGAAAGCCCCATGGACTTTGATTTAATTGTTTCCAATAATCCAAAACAATCAGCTACCTGCACTTGGTAAAAAGTGAAAAAGAAAAAAGGCAGGGATTTCTATAGTGAAGCATGGAGGAGATCACATGTTTTCATTAAGAGATTAATGACATGTTTGTGATTCTTGGCCTTAGGAACTGTATGGTAATTGTCAACTGGGGCATCCTATTAAAAAGCTGCCTATCTATACAAAATTAGGCTCTTTGTTTAGAAAATGTTATATACTCATGAAATTGGAAAATGCGTTTTAAACATAATAAGAATAAGAAGCATTTGTTCATTATGTTCTGCAGTGATAGGCAGCACTGTGTCCAAGGAGCAGAGCATGGGAGGAGATGTTGGGTTGAGGTGAAGCCTAAAGAACCTTGCACCTGAGATTATCTGGGGGGAAAAATGTTTTCAGGGTAACTTAAGTGAAAGTCAGAACATGAAAAGATAAAATAAACACTAAGTCATTCCGAAAAGTCTTTCATATTTAAAGCAGTCACACACCTGTCTATACATCTCTGATAACCACTGGCTTTCCCAAGCACGTGAAACAGAAAGGTGTCCCTCAAGATTTAAGACTTAATCCTTGCAGTGCTTGAATGCCTTAAGCTGCCAATAAAGCAGAGTGAAGTCTGTTGTCTGCAATTATTCCTTTGAAAGGAGTCACAGAGCAGCACACATATATAAGTACCTTGAGAAGCAAATGAAGAGGGAGAAGAGCACGAAGAATATGCAGCACATTGCTTACATGCAACTTTTGTGTCTTCTATTATTATTGTTGTTTGTTACTTTTGAATACGTGCTTTAACACACTAACAGGGAAGAATACCTTTAACATTATTTTGGAAATATGGTTTTAGCAGCATCTAAATGGCCTCCAGGGATTTCTTTTGTTGTTTCGATAACAGTGTCAATTTACATGGATACGCTCCCTCCGCACCCCACCCCCCATTTCTAAGAATGCAAAGCAATCTATCATTAATGACTCTTGAGAAACATAACTTAAATTTAAATTAACCTCACAGACATTGTTTATAACATCCTTAGCTACTCTTCTCATAATTTTTTGCTGCTTTCTACCTTGTATTCACAGCTGTGTAAAGCAAGTCAAAACAACAGTCAGGCAGCAGTGTTCTGCAGACAGGCTGTATTCAAATTGCTTTGGTGTAAGTTAGGGACAATTCAGCAGAAAATAAGTGGTTGCAGACATTCAGGTAAATGTATAGGTATAATAACCATAGCAGGCTGTGGTCACCAGACGGACTAAAGGTGTTACCTGGCACTCAATGAGCTAGAGGATGCTTTAGCTACCTTATGCAATTTCTGACCCTAGCCAGCAATTTCTGCCTCTTGTGTCCATCCTGCACTATTTTCCCAGTTGTGTAGGAGACTGGATGGTGGACCTGGTTCCCTGGAAACAAAAAAACACTGAGGAAGGTTAAAAATAGACAAACAAATAGAAAATACAAGAATAAATGACGATTTTCCCAGGCATTCAGCTCACTCACCCATTTCACTGTAAGGCAGGACAAATCAGTAAGGGGCCAAGGCCAAGATGAAGCAATGGCAGGGGACAGGGAAGAGAAGGTTGCTGGAAGCCTTCCTGAAAAGTTGCTCATCAAATTACACTAGGACAAACAAGAGTATTCTAATTCCTAACTAGGATTCTCCTTTCTGTAAGAGGCTACAGCCAAACTCCAGCTTTTTCATGCCTTGCTTGCAGCTATGTCTTCCCTGGACAGAAAGGGAGTGATGTTTTCCCAACACAAGGTGTTGTCTGTGCTGCAAGTAGGTACACAGGGAGGCAGTTTGTACTTGGGCTTGGAGCCTTAACTTTCAATATCTTGGTGTTTTTGGTTTACAATTGTTCCAAAACGCCTTCAAGCGTGCAAAATGGTTGTCATGCCTTGTCGAAGTTAAACCCACAGGTTCTAAATTATATGGCTGTTTTCTGTATTTTGAGAGAATTTTCTCTGGAGACATGTTTTTATATAGAGAGATGGGAGGTTTTTTTAGACTTTCTGCAAAACCCTTTCAGAATTCTTAAATGAATGAATTTAGATGAAAAAACCCCATATAAATTAGATATTGCACTTAACAAGTTTCACTGATAAAACAGATTTGTCACTGATGGTTTATTTGATTTCACAGTCATAGCCAGGAAATTTTAATACTTCTTTTCTGACTTGCTCGTTGGGCACTTAAAATGAGATATCAGAAAAAGTGCAGCTCACAAGAAGACAGGAAAGTTTTTACTAATCCAGCAAGCAGAGATTAACTGAGTTTAGAATTCAGCTAATGAAGGGGAAAAATACTAAAAACCAGGAGCTGCAATGTATGTCAGAGGGCCTGTTTGGAGGGCAGTGGGTAAAAGAGGGCTCCAAGGAATAAGGAGCTGCTGATAGCTCTGGAGATTTATTCATTTGAAAGTACCCCAGAAAGCAGATCCAGCAAAGCTAGGAATCACAACTGTCTCCCAGACACCCCCAGAATTCATCAGTGCACGAAACTAAAGAACACCACCTATTAATGAGAGGACACAATATTTCTCTTCATTCTCAACCCAGTTGTTGTGGCTAGTGTTTGGGGAACAAAAGGGATGAGCCCTTGATATTGGGACACGTGTCTGCTAGCACTAATATGAGTACTGAATCCCAGCCTGTCCTCCTGTTTTTCCCCAGAGCTGCAGATAAAATAAAATGAATTCACACACCCACCTAGTTCAATGAGGCATTTTATTTTAACCCCAGCTATTAGCCTGAAATGATGTCAGGATTCAAAACGCTTAGAAAACTGGAATCCAAATTTCTGTGGTTAAGGGGATGACCCCACCTCATCCTCCAGCAACTCACCATTGCCCTGATTTGACGTGGCTAAGTGAGCATAATTGAAGGGGATGGACTTCCCTAGCTCACAGTTTTGTCCTGCAGCCATTCAATTGCCCCTCTTTTGTTTTGTCTTGTTTTGTTTGTATTTTCTAACCTTGCACAACTTTAAAATGGCCATGCATAATTTTTTGGACAGTTTACATTTGGGGCAGAAACCCTTCTTGACAGGTTCAGCAAAAGCTGCAATTTAATGGATGCATTTCAAACTCTCTAAAAGCTGGGTTCGAAGTGCTCAGACACCAGTTTCAGCATTTCTAGAATCACAACACGGCAGAGAAGGTGCAAGCATGTGTTATTTATGTTTGCAGCTTTACTGATGTTTGGACGGAAATAGGGGTCAGATTCAATCCCAGTCAGTCCTATCTTTTGATGATACAAACCCCCAAAGGGGGCTGTGAGGTGGGAAATATGTTGGTAGAAAAATTTGCCACGACCGCAACCGGCCATAACCCCGGCAGAGGGTGAGCGGGGTCCCGGGGCTGCAGCAGCCCCCGAGGTGGGCTCTGCTGGGCAGGACGCGCTGAGCCAGCACGGCGCCCACAGCCTCTGCTCACCGTCATAAACCAAAGCAAAGGCCCGCACTCACGCCAGAGCAAAGTCTGAAGGGGGAGGAAGACCCGGTGGGAACTTTATGTCTGTAGGGAGTGAATCCCAGGGTGGCGCAGGGGACTCGGTCTCACGGGAGGGGGGACGCGGCGTGCGGGCGCGGCCCTCTCCGCTCCCCTGCTCACGGGATAATAAAAGTCTGCTTGTTGCCCCAGCTGGCAGCAGAAATACAGCACGAGGACAAATGTGTATAAAAATGATGATAAACAGGGGTGAAAAAAAAAAATCTAATAAAATCAGTCGGGAGAGTTCACAGGGCAATTGGATGTTTAGGTTGTCCCAGGAAAGTGCAGTCCTGTGCAGCTGAAGGGAATCGATGGCTTGTATTCCCATTTTTTCCTAAAAAACTCACAGTATAACACCAGCAACCTACAGGGATGCTGGGAAGAAAGAAAAGGAAGGAAAAGAAGGAAAGGAAGGAAGGAAGTGTCGGAAGGAAGGGAGGAAGGCAGGCAGGCAAAGAGAGAAAGAGAGAAAGACGGAGGAGAGAGAGAGAGAGAGAGAGAGGAGAGAGAGAGAGTGAGAGAGAGAGAAGAGAGAGAGAGAGAGAGAGAGAGAGAGAGAGACAGAGAGAGAGAGACAGAGAGACAGAGAGAGACAGAGAGACAGAGACAGAGGACAGAGAGAAGAGAAGAGAGACAGAGAAGAGAGAGAGAGAGAGAAGAGAGAGAGAGAGAGAGAGAGAAGAGAGAAAGAGAAGAAAGAAAGAAAGAAAGAAAGAAAGAAAGAAAGAAAGAAAGAAAGAAAGAAGAAAGAAAGAAAGAAGAAAGAAGAAGAAAGAAAGAAAGAAAGAAAGAAAGAAAGAAAGAAAGAAAGAAAGAAAGAAAGAAGAAAGAAAGAAAGAAAGAAAAGAAAGAAAGAAAGAAAGAAGAAAGAAAGAAAGGAAGGAAGGAAGAAAGAAAGGAGAGGAAGAAAGAAAGAAGGAAAGAAAGGAAAGAAAGAAGAAAGAAAGAAAGGAAGAAGAAAGAAAGAAAGAAAGAAAAGAAGAAAGAAAAGAAAGAAAGAAAGAAAGAAAAGAAGAAGAAAGAAAGAAAGAAAGAAAAAAGAAAGAAAGAAAGAAAGAAAGAAAGAAAGAAAGAAAAAGAAAGAAAGAAAGAAAGAAAGAAAGAAAGAAAGAAAGAAAGAAAGAAAGAAAGAAAGAAAGAAAGAAAGAAAGAAAGAAAAGAAAGCCCTCTGAGGCTTCTCCCTACACCCATCCCCTCTTGTTATTTTTTGAATCAGGGAGTGGGGCAAAGGGGCAAAAGAGCAATCCTTGTATTTGCCAGCTAGTAAATCTAACTTCAATCCTTAGTGAAACAATGGGACAACAAGTTAAGGGGAGAGGAAAAGGAGACAGAAAATAACGGGGTCATGAGCAATTAAAAGGTCTGGCCAAATCTGACCTTTGTTTTAATGTAATTTTGAATCAGAAGAGTTATATCTGGGTTAAATTTAACTGCCTGGTTTTCTGGATTTTCTTAAAAAGAAATAATGCCAGAGAAACTCAGTTCACCTGTAGAATCAAAAGACGTAGTGGGAAATATAAGTTTTCTTTTTGCTTGCAACAGCTGTTAAACTTCAGCATGCAAAATCATATAGGAGGAAAAAACCTTTCCTTAAAATTCCAGTATCACCCTCAGTTCATCTAAACTGTGAAAAAGCTCATAATATAATCCCAGTCCCTCCCTCAAAACCTTCCAACTTCCTCATCCACAAGCAAGGGAAAACTAGCCTTGGCATTCTTGATATTGCCAAGACTAAATGAGGTTGTTTAGATTTTCTCTTCCCTCTGTTGCCTCCTCTTATAAATCAACACATTTTCCAGATTAATTTATGCTCTGTGTATCTGTGTGTGCATGTGTATTTATAAAAGAAAGGGTCACAAGTCCCATGATTTCAAAGGAAGGAAGCCTTTTTACATTATGTTTTAAAATTATCCAGGACTAAATATTGTGATGCAGAAATGCTCCTCTTTCTATTGCACAGCCCCTGGCAAGATATCCAGGAAGCTGTTTCAAGACAGTTTAAATTGGTCAAGCAAGTGAGGGTCCTCCCTTTTCCCTGGACTATGCCACATGTTGCTGATGCACAGAAGTGCAGTAGCTCTGCTGCTTATCTGACCCCTTATTGAGCCAATTTAAACAAATAGCCGTGCTTTTTTTTTTTTTTTTTTTTTTTTTTTTTTTTTTTTTTTTTTTCCTGTGTTATTTTTCAGTTGATTTCAGACTTTAAATTGAGTCACAGAGAGGTCAGGGGAGCACCAGAGCCAGCAAAGGGCAAGATCTGGAAATACGTCACCAAGTCCAAGGTGAGGATGGCGTGGTGGCACTCACAGAGACAGGGTTGTGGCTCCCCATCAGCAAGCAGCATTTCGTATACCAGCCAGCTTCACTTTTCCCACTCCTGTGGTTTATTTTTTAAAATTTCACCTGGATTGAGCAATTAATCCATCTGAAGATTATCCAAAATGGGCTGTTTTTCAGCCAGTTCTCTTACCAGTCCAGCTTGCTGGGTACCTGTGCTACTACCATAGGAGAGACTTTTGAAGAATGGCAGCCAAGGAGACCGATGTGCTGCCCTGAAAAATACATTGCTTGGAAACTGGGGCTGTTTTGTGAGGAAACAGCATCATGGCTCCAGAATGTTCTGATGAAAATTGTCTGCATTGTAAAAACAAGTCAATTTTCAAATCTGGTCTGTTTGTTTCAGACATGTCCGCTAATGAACTTGTAACCAAAGCGCTGGGTTTCAGCTCACCCCCATTCACTGCTGTGTGCTCTCAGCAGACAGTAATTATCAGCCCTAAAGCCAACAAGAATGATGTCATTTTTAATTCATCAAATACCGGGTATCCCAGGGGGATCCTTCACCAGAAATGTAGCAGTTCTGAAACCAGTTTGGGATTTTGGCTTTGCTGCAAGGGTGGTAACTTTGGGACTAAAAGCTTTTGAAAAACTGAGAAGTCATCACAGAATAATGACTTTTTTTGACCATCTTTGCAATAATAGGCTACCACCATGAATAACAGCTGACATTTCAGACTCTGAGTGGTAGAGTTTGGGGTTTTTTCTAGGTCTTTTTTTTTTTTCTTTTAACTGGTAAATTTGAATAGCTATGAGATAAAACAAGGTATAAGATAAAACAAAGTATGCTTAGAGCATCAGGTTACCTAAATGCCCAAAGCTTGTTATTTTAACCAGATCATTTTGCATGCAGACTGCTATTGTGTGAGGATGCCTGTTGCACAATGTTGTTTTTAAGTGAGAGTGCAAAATAGATGAGCTCTCAATATGATGCAGAGAGCACGTATTATTTCTTGCATAGTCTTACTGGATTTCTTCTAAGGAGTTACTGAGGCTTCCTGCAAAGATTGTTTAATATCTTTGGTGGAAATAGTCAAGCTTTTATAATAATAGTGATGAAAAAATCATGACTTTCCATATCCAACCAAAGCCTGATTACACTCATTGAAATACAAATGTCAATATTTATTAGCTAATAGTAAAATTACTGCCATCTCATTTTTGCAGTTAGTCAGAAAATCATTATGTATCCCTTTTCAAAAATCATTGACTTTTCCTTAGCACAGAAAACTCTATTATCAGTCTTTATAAAATATTTATGGCTTTCCTTGACATTCTTATAATATCCCTAGGAGAACAATCAGCATTCCTTTAGCTGAAAATAAGACAAACATCTTCTCTGTAAAATACAATTAATTAATAAAATGTAAATGAAATGAAATTAATAAAGTAAGAAACTACAGCTTGTTCATCTAATTTTTCATCTTACATTAGGAAAAATCAAAGGCATCTCTGTTTTAATGACTTTACTACAATTATTTGGGCTAAAAAGTGGTCTTGATTTGTCACTGAAGGACGAATTATTAGTAATTTCACATGTAAACACATGGAGAGAATTACTAGGCTAAATGAAGGGGCTCTTCACCAATTCATTGATTTTTCTTTGCCCTTGATTGTTTGTGCCACTGTTTCTAAGTTAACAATACTCCTCCCTCTCTGAGGTCCAGGGCAAGATTATTTTCAATGTATCACCTGTATTTTCATTAAAGGCTGCTGGAGCTCTGTATGATCTGAAGGAAACATCACACTTCCGTGTTGCTGGTCCGACTTGATGCTGATATCCCTTCCAGTAGCTGTTCTGATATGTCCTGATAAGTCTTGTCTCCCCATTTGTGTTTTCACTTGCTTGGTAATGAGAGGTGATAAAAAGGAATTCTCCCTCACCTCTAATGTCCCTGCAGCAGCCATGTATCAGCAATGCCCTTTGTTTAGTTAGCAATTCTGTCTTTGTGCAAACTTTTTTACATGCAGTTGGCTTGTTGCGTTTTTCTGTATACTTAGCTGTATTGCCATGGCAATAGGAAAAACATGATGATACAGATTTGGAGAGAAAGGAAGGGAAAAAAGAGATAAACCATCACTATTCGCATGGCTAGATGAGGTCAGAATTGGCTAATTTATGAAGTTAAGAGACATGCAATTTGAAAGATCAGAGAGGTTAAAAGGAGTCCTGAAGTGAAAATTTTCCGATTAATAAATGTGTGGAGATGGGGATCTGAATTTCCTTCAGTTGGGTCAGAAAAGTCAGCCTGCACTCAGATCGGATGCATGATCAAAATCTTTGAGTAAGGAGTGGGAGATTTGACTAATGCCTTTTAAAGCTGACATACCTAGAAATCAAGTTTAAGCTTTTGTTTTTGGATTTACGCAATGTAAAATTATATATTTATATACATAGATAAAAATTTTACATTTGTCAAACATTATTTTCATTTAAATTAGCTAAACACCCTATTGCTATTTGTATAAAAATGTTCATCAAATTAGAATTTTTTTCCCAAATTTCCAATGATTTCAGTCTTGCTTAAAATTCTTTTGGCTTAAGTGTAACTTCCCCAATCGTATTTACAATTTCAGCATCCCAATGTGTTTCTATTTCAATTCCAGCATCTAGAGAGATGGTGAGCTGCCTCAAATGGACAGAACAGTCAGTACAAGAGTTTTAGCAGAGAGCCCAAGTCTAATCTTGCAGGCCTTTGCTAGTGTGAATACTTTGAAGTTCAGTAGCATTACTCTGGCGACAATGTTACTCTTACAGAAATTGGAGCTTTCAAATGCTTGCACATGTGAATAATTTTATGCATCTGAGCAGTTGTCTTCTGTGAAACTACTGCCTTGTGTCAAGTTAACCATGTGTGGATGTGCTTCTAGGGGTGAGGATGTTCCCCGATGATGATCCTGTGGGGTTTATAGGAATAAGCTCTATTGACCACTGTATGGATAAAGCATTGTACATGAGATCATGCCATTTGCAATGTGCAGAAATTCTGCAGGCAGTATTATGAATATAAACCCAAATTTTGAAGAAAATGCAGATTTGATTTTTAACAAGGAGTTTTAACATGAAAACGTCTCTTTAAAAATTCACTGCAGCAAGATCAGTAAATATAAATAAAACATGTGAAGAATATTAATCTTAGTAAAATTGAAGAAGCAAGCTGTCAATGGCTGTCAGACACAATATGAACTGACAGTTGCATGGCTTACAGTCTGACATCGGGATCGTTACCTGTCTGTTTCTCTATCAAAATACCTACAGGGAATAAGAGTTTGCAGATTGCATGCATGGGTGGGAGTGAGTAGAGGGGAAGAGCAGTTAAAATGGAAGCTTAATGACAGCCAAGAAACATACGTATGCAACATATTCATTAGGATTAATCATCGGTCCGAAGGAATGGCTTACATCATTCATTATCATCAGTACTGGAGAAAAGCTTTAAAACAGTATCTACAGCTTTCAGATCCCACTCCTCCCCCAAATCAAACTCAAACCTGACACACAACCTTTTTCTGGCTGCCACATAGACAAAACCTATATATGAAGCATTAATTGCTCTCACATATGAAGAAAATTTACAGGAATGGGTCAGACAGCAGCAGCAGATCCTCATGTGGAAGGATGCTGCAGGCTCCTCTCTCAGTCAGGCTCCCCTGACCAGCCACCCACCTTCCCAGGATAACACAGAAACCCCTGGGTCCACCTGGAATGACATGCAGGAGAAATGACTCACAGGCAGCTATCTCTCTGACTGTGGTCTGCACTCCCAGAGTCCATCAGGGAACAACCATCTTGGTAAAAGTTGATTTTTCATGGAAACTATAGTGGGGTTACAGAAAGCACCAGTCACATTCCTTCTGGGCTCCCAGGATGGTTAAGGTTTGCATGGTCATTTATGTGATATGGAAAGAACCACTGGGGAGATTTCTTTTCGTGGTAGTCCCTTTCTACAGGTTTTATCACCAAACACCTTCATCCACACCTGCAAGACCCTGCTGAGGTTTGAGCTCAGTGGTCTAAGACTGACTGCACAGAATCACCAGAAAAGCTTGAGGAAATGTAAAGCTGAGAGGAACCAGCAGAGAGGGTGGGTCAGGCCCATCTTCACAGAGTCACTGACCCATCTTTCTGCACTCATTTGAGGCAAATGGGTGCACAAAGCCACTGATGTGCAAGCACCTCCCATTACAGCAGTTGGCTGGAGGGCCTGGACTCAGGTTGGCACCCCTGGAGGCTCCCCAATTCCACCATGCTGACTTCCTGATGTTTTAAAGAAAGCAGCACTGCATGCAAGAAATGCACTGCAGTTTGTTTAACCCCTAAAGAACAACTATAAACCAGGATTGGAAGCAAGCTGTGAACCTGTTAGGTTAAGATGTTAGAAAGTGTTCCAGAGAAAAGTTAGAAAAATTCATTTTTTCCCCCTTTAGATCTAAAACTGTACCTTCATATGCTCTGGGGAGAGCATCCTAGAGCCCACAGAATTCCCATCTTCCCAGCCTGGATGGCTGAGCCAAAGGCCACTGAAGTCACAATAATGAAGTCTGTGGGCTTTTCTTAGGCTCCTGGGTAGTTTTGTCAGCACAAATGCTGACTAAAACAAAACATAGTTGGGTGAACAACACAAACTTTTTCTATTAAATTTTGCTCAGTATTAAAATATGTATCCATTTCACCCATGCTGAAAGTTGTGGCATCCTCTTGTCATAAACATTCATGCAAGAAAATAGTAGTAGTATATCTTTATGGAAAATTTTATGCACATACATACTGATGACTTCCATTTTGAAATGTATTTCTTGTGAGGCTTCAGACAAGGATGTTGATGAGGGTTGCATTCATTCACTCTAGGAGCAGAAATACCATGTGACAAATTACCATCAAAAATGCAGCTCTAGTGGCAAGTATTTAATATCAGCTGAGAGTGAAAAACAGCTCACAGGTAGAATCTTTGCAACATTTATCAAGAATTTTAATAACAAATGCATAAAAAATAATGCAATCTGCTAGCAGGAGCTTGTTAAAACTTGACTGAATCTCAGAATTTCAGCAGAACATTACATTAAAATTTCAACTGACAAAGAAAAATAAGCCACATTGTTAATGATAATTTATGCAGCAGAATTTCATGCTTTTCAACTTGTTCCACGACCCTAACTATTAGAAAAATGTCCCACTTACAAAGCATATTCCTACAAACTCCTTCTGTTATATCACTGACAATGAAGAGAATGGATGGAGCAACAAGAAGAATCCTCACTGACCTCACGCAGCTTGTTTTTTTGTTGTGTTGGGTTTTTTTTATGTAAGAAATACAAAATTGAAGTCTCTCACACTTGATAATTTCCCTAAAATTCACAGAAAGATGTAAATGAAGATATATCTATTTACTTTCTCTGGTAAGAAAAATATTATTGAGATATTTATATTCATTAAACAATATATAACTATTTAATATTAATACAGTCCAGATCATAAAGTATTCATTTTCAGGCCTTCCTATGACTGGTATATTGTGTAATGAAGGTGATTTCCAAAGGCATATTAACTCCCACAAACCCAAGAAACAGCAGAAATTGCACAATCCATTATGTAGACACGTCTTCAAACGTGGATGAAGTGGATTTCAGTGTGAGTTAGCAGACAGGGACTGAGTACCCATCATGATTCACAACATCATCACCCTGTCCTGAGCAGATGTTAGAGGATATGGACTTGATATTGCTCTATATGCAGGTGGAATTCTAGCATAAAAAACAAATTGCCAATATTCCCACTTTCATGTCATTGCAACATATGTACCTAATTCTTAGGATATTGAGAAATACATGTGCTTAATTCCTACTTATTTAACAAAATACCTAACCCTTTGGGACAACAAAAGCAAAATTTTCCCAAGGTTATAGCCATAATTTATATGGAGATTTCTTCTGCAGTGACAGGCAGTAGCCATAGATTTTCCTGTCTCTCTCCACCTGCTTTTCTGGTGTCTGTCATGATGTACACCATGAAAGTCTATCTGTCAGTGCCAGGGATTTGACCTGGGGACTGCAAACAGGTCTTAGTTAAGGTCACTTAGAAGGGCACAGCTAGGAAATGGAAGACCTTTTTTTTTTTTTTGGCTGTTTTTCAAGTACATCCTTCAAGCAGCTTTAGGTACAAGTCTGTTTTCACTCTCTGTCACACTCTTTGGCTTGTTTTTTTAAATTAAGAACAGAATTTACATCTCAAATTCTAGTACACCTTAATGACACCTCTCTCTTAATTCTTCACCTTCCCCTCGCTTTGTGATTACTAGTGATTACTGTGCTAGTCCTTTATCATTAGGAGGAGACTAGACATTCAAAAGTTCATGTGGAGAAAAGCATGCCCAGTGCTGAAACAATGTGAAGTGTGATGCTTTTCAGTGAAGGGAAGTCCATAGGTAAAGGTCACTCAAAATATTCCACCTGCCTTCTCTGGCACTGCACCACATGGGGCAGGGAAGGACATTTGTGGTGCTCACCGAGTGCCTGCGTGAGTCAGGAGACAGAAGGATAGACTCTGGCAGGTGTCTCAGTGCTTAACTCCTACTCTCCTAAGGGCATAAGCACCCTGTCCTTAAATCCAGTGTGCAAGAGACAGATGAGCACGGAGTGGGCAGGGAACAGCACCCCTAAGAACACATGATGTTGAATGAAGTATTTAGGAAAATAAAGTCAATTCTCCCTTCTAAGAACCTGATTCACAAGGGAAAGACACCAGGATTTGTTAGTTTGCAGTCAAGGCTTATAAACTCCCTTGATAACCATGAAAGTGTGCTCTCATTAAGGCAGAAATCCAGCAGTTACCCAGCAAAAATCCGCTTTTGCACAAGGCTCATTGTCCTTGTCCTCGACACACTAAACTCAGCCTCTGCTACTGACACAGCCCTCCAGCATCTTCTTGGTGCCATGGGCTGCTGCAGGGTGTGATGTACCAGCTTTTCCCCAAAGCTTTAAGAGACACCACAGTGCTCCTTCAATTGTCTTACAGGCACAGCTAACACAGTTGTGCCCAGCATGCTGAATGCTCCCCTCCTAAACCAGCTTTTGGACATCCAAATAGAATTAGCCTACATCAACCTCCATGTCTTGAGTTAAAGTAACAGAAGCTTTTTCTTTCGGGGCCAAAATACAGGTTTTGGCATCTAAGGTTTAAAAATTCTCTCCGAGATTGAAAAAAGCCTTTCTTAGTGTGGCACATTCTAGATGTGTAAGCTTAGTTAAAAATACACCTAGTTCATATTCTTTACTTTTAAATTAACATATGTCATTCTAATGATTTGTCAATTAAATTAATGCAGAGACAAGCATTGTCTTCAAGACTGTATGAAACAATGGAAATGAACCGTGACTAGATGGATAGGATTGAATAAAAAGTGTTTCTTAGGTGTATGGACATACAGTTTTAAATTCAGGATAGAAGAAGAAAGGTCCTTTGCAACTGGAGATATTCTATGATATTCCTATGAAAAGGAATGGGAGACTTATAGACCAAAAAAATGACTGAGACCTTGGTTTAGCCACTGTCATTTACATATTCAAGACCACAATCTTTGTGTATGAGCAAGGAAAGTTTGATAAAAACACATGCCCACACATTCTTCCTTGCTTCCTTATTTACACATTTTGTATGTGAACCAATCAACCACACATTTTTCATCCACACTATTCATATTGAGCAGAGTCATGACAGATTACTGCAGACTGGTAAAAGCTTTCTGTGGAAAATTTTAACCCATCTGGAGTGTTGAAGATCACCTGATTGTTTCGAGATATTTTTAGTAAGAATGATAGTTGGTCTTTAAATTGAAAATTAAAAATCTCCATCCTTTGCCAGATGCTTTTACTAACTTGTCAAGAACTTCACATTTTTCCCTGTTGGTGATAATCGGATAGTTTGAGGCTTAAGTGTTTACTGGAAGACAAAATATGGTTTATTCTTGTGCCTGATAGCCAGTTTACATATACTTCTCCATCTTGATGATAGTTCTATAAATCATATAATTTGGTGGAATAGGAAAAAAAAATCTGATTTAGGCTGTAGCAAAGGATTATACTATTGTTTCGTTCTGGAGAAAATTATGGGGTAGATATATGAAAATTCTTATTTTTTATATTCTCATCAATTATTGTTGATTTTACCTTCAAGGAAAGTATCCTGTAGGCAAGGATCTGAGACTAATTAACATGAATGAGTACACAAGTTACAAACTATACAAAAATGTACTGTGAAATTTGTTGTTCCTTTTTTTTAAAAAAAGTCATAATTCAACCCTTTAGTGATCCACGGAAATGGGCCAAGCCAATGTGAATGTTTTCATATTGGTTTCCCATTGTGTTGTGAGATTTCAGCACCATCAGTGTCTGAGCTGAAGAGTCTCACTGGCATCTCACTTGCTGAAGGTAATGGCAAATCATCAGCAAGATGATGAGGCACTTGTGTAGGTAGGTGCCTACCACAAGGATGTGCCTTATTTCCAAGACTGAGTCCATGATAATAGTGTATGGATAACGCCATCCTGAAAAGATTACTCTTTGCAAGATGTGAGGTGTGGTTTTCATTTCTTTCTCCTGTCTCTACTGACCTCTTTTTTCTCAGTTCCTTTCCATTCCTCTTTTATGATTTTCCTTCTTTAGCTCAGTTTTAATCTAAATTTCCCCATTAATTCATCTTATCTATTTGTGTTCCAGGTGTCCTATTCCTGCTTTGCTTGCTAACCCTGTTCTACCAGGAGTTCATTGAACACTTTTATGTGTTCAAGAGAGGACTTGGCGCCAATAAAAAACTTAGTACTTCTGTACCGTGACCTTTAGGCACCTCTAATATGTAGTCAAATATCATAAATGCTCATTAAACAGTTAAGAAAAACACCTGAGGATGCAAAGCTACTAATCTGGGGCCAAAAGTTGAATCAGAGGCAGAGCTGGGAGCACCCCAGGCTTGTGTGCCTTGCCTTCCATTCAACGACTTTTGTTCCTTATGTCTGCAGTGACTTTCATCTAGAAAGCTCAATATACATCCAAGTAAGGTCCATGCCTCTAAGAAAGTGAAAGCATTGCATTTATCTCTATCTCTGTCTCTGCTGCACACATACAGGAAGGTTTATAACTTGGATAGATTATAAGGGGATATTCAGAGTCAATAGTAAGCAGATCCCTTGGGAGAGAATCATGATGCTTCGGAGTACCTTGGTTTATTTCTTCATTATAACATTGAAATTCAGACTAGATACATAAAAAGATTCCCTCAAATTTGTCTAAGCAAATGCATATTTACCCTGACATAATGCAGAATGTGTGATAATTTGCTTCTCAGAGCAAAACTGAGACCTTAACCCAACTTCACCAAATATAAACTTTGTTCTGCTTTGATTTTTAGAGAAACATCCAAAGCTTCCAACACACCCACAACAGCTATTCAAAGTAAAAGCCAACAGCAACTGTTTGCACACATCTTTGCTAAGTAAAACTGCAGTCATGCAGGTCTTTTTCTGTTTCTTGCATTACCCTTTACAGTATATTGCTTTCTTGATTCCCTGTTACCAGCTGTACACATTCTTTGAGATCCAAGGCTTCATACTTAATCCAGAGGGTATGAGTACTAAATCTGTACCGTCATATTGTCTGAAGCAATGATAATTAGAAATTAATCAACTATTTTTAACTGAACTTTAGTATCAATATTAAAACACAAGAAAAAATTAAAAAATTAAGCTCTCAGAAAACAAGTCTTCTGCAGAAAATTACTGTAAAAAAGCTAAAGGAAGCAATGAAAAAATTAAACTCTTTTCCTAGTGTTTTAATTGATGTCTGTAAAAAACATAATCTTTTGTAAAGTTGTATTTAAGTTCATTATTGCATTTCCTAGTTAGTTTTAAAATGCTGTAGAAAGTCTTGTATTTTCTATTATATCCTGTATAATGATACAATATCTCTTACTAAGACAATTAGCAATCTTTGCATATCAAAATGCATATCTGAAGGAATTTTTATCTGATATGCAGGTGTCACACAGATTGTGGAAACAGTAAGAAAATAGGTACATTTTTTTATTTCTATAAGAGTAGATATTCTGCTGTCCCATATCTACAAAGCTAAAAGGATATACTTTATCTTTTCAAGCATTAAAGAAATGTTGAATAATTCATTTCCAAAGTATTAACTCTACAAAAAATATGAAAAAAAAAATCTCTTATTAGTTTCCCAGTTTGAAGACATTTCAAATCTTTCTCAGATACTAATTTTACAAATGTAATGTCCTTGGGATATGAAACTCAATGCCTGCTTCTCTAATCAGACTTGCCTCTCTGTTTACTTTATGTGTTTCTGCCTATTCTGTCATAGAGATAAATAGGTGAAATTACTGAATAGTAGAATAGTAGAATATTCCTGAATAGTAGAATAGTAGCAGAATGGTAATTATTAGTGGCTATTTTAAGAATTTCAATCACTACTGAATTCTTGGATTAACTTTATAGTATGTTTAAAAACATTGGATAGGATTGAGAGATGGGAAAGAGACAATGGGGCATTAAACTATTTTTTCTTCAATTCTAAAGTTATTTAAAAAATGAAAAGGTGGAGGAGGGAATCTAGCTTTTTCTACTTTACCAGCTAGTCTGCATCTTAGCAGGTATAGATTCAAGTAAGAAGAGACTGAAAAATTTTACCTTTGCTCTCCTTTTATGATATATCTCTTCAAAAGACCGAGTGACTTAGGAAATGGAAAAATCATCTGTGTTGAACTGGATAACAATTGGGATTTATTTCTCAGGTATTCTGAGCACTTTTCTTTGACTTACTCAGCATGCTGGGCTTTGAGGTGAGGTTAGGGTACTTGCCACTAACCAGGCTTGAGACCCCAACCTGGTGTGAGGTGAATATACTTTTTTTTATTCCAAAGCCCTGGGGAGGAAAAAAAAAATCAACAAAAACTCAAAAAGTGTTGGAAGAAGGAAGAAGAATCACATAAGGAATTTCAACAGACACGAGGCCTCTATTACTTAAAATAAACTAGTGCAATGATCAGATCGAGCTCTTCATTCCTGTGGTGTTTTTTCATGCAGATTGAAGCATTTCTCTGCATGTTTTAGGCGTGCCACTTTAGAGAGCCATGTCCCCAGGGCATGGACTGGCCCCCAGTGGGGCTGGGTAGCGTGCCTGCCTTTTCCAGAGAGGGTCTGTTCCCAGCTGGTCTGCAGACACCAGAGCACCCTCTAACCACCACCTCTGCCCACAGCCCTCCAGATGAAACCCAAAAGCTTTAAGCTCAATAGGGGAAAAGATGGCAGGATAAAGTGAAACAAAGAAAAAAGGACCGTGCACAAGACAAAACCTAGATAATTTTAATGGCGGAAGCAAAGATGTTAATTCATACTCTCTATCGATTGCTTTAAATAAACAGTGTGTCAATAGACCAGAACAATATAGATAAAAAGTGAAAGACTGGGAAGAAGATAGAGGGAAGGGACATTGCAGTGCCCAGGAAGCAGTTCTCACGTTAAGAAGGGAATAAATTATGCATCATCATCAGAGAATGCTACATTCTCTGATCTGTCAGTAGGATCTGTCTGTAAAAGATACTGAAAATCTGTAGCTGAAAACAACTCCTGTCTGGCCAGAAAACAGGTGTAGCAAAGTCAGCAGGGTGGTGGCAGCTCTAGTCCATCTCCTCCTCTTGATGGGATATTGAGATTTAGTTTGAGTGGGAATTTTATTCTCTGTACCCAAAGCTTAGTGTCTCTGCTTATACGAATAACCCTAGGGTGCCACTTCAGCTGGTCCTGGAACTACAAGAAACTGGATGGCAACAAACAGCCCTTTTGATAAAGACCACTGAACATACATTGAAGGGTAATACCACATTTTTCAGTAGCTAACAACCTGAATTTGATTAAAGGCAGTAACTTAGAAAGAAAAGGTACCATATCCTGTTACCAATCCTCTGAGCCAGGTCCCCATCTGTTTTAATCTTAATGGCTGCTCTGCAGATTAGTAACTGGTGCCCCTCCATCTCTCCATTTTCATTTTCTGCTTAGAAACACGAGGAAGTTCCCTGTCTATACTCATGTCCCATGGGAAACTGCAAATAAGAAGCTCATTTTACTGTTTACACTAAATTGTATCAGGCAGTTATTGGTCTATTTATTTCCCTTCTGTATCTTCATCAATTTTATAAAGTGAAAATATTATTGGCAGGGAATAATTCTAGTCTCGACATATGACTTGTGCAATGTGTACCAACAAAGGAAGTATGAATTGTTTCTCTTTTTGAAATAGGGATTTAAAATGCAACCCACAGGACTCAGGACTACTTTTTGTATTGGAGAAGCACAGAAAAAAAAACTATGTGTGTTTTATATTTTACTGTGATGTCAAATATGTATATACAGATGAAGAACATTTAACAGACAGCAATATGCAATTAGTTATGTGGAAATATTATTATGATGATGATAATTTTTTTAAGGTTTTTTATTATGAGAATTATTATTCAATAATTTATGAGAATCTTGAGAATTAATTTTTTCCTGGTTTATCATGATATCAAGCAGCACAGTATTATGATTTTACTTTACAATATTGCTAAAAGTATAAATAGCAATTGCAATAAGTTCTTATTGGAGGGAGTCCCTGTCCCTGTCCATTTTAAAGGCATACATAATTAAAAGCTAAATTATATATATACCTGCAGATCATTCCTGCTGTATTCTGTAAAGCTCTTTTGAAAATGGCCAATCTTTACTACTGGAGTACACTTTACTCCTAAAGTGTCTCCATCTGAAGCCAAGAGCACTGAGGAACAGGTTTTTTTAAACCACACTTGAGGTTAGAAGACTTGTCTTTAAACTGACTAATGATCTCTGTGTGATGTCTGATGGTGGTTGGCAGCAGCAACATGGTAGGGGCTGCATTGTGCTATTCTGAGAGCACTGCCCACAAGAGCTGAGCTAAGGCTGGAATTCCTGCTCTACCTTTTACCCCAAGGAATGCAAAATACTTACAGCTTGTAGACTCCAGGTAAGTGGATGAGGCAATTACCTGCAGATTTAAACAGAAGACATCTGTGTTTTATTGCTGTGTCTGTGTAATGGTTGGCTGTCAGGCTCAGAGGGTTCCTCCAGTGCTGCTGACTTGGAATTATTGAAATGTAGTTACCTCAGGACAGCCATATGAAAAAGCCAAACTCACAGAATCACTTTGTTTGGAAAGGACCTTTAAAATGTATACATGCTGATGCAGATGAGGGAAATTTTTTTTCATAGACACCAAAACAATACTCACTACTAAAATGCTTCAATGGATTTTTTCCACATCTATGGAAAACAGGTTTTTGAAATTCCAGCTAAGTTTGCACAGCTTTTTCTACAGAGAAACAACCTTACTTACTTGTACCAGTTTCTGCCTAATTTTGTGCCTGAAGAATTATCACTCTAAGCCCATCACTGCAATCTACTAGAGTTCTACAGATTTATGAATTCCTTATTATGAGAAAGGGAGGAGTTATAATCCCTCCTCTCAGAGGGAATGAACTGCTAAAATCTCAGTGTTGAAATCCTGTGTCTGACCTGTGTTTTGGAAATGAATGGAGGTTAGGAGTTGCAAAAGAGAAGTGAAATTCCTCAAAGGCTTTTTGACTTTCTCTGGACCATGGCAAAGCAGAGAACTAAAGTGAGACACTTATTCTGTGCCTTAGCCAGTAGGCCATCATTTGTCTTTAACAGTGAAGGGATGAATTGGATCAAGTGGGTTAAAAACCAGTATTACAACCTCAGGCCAAGTTATAGGTCAACATTGCAATCGACTCAAGGCCAGGATTTTAGTTGACACCTTCCTCATGTGTCTGGAAAAAAGAATGCAAGATAAAAAATACAAAGTTATGCAGGATTTTAAAAATTTTTGTTAAAGTTATTCAACTTGGTTCATCACTTCTAGTGATTACAACTATACTGCTGAATTAAAAAAAAGAAAAAATCTCAATGGATTTTTTGGAAAGGAAATTTCCTAGTTAGAGACTGACTTAGTCAACTGTGTTTTGGGTTCCATTTTTATCCTTATTCTAATAAGCTTCACAGTGACTGGAGGCATATGGCATTTTGTCAAGCCAAGGACAGTAGAAATAATGCAAACCTATTTTTACTCCTGAAAGTACAAGACTGGGTCACTTCGTCCATAGACTTTGCTAGAAGCAAAGTAATTATGTCATTTTCATATTATAAGATACATCCAAGCCATGCATCTTTGTAAATGCAGCCCGGAGGATGATGCTTTCTCTTTAAGGGAGGATATTGCAAGGAACAGACAACATCACTTGCAAAATAGGCATCTACAAAACTCGAATACATCTGCATTATGGAAAAAAATCACTCCCACTTATTTCTCTTAACTGTGCTAATTATTGGTCTAGCCACTAATCTTTCAGACAAGCTTTGTGAATTACCAAAAAAAAAAAAAAGGAAAACCAAAATAAAACAAGTGAAAAAAGAGCTTTTGTTATGCCCAATTGTTTCAGCTCAAAGCTCAAATCATAGAATTATTTAGGTTGGAAAAGACCTCTAAGAAAATCAATTCCAACCATTAACCCAGCACTGCCAAGTCCACCACTAAACCATGTCCCCAAGTACTGCATCTACACATCTTTTAATCACCTCCAGGGATGGTGGCTCCACCACGTCCCTGGGCAGCCTGTTCCAGTGCTTGACAACCCTTTTGATGAAGAAAGTTTTCCTAATATCCAATATAAATCTCTCCTGGTGCAACTTGAGGCCTCCTTTCAGGTGGTTACAGAGAGTAAATAGGTTTCTCCTAAGCCTCCTTTTCTCCCCAGCCCCTCCTCTAAGAGTTGTGCTCCAGAGCCTTCGCCACTAATGCAGCTTTATAACTAAACATTTATACTTATATGCAAATATGATGATAAACTTTATGATTATCCTTAATTCTTCTGAGGTGCTGTGTTCATGGATACAGTGTGACAGCAACAACAGCAACTCCTGAATAGAAGAAAGCTGCAGAGCTGCAGAAGGAGAGTTTAACCAGCCCTGAGCTTTGGAAGCCCTGGAACAGACTCTGACAGACTGAGTTAATGATTTGGACTCTTCTGCCAATGCCCAGAGCCTCCATCACCAAGTTTATTTGAAGATATTTTTCACACATTGAAACATTCTACCTATATGCATCCAGCTGGCTCAGAACTAAGGATGAAAGATTGCTGATGATGAGATGGTGGCCCCAGGTCATACAGGAATGATTCAGTCTGAACACTTGATGAACTTCAGCTGATTCCCTTATTACCTCCATCCAAAGGCAGATTTGGAGCCTCATTCTGGGACTCATGTTCAGTGACACCAAAGAGGATCCTGCCTCTTAATATCTGCCTTAAGTCCTAAGCTATATATTTTCCATATTCTGAGGATAAGGCTGAATGAGATAAGGAAGGAAGCCTTTTGAGAACCACATATTTTACTGCACTCGCACTTTCAACCCAGACCCATCCTCTGGCTCTCAGAGAGAAATGGGCAGCTGGGATTTCTGTTCTGGTCTTCCCATTTGCTCCCTGCCCTAGGAATGAGGGCATCAGCCACAGGCTGCACTTCAGGAGTTGCAGGAAAGTCACCTCCCATCCACCCTCCAGAGATTATGTCAGTGGATAGGTCCTCCTTAGGCATGGGTGGGATTTTGTAGCATTTTGATTAACTCAGACCAAGCTGGTGCATGCTGATGAGTGCTTACAATAGTCATGAGATATTTACAAAATACATTCATATAACTGTGTTTCTCCTAGTGTGTCTCTGATGAAACACACATTGCCCAGGTTTCCCTCTGTAGGTGGTGTAGTGTGGCATAGTGGATTCTAAGGTGTCCTAAGGTTGTTCAACCAGAGGGCAGAAGACATTTTGGGCCTCAAGAATTTCAAGCCATTTCCTCGTTCCCCTTGATCAAAAGGAAGAGAAGGCTTTAAATTACATAGGGACAAAAAAGGTCTCTGAGCAGCCTGAGAATGCAAAGGAAAAGAGAAGGTGGTTTAAGCTATCTCTGACTCAGTCCCTCTCAGTTGCATAAGGGTACCTTGGTGACAGGTAAGTTTGTGACTATTAGTAGTTATCTTGGCCACTTTCTTGTGATATTGATAATATCAGAGGTGCCATGAGAACAAATTATCTTGTGACAGACACTGATTTTAAGGGGTATGTTCTCTGTGGTATTAGATAGGAACACTAGATACCAAAGTCAGCATTACCTGATGTGCTATTGGATTAGACTTTTTACTGTACCAGATGCTAAATCATCTGAGAGATTTTGCTTACCAAAGCAAGCTGACAAAACAGTGTTTTATAAAACATTTAGAATTGTATACCTTGGCAAAGGTTTCTGTAATGGAAGACAACCAAGTCTGACTTCCTTCTTTCATAGATTGCCAGGTGGCACCTCCCACACATTCAGTCTGGTCACATTATTGGAAAATATTTTTGAACAGAGGAAAGATATTTTTCTTTCTTTTAATATCTTTATTAAATATTGTCAAACAGCCCCAGTTTTGATAACATAATACTATAGGGGTTACTTTTAAAAATGAATTATACAAAGGGATTAATTTCAGAATTTCATTAAATCCCAGCTAAGCAGGATGATTTATACTGCCCAGAAAAGACTCGGTTAGTATAAGACTACATTTTGTCCCTGTGTTGAATGAGCTGCTGAGGGTAATTAGATAAAGCAAACAAAACTGAGCCAATCCACTGGTATCTGTCTACCTATCTGCAAGGACCTACTGGATGCAGCAGCCTGGAATGGGGAAGGAGACAAGGCTGACCGATTCTGTACAGATTCAGTGTCTCTGCCTGTGGCTGGAGTACCGTCTGCCACAGCAGCCCCAAGCCTTTCCCTTCACCCAGAGCCAGCTCAGACATGGAGCTGTCCTCGCTCGCTGTGCTTGTTGGGCAGGCACCACATGCACCACATGAGACATCAGCCCAGACCTGGCACTTCTCTGGGTTCCTTTGGCATGTCTGAGGTCAGGACCTTCTTGCAGGAGGGCTGAATGGGAAGTGATTGTATGAGGGTCTCAGGGAAGTTGCAGCTAGACAAAGTGGACGTTACTGACTGCTGAGGTGATGCTATTACAAAGGCAACCCAGGAAATTTCTGCTGTGACAATATTGTGTACAATCATCAGTACACTGGTAACAGTAACCCATGTTTTTTATTTCTGCAGGATAAATCATGCTCAGGACACCTGCTTTCCAGAGTGTAGGAGGTAGCAGGGAGAGTTGATGCAACTCTGCATTTACTAAGTCACTATGGAAATGATAAATTCATAAACCTAATGTTATCCTTTTGGATGGGAAGATCCATGGGTGCAGTTATTGACTATGCAGGTGGTGAAAGTGAATCATGTATGGACAATGGGATGAGCCAAAAGCACTTTCTAGGGATGACTGGACAGGACTCCACTTGTGGGCCAACTGTTTCATATATCCCACATGTCTCATCAGGGTCAAACTGCTGCCCTTGAGGCTAATACAAAACAAATATGCCATGGCCTGGGAAAACTAGGTTTCAATCCTAAATACTGAGTGAAGATAGAAACCAAATCAAAATAATTTGTGCTTTCCAATGCCTGAGTCAAATGGAAAAGCAGATGCAAATCCAGCAGAGGACAGAGTAGCTGTCACTTCCTACAGCTGTGCTGCAGGTAAGTCCCCTGATGGTTGGGAACAGCATGCGTGCCACTTCCCTCTCTGTCAGCCATCTCTGTCCTGTTCTTTGCTTTGTTGTGACTCCTTGCTGCAGTAGTTTCTTAACAGTTTCCCACTTCAGATAAATTCATGGAAAATTGTGAGGGTGTAATACTGCATGAGGTTTTCAGCTTGGTGTGCACCACAGAGCATGTTAGTTCTGATCAATCAGGGGCAGAGGAGGAGGAAGCAACAGTGAAGGACCTGCACAGCCTCCCCCACTGGCAAAGCTGGAATTATTGTAAGGTCTTGAAAACACTGTTCTTAAAGGGCCACTTTTTGTCAGTCTGGTCAAAGGATTTAAATCTAGGAACATCCATACAAAGATTTTGTCTATACCTTATAAGCAATTTCCAATAGTTTCTTCTTAGAGTGGTTTTACCATGGTCTTTCCTTTTGTGTCTGCCCTCAGCTGTAGATTTGGACACTGTGCTATGACCACCTTTTCAATGTCTCCTTGACATCACATTTGGCATCTCTTGTTAGCAACACTACCTGTTCGTCTTCTCCCACCTGCTTGTGCCTGAGGTTCTCCATCCACTTGCTGTGCTTTAGCCACAGACATGAACACAAAGAAGGAATGTGGGATTTTCTTTCTTTAAACTGCATTAAGGCAGCTGCTTACTGGAACTCACTATCTTTTACTGTCATTTCATGCCAATACAAACATGGTACCTGGGGTAGGGTTTTACCCACTTAAAAATAAGCACCTGAGATGTGGAACAAGGAGGAATATGGCAAGAGAATTTAATCCTGTTTTGGCTCATGTTTGTTTTAGTTTAATTCAGTTGTTGCTATTTGACATTAATGGTTTGTTCTCCTGTTCTCCCCCATATTCATTCCCAAGTTTGTTTGTTCCCAAAGCTGTGTCCTCCCACCAGTCTCCCTTTATGGCTTTTCCCTGCCCTCTTTTCCAGTCCTTTCCCTATCAATCACTGTTACCCAACCCCTTGTTCCAGCTCCTTCCATGCCAATCCTCCCCAGAGCCAATCCCTTTACTGTCTGTCCCTGGGTGTTCTGGGGTGTCACCCAAACCTCGATGCCCCATTGCTGCATGTGACCCCTTTCCCCCTCCATCTACCCTGATTCGTCCCAAGACCCATGACTCAATCCTTCAACTCCCCCTCTGAGTTATCCTCATTGGACAGTGTGTTGTACCCACCCCCTGTTTCGTGTCTATATAAAATGCTGTGCACAGAGCTACAGAGGGCTCTTTTTGCTTGTTTCCCTTCAGCTGTGATAAACCGTTTGGTTGGAACCTCAGACTTGGAGAGCCTCTCTCTTGCTTCTTGACCCAAACCCTGGTTGTGGTGAGACAGTCTGCACCTAGGAGCATTGGCTCCAAAGGTTCAACTGAGGGCACAAACCCCACACCTCAGCTGTTCCCACAGTTGGTGCAGTGCTGGTGTGCTTTGAGCTAGCTTGGGCTCCGGTGAGCCACGTCAAGTCCCTACTTGCTTTCTGCTTAGGAGGGGCAAGTGAGATGACTTTTGCAGGTGGCAATTACAAGCCAGAAACTAGGTAGGCTTTCTTAGTGAGCACACTGATCTTGCTTTGCATATCCAGCCTTAGGACAGTTCCTTAGTCTGCTGATACTCTATAGGCAAACTTAATATTCATAAACATTCCAGGTTTTGGTACTTGGCTATTGTTTAAATAAAGCACTTATTATAAAAGGAAGTAAAGATTGATGTGCATAGAATATTCATCATGTTTTTTCATTCTTCCCTTCATTCTTCATTTTTCCTACCATTGTTTATTGTGATCCTTTTCTATGCTAAGCCTAGGTTATGCTGTAAGATCTTTTTACTTACTTAAGTAAAAAAACTTTTAGTTACTGAAGGTGCATGCTTCTTGTGGTGTCTAAATATATGGAGAAGACTTACACTGGTCAGTAGTGGGTGCTGTCCCAGTGTGGTGGAAAGGAGTAACTTGATGTGGAAGAGCACAAGTTCAGAGGCAGTAAGCCTATCTTCCCAGGGATTACAACACTTCTGATAGTGATACCCACAGCTCTGAGATTCAACAAGTATGCTATCCCAACAACAAAGGAGAGCACAGCAGACTTAGGGAAAGTTGGGACAGTCCCCTGTACTCAGCAGCAGTGAGGCTGCGCCTTGAATCCTGTGTTCAGTTTTGGCCCCTGAAGTGTGTCCAGAGAAGGGCAATGAAGCTGATGAAGGCCTGGAGCACAAGTCTTGTGAGAAGCAAATGGTGGATCTGGGGCTCTTTAGCCTGAAGAAAAGAAGGCTTAGGGGAGACCCTGTTGTTCCCTAAAACTACATGAAAGGAGGGTGAAGTGAGGTGGAGGTTGGCTTCTTGTAACGAGGACAAGAAAAAATGGCCTCAAGTTGCACCAGAGGAGGCTTAGATTCAATATTAGGAAATAATTTTTCATGGAAACAGTGATCAGGCATTGGAACAGTCTGCCCAGTCAAGACGTTGAGTTACCATACATGGAGATATTTAAAAGATATTAAGGAGGGACACTTATGGACATGGTTTAGTGGTGAACTCAGCAGTACTGGGTTAATGGTTGGACTCAATGATCTTAGAGGCCTTTTCCAACCTTAATGACTCTAGAGTTTCTTTCTCCAGTTAGTATTTATCTTGCAGTGGAAGATCTGGTTATCCAACTGATTATAGCACTACTGCTCCAGGATGCTATTCTTCATTGTCCTGGACTAAATTTGGCTAGGTTCAGTGGAGTTTTTATTTTCCCTGCCAAAGCACTACCACTCTATCTCTCTCCTCTTCATCAGATCAGTACCCTCTGGATTATTATGAACTCATGCTTCTCATCAATGTCTATCAAGAGCCCAGGGGTTTTATTAAAGTATGTCCCATCAACTCCCAGCAGAGATTCCCAATCCTTTCATACAGCTAATTTGGAAGAGCCAGACTCAAAAGGCTTCTGTACTGTAATAAACCAATATTTTTAGAGACAGTTGTAACTTAATGTACCCATTTGGCTGCCTGTCACTGTTTCCCATGTTGAAACCATCTTGAGATCCACAAACCTACTTCAGTGCTAGAGCTGCTGGTAGATGGGAATAAAGGGAGTTTTGTTTTCTTTCTCTTTTCTCAGGTGTGTTAGCTAACAGGTTTTAGATTCCTGTTATCAGCAGGATAAATTGTAGTTTAATATGGCTTAGTTGGCTCACTCCTAGAACTCATGTACACTTCATAAGACAAATTAAAACATTACTTGCTAAGCCTGCACCAGAATATATAATATAGTAGTTAAAACGAGTTAGCTAACACATTTTTGAGAAAAATGCCACTTCTACTCAAGCCAAGACATTCTGTTAATGAGCTGAATATTCTTTCTAGCTCTTTCTGCAGCAAAGGAAAAAGAGTTTTTACATTGTCCAGACCTCTGGCATGGGCTCATACAATAGGAGGGGCAAGAAGGCTGGCCCATGGGACTGTGTGAGGAGCTGGAGCGCACCCCTGCCCTGCAGGGCTGTGTGCTGGCCCATGGCTGAGTCCCTGATGGCAGCTGAGCCTCACAGAAGGATGGAAACAGGGCTGGGTGCCTTTGGCTGGAGCCCTGCCACACATGGGACCATGCTGGCTGCAAGGCAACTCTCCCACTAATCAGGCTGACCCTTTGACTGGAACACCGAGAGAAGCTGAGGCACAGCACTGTAAAAGCACCTCAAGAGGAGAGTGATGGCCAGGGAATATTAGGATAGCGGGTCCTCCATTAAATGAGTGAAACATGAGAGGTCTGGTTGTCAAACCTGATGACAGTGCCTGATCTGATGTATGCTGAAATTACTAGAAAGATGCCATGACCTGCCTTGGTGAAAGTGGCAGTGACTGTAAGGAACCCAGTTTGGATGCCTTATGTCAGACCTGTTCCCCCAACAGCCAGAAAGCTTGATTTCTGGAAACCTTGAACTATGAAACCAGACCTTATTATCTTCTGCCGTTTCTACTTCTCACCAGCATCTTGAGATTCCCCCCAAACCCATAAGTCCAAGTGACCTCTGCATTGCTTGAGCTTCCCTCAATAAAATGTGTTTGTTTGCAGGTTTTTATGTCTGGTGAAAGGGCCCTTGGTATTTTCATCACTTTGTACTATTTTACTTCAGGGTTGGTCTGTTGTTTTTTTGGCTATATTTACAAATTCCAGCAAGCTATCCTTAAGAGAAAGGTGCTTTTTACAAGTCTCCCATTCAGCATTCATGGCACAAATCATGGAAATTCCTTTAGGCTATTCGGGTGCCAGACTCTGTGCCTACCACTTTTATGCATGCTTAATAAAATGGATCTATTTTCTTATGACCAAACTATCTTGGTTTCAATCACATCAGCGATGAAATACAATTGCATTAGTAATCCCATATGTGCAGTGCTTGATCTGTTTCTCTTTGTTTCTTTAGGATCTTTCCCTGCCTTGATGAGGAACTTTTTTCTTTTCTCTTCAGCTGCTCTTTTCTCCCTTTTTAGACTTTTTCCTGCTGCTTCTCCCTCCTTCTTTTCCCCTCCCCCTTTTACACTTAACCTTCTGTTTCTCCTAGTGTCCTGGCAGGAAGGATATAATGCAATCGCTGCTATACAGTGACAAAAGTAAATATGTAGCTCTAAGTGCAACAGGGTCGAACAGCCTTTTTGCAATATGATACTGCATAATCTGCTTCCCTTCTAGAGATAGTTGCTTGAATGTTAAAGAGTTGTAGCTCCACTGCTTTTACAACTCAATAGTTTTTAACTGTACTTTTCCTTTGCTTTGCATAAAGCAATTCTTTTACTGGGGCTGGTTCTGAAGCTATCTTCCAGACTAAATCTGATGCAGGAATAAAAGGCATGGGTTTGTGTTTCGGATGATTTGCTCATCTTTTGAATATCCGTATGTTTTTCCACAAGTAGGAGGAGAAAGGAAAGCTGGATAATTTATGTGTGGCAAAGCTACACACACACACAGAGACACAGAAAGGCTTCTAATGCTAAATCCTTATGACTAAGCACCCAACACAGTAAGCATTCTCTTTAAACAACTGCTGGTGGTATGTGAGCTTTTTAACTTCCCCAAAAAAAATAATAAAGGGTAAAAATTTTCGAAAGCGCTTTTTTTTCTACATTCCATTGAAAATAAATGGGAATTTTGCATGTCAAATTCCCTGTCACTTGTGAAAAAATAGCAATACTCTGTGGTGCCACTGAAATGTATTTTATGTGTCTCCAACGAAGGAGTGCCTTTAATGTGCAACTAGAAATTTAAATGATGGGTTAGCTATTTTACATAACCAGTTAAATAGGACTAGTTTAATTACCTGCTTTACAGAAACAGATGCTTTTTAATACCAGTGAATTTCAAGCATTAAGGGTACATGATGACTGGTTCAAATTCACCTGGGCCAGGGGACAGGATGTGGGTCTGGATACATTTTTTTTGGCTGTAAACTGCCTTCCAAGATCATCTTCTGTACACTGGTGCATCCCCCACACCACAGTTCACTGTCACCCTGAGCTGTGCTGATACAACTGTCTGGGAGGCTGCACTGTATACTCATCATTAAAAATCAGCCTCTAAAACCCTCATGTTCTCTCATTTCCTTGACCATTTTATAGCACAGTCTCACGGTTTTATTGGCACATATCAGAAAGAGATAAACAGGAATTTAAGAACAGGAAAACTGGGACTGGCAACATCTTTAGTCTCCTTCTCAGTCAAATAAAATGTAAACCGTGGAACCACACGCTGAAGTCACAAATGCATCATTACTCTTCCAGCAGCAGTACTAAAGAGGCCCTCCTCCCAGGTTTCAATTACTGTCTCTTTGCTGCTCCTTCAATTTGCCAGGCTGCTTGGTCACAGAGATCAACCAGCTAATCTAGGTTTCAAATGTATAAATAAAGAAATTATATATTGTATGTATAAATAAACAAAACAAAGAAATATTTATTTTTTTATGTTTATATTAATAAATATTTATAAATTTATTTATAAATAAAATAAAGAAAAATGGATGAATAAAATACAAGTAAATGATAGAAAGTAAAATATAAATAAGTATACAGATTTTACTGACTTCCACTGTGTTTTTTTCCCCTCAGATCTAGAAAATGATTGGGAAGGGGAAACAGGAGTGGCTAAGCCAGCATTACTAGTAAAACATAAATCTTCATAAAAGTCACTAATGACAATTCATATTGATTACAATGGTACCAGTTGAATTCCTGCATTTTGCAACCTTTGCAATACATTCCTGGGAACAGTGGTAGAAAGAAGAGTTGTGAGGTAGGGGAGCTAGAACTGAAGGGTTGGGAAGCAGAACCCTGAGATTTCCTATGAGGTTTCTTTGGGTTTTATATTTAAAGGGAATATCTTTTCTGAAATGCAACCATCGAAACTACTTCTACTATTCAGGAAGCATCTGAATTTTCATGACAAGAAGTGAGGTAATGTCTTAAAACAAAATAAATGTAAAGCAGCTTAGAGTTTCAGCAGTTTCTTTCTCTGAAGATGACACTGCACGCTGAAGTGTATCAAGTGCTGAGGAAGACAAACATTTTAGTCCATGTTGATTTGCACAGATTTAACAGCTGCAGCTGTGTACCACATCTACAGAGGGTCACACATACCAGAGAATAAAGCAAAAAATTATAATCCCACCAGAAAACAGAATAGATCCAAATTCTGCACTAATGAAAGTGACACCAAATAACTCTCACCTAGTAAGCTAAAGATGAAACCTTATAGCCATGAACCTAATTTATGAGCTAAGAGTGTCTCCTCAAAGTTCATATTTCTGTGACACTGCTTTTGTGAAACACAAGACATGCATTGTGTAAGTAGGATTAGACCTAGAGCCTTATTTCAGCAGATTCATAGTTTTAAGTAATATGGAGCTGTTTCAAAGTTCAGGCCCATAGAAGTCCTACAAAAAATGTAATCAGATGCAGATGCTAAAATTTTCAATGTTAAATCTTTTGTTATCAACTCTGAGAGGAGCCTTAAGTATTACAAACAAGCATGATAAAATAATAAAAGCCACAGCTCTTGAATTCACATGGCACTGTGAAGCTCCCATTTGGCAGTAAAGGTATTTGCTATCCATCCTGGTTGAGAAGAAAAAAATCTTGAAAATGGACTACAAAGAATGCAGCATCAGCAAACAAAACATGTTATGGAAAACAGAACTAGTTCTTGTTCAAATTTGGTTTAATCTCAAAATTCTTAAACTAATCTCTGTATTTTGTTGATTCATGGATTTTGGACAGATGGAGTTGGAAATGCCTAGTCTGGCACCAAAATCTTGTTTAAAAAAAACCCTCAAAACACTACTAAGGTTTGATCTGAGGATCTTCTAGATATCCACAAAACTGTAGACATTGAGCTTTCTCTCTGGTGTGCCATTTATTTAGATGCTTAAGTTTTCAAGAACCATTTCAAGAACCAGTGTAAGGCAACTAAACTGCAAATACTGGCTATAGGTAGCATAACACCTATAGGTGTTTCCCACCAGTAGGATGGGAAAGAATGGAAATTTTATGCAGTTTTTCATTATATATATTTTAATTAATCTGATATATATTTGATTTATTTTAGATATATCCTCTTTCAAATGCAGCCACAAAAGCCACAAGGTGTGTTATGCAATGAAACAGAGGCTGGAAAGAGAGAGGTGAATACAAAAATTATTTTGTGTGACAAAATAACAATTGGAAAAGGAATAATGTGATACAGCAGGTTCTCTGAGACTGAAACTTTTTCTGTGTCACAGACCCAGCATGTTGTAGCTGCTACCCAGGAACAAATGAGGGAAAAGCAGAAACAACCAAGTAGGGAGGTAAGACACTTCAGGCTTGCAAAGACTGTCAATCTACAAAACAAAGCAACAGTGGTTAGTGCAGTACTGGAGGAGTGGATCAGAGCCAGGGCTGGGGCCAGCCCCAGGGAGCAAGAGCAGTGCTTGTAGCAATGGCACAGGAGATCAGGGAATGGGGATGTGTCCCAGCAGCAGCAGGTGAAGAGCCTCCTAAGTGCAGAAGAAACTGAGATGAAGTGAAAAATGAATGAGTGAAGATAGTGTTGGCACTTAAAACAACAGAGACTTTCAAAGGTATAGAAGTAGTATAAAGTGTACAGAGGAAAAACATATAAGAGGGTTCTTATCTCTGTTTCTGGAACAACCAGAGCTGTCTGGGTGTCATGTTTCTAAAGCCTTCAAGTCTAAAAAAAAAAAAAAAATACATTGAAAAACAGAGAAGAAAGGACTTTATCATGGACAAGAAGTGACTTCTATTTATTATTTAATTTTAGTTTTAAAGTGTTTGATTCCACTGCAGTGATTGGAGCTGTGGGCTTACGACCTGAATTCTGTAAGCAATGATCAGTGAGTAGCTTTGTACAGTATCCTGTTCTGAAACACTGGAATCCACAGCAGTAATTCCATGTTTTTTTAAGGAACAACTAATTTTATAGGTAAGGTACTTTTTCAGAAGCAGAACAATGTGTGTGCATGTGGGTGTGTAGAGGTGCTCATCATCTAATCTTGCAGCAATGTTTTGCAAATGTACCACACCTCAGTTATTGAATATGCAAACTTGAAAAGGGCCACCTTCTTTTTTCACCATATGCTCAAGCAGTGAGTAAGAGAAACACATCTAAACAAGGTGGAAGAAATGTCACTTAGAAATATCACCTGCCAGCACACTACAGAAGGAAAGAGAAGGGGAAAGAAAGATAAGAAATAAGAGACAGTGTAAGCAAATAAAAAACTTACTTGAAAAATAAAGAGATGAAGAAAGGTACTAAATAAATCTATGTACTACAAAGCAAGTTAATACGACTCCTGAGGAGCTTTATTTACATGGTTGGCCTTTACATGCCAGCTAATCCTTCTAGACACTGACCTTGTCAGCAGTGTTTGTGTACTTTGAATAAGAACACAGACTGTTCTTTTAAATAATATCTCCAGCATGGCTAGATGAGAGTTTTGCATGAGCATTACACACATAAATGGCCCAGGGCACGTTCCCCTTCCCACAGTGGGGGTACCAGCCCCCTGCGTTCCTGCTGCAATACAAACAAGCCCCCTCTGACTCCAGAGGGCTGCGGCACTGCAGCACAGCTTTTGGCTCTTGGGTCATGGTGCCAGAGAGTATAGATACCAAAACAGGCTGTGCAGCAAAGAACTCCTGTCTCAGGCAGCTGGAATAAAATTACACCTGGGAGTGTGCTGCAGACATGTTTTCACAAAGCATGCTACAACTCAAATATTCCTGCGTGTTGGAGACAGCCAGGACAACTGCAGCAGAAGCTCAAATCTGAACTCCCATGTGATACAAGCCAAAGAAGGCTCCATAATACCCTTTTCCTCTAACCTGATCAGGAATAAAGCTTTGAGTTTAGCAAATCAATTTCAAAGCGCAAGTACTGTAATAATAAAACAAATCAAACCAAACCAAAACCCCAACAAACCAGAAGAGCTGTTTATTACCAATTAAATGTTTTTCAAACTAATACTGAAGCAGAAATCCAGGTAGAAGAAAGAAAGACCTTGATGTTTGAAAAATTAAAGATGCTCTAGTGAGTAAGCAAGCACTGCACAAAATGCCTTATACAGACATTCACAAATGTTAGGAAAAAATGCCAATAAATTGACTTTCAGGGCTCTCAAAAATTTACTCTGACAGAACAATATCAACCAACAAAGCCTTGTTTCATTAAAAGGTAATAAGCTACAGCACATGGAGCATTTCAGGTACAAAGTTACTTCTGCTGTTCATGGAATAATATACAAAAGTCCACATTGTGTGAGTGCCTATCCACAGTCAGTGCTGCTGCTTGACCATAGTTTAATTTTATGTTTAAATAAGCTGAGACCACCACAAGTTTAGCATATCCCAGGCAAATGTGCAAAAACACAGTTATGATCTGCAACGTGTTTTCTCTCAAGTATGAAAATGTGCAAGGGGTAGCCTCAGATCAATTATTATTTTTCCAGCAAATTATTTCCTCTATGATAACTACTAAAAGTAGAAAGACTAATTTTAGCTGGAAAGTTCACAGAATCTTACAAAATCAGAGCCACAGTCAAAGCTAATTTGAGGCAGAAAGTTAAAACACTGTCAAAATATAAATGTTTTCTTCAGCTGATTCATTAGTTTGCATATCATAACAAGGACTTTGTGTTCTTGGGTAAGGTTAGTGCCTCGAGGACATCCTGCAGATGTGTGCATTCCCAGTCTGAGTTTCTTTAATTTGTTATGCAAACATCAATTCTTTTTAAATACTGCAAAAAAGGAGGACTTTTTATTGCCACTAAAACCCATCAGCATTAAAAATAGCTGTTCTTGCGATGCTGCTTTTTAGGAGGAAGGAGGACACCACATTCTAAACAGATGTTTACTCGTTAATGAATGGTTTAGTTATCATTAGGAGATGTCTAATTGGCAGACAAACCCTGACACATCTAGCAAGTGAACTTGGTAAATTCTGCTCCAAGCCAGGAGGCCTGGCATTTTTTGACACATTAACTATTTTTCTCCTCAAGGAAACTGAACTTTGAAAACCCTAAAGAGCCTAAAAGCAGAAAAGTCTGAGGCTGGCTTTATATTTTTACTTTTTCCCTTTTCCTTGTGCACATGTATTTTAAAGGTATGGAACAAGGACAGAACTAGCAGCGGAGGGCTGTGTTTTGGCAGAGCTCAGAAAGGATGAAATTTGGGATTTTTTGCCTTAGAGTGGCAGCTCCCCTGCAAGCAACGCAGTGCCCAGCTGTGCTTTGGATTAAGCAAAACGATTTTGGTGGTCAGCTGGTCCGTGTTATTTTACCCAGGCTGTCCCGCCGTGGGTTTTTTGTTTCCCTGAGCCAGGTGGGAGGACAGGGGTGAGCAGACAGGCACCCGGGGGGCTGCAAGATGTGCCTCAGGAGGCTCCCACCCCAGCCATCCGATTCCCTGGCCCCTCTCTCCCTTAAAACCCAGCCTCTGGCTTGCTGGGGTTCACCCACATCTCCCCAGCACCCCTTCAAGGCCCCCAGTAGGTGAGAGACAGAGAAAGAGGGGCAAGGATTTATGTGGTTGTCTGTGGGGGGTTGATTTGAGCCAAATGCTCTTACTCTGCTTTGAGTGATGATGGAAGGGGATTTTTTTGGCTTTTTGTTGAGGTGCATGAGATGTGGTCCCCACCTAGGATTTAGTTTCAGATCAGCAGGATGGACCAGGAGACTGAACCCAGTGAGGTTCCAGGGGCTTCTGGATGGTTTTGGGAGCGCTGAGAGCCATTGGTCTGTGGGGTCCTGATCCCTTTTCCCAGCCCACATGAAGAAGAGAACAAAGACAGTTTGGCTCTCTCAGGGATTAATATTGTGTCATTTGATGCTGAGCTCCTCAATGTGACTGAGGGACCCTGATCAAGTGCCCTGAGGGCAGGACCTTGTTCTCTAAGCTCTGACTTCAGTGCACCTCTGCCACCTGCTCATGTACCAGTGAAAACCAGGAAGACTCTTCCTTCCCACCTGGGTGCTGCGAGCCATACTGATCTTGTAGGCCTCATCCAGAGGGTTTCCAGGCCTCCAGATAATTTGCCATGAAAATAAAAAGAACGCACAGGGGCTGCCAGGCTTTCTGCTTCCAAGATAGCCAAGCCTGAAACACCAGGTGCTGGTTGGTGCAGGGCTGTCCTGCCCTATCAGCCCTGCCAGATACGAGCACAATCAGCTGAGGAGGGAGCAGTGGAGAAGGCAAACAGTCCACACACCCAGCCCTGACCCCTGTAATCTCTTTCTCTTTCTCCTTTTGTTCTGTGTTCTTATGGACATTTCCTTGCAGAGGTGAGTGAAGCAGTGGTGCTGCAGTAAGCAGATGTTGGAAGGGTCCTGACAGGAGTTTGACAGGAGGAGTCCATCTGGCATTAATGGCAGATCTGAAGAAAGAGGGTGGATGCAACAAAAGAGTACAGTGGTGCTTTAAGAGGCCATAGTGCGTTGCTGTATGGGGCATATTCCTGCCTCAAGACCCACAAGTGGAACAATCCCATTATAGTACAACCTGACTTGCCACATGAACATGAAAGATTTAATTTCACTGATTCATTTCATATATTTCATTATATTTTAAGGATAGAGCTGTTAAATTTTGTTGTAATACTCCAATTTTATAACAGGGGTCTTCTATGTCAAGCAAAAAGTGTCAAGCAGATTCTAAAGACAGATAGCATTCTGCCCTGTTTATGGCACCTTATAATGACTCCCTGATCAGTGAATACTGTCCCAGTGAGATCTACTTAGTTTTGGAGTCAGTGAACAGAGACAGGAAAAAGCATGCACTGAGCCAGCCATACACCAATGAGCCCAGCTAAATCCTATATAAGTAACACACAGAGATAAAAGATAAAGTAATTAATCATTAAAGAATGATGAATTATGATGAATTATTCACTGTTATCTTTTTGTCTTCCCCCCTGTTTCCTGGAAATGCAATTGCAGAAATAAAGTGTTTTACCCAAATTCCATGATTTTTTGCATGATGGAACTAGATGACCTTCCAGGTCTCCTTCCAACCCATTCTATGTTTCAGCGGTCTGTGCTGTACTCTGGGCTCTGGGTGTGATGTGACACCAAGATGGTCATCAATACATGCAGCTCACACTGGCTGCAGTTGCTCTTCCAAAGCAGTTTATGAAATTGTGAATAGCTGGAACACAAAAGCCTTCTGGAAAGTCTTATCATCTCACCTTAGTCTATTAAGTGGATATAGTGACAGGTGTACATATATATGTACACTTATGTATAGTGGTGCTACTGTCGCTGAGTAGCATACTATGTTTAGGAATTGATTTCCACTTCACTTCTCATGAAAACTTCGAATAATTGCAGTTCTTATTAATTTCTGAGACAATTTTGGTTAACACGAGGTGAATTTTTCATTAAGTCAAATTTAAATCTCATTCATATGAAGGATTTGAAAGTTGGAATAAGAAATAAGGGTAGAAGGCAAGCTTAATATCACTAAATCTGGTGAGTAAAGAACTTCTACATGAGGCTGGTTAGCTGGCTATTTCAAAAAAGTCTGAATTAATAAGGACAGGCAGACCATATTATAGCCTTACCATAACAATTGACCAAAATGCTGGTCTTCTAAAATTTTGTACCTAAATGCAAGAGAAGTAGAGGATTCTTATAAACATTTAAAAAGGAAGACTTCCCATATTTTTTTTCCTAACTCAAGCATGTACTCAAACAGCTATTCTTTTGCATTGTGATTAATTAGTAATATTCTTCCAGTGCTGAAACAATCAAAAAATTTTAGGATTCTCTGGACATAGCACAGCAGATAGAGTGCAGACTTGCAGTTCATAAGACTGATCCTAATCTAATAAGGCATAAATAGGAATTTGGCCCTTACCAATGTCACCCAGCAGTACCCTTCCTCTGCCACAGAGACCCCAGCACTGGGATGCTTGCACCCTTCTTCCATGGTGGATCAATGGTGTTCCACAACACAGACCAGCTGCTTTCTCTGTCTGAAAAGTTTTTCTTTAGGGCATGGGGCTCTCAAGTCACTGGCATAATCAGAATGACTCCAACTGCATCTTACAAGAAACCTTATCCTTCATATTCTTCTTCTGACAGTTGATAATTGGTCTTTTAAAATGCAGAGTCATTCTCCAGTCTGTGCCTTAGAGTGCCAAAGAGTCTCCTGGGCTGGGAGCTCCCATTGCTCCACTGCTGTTCCGTTGATGTGTCTCTGGGAATCAGCATGCCGAGCTCTTTCAAGCTTGAGCTCACAAACATATTTTCATGAGAGAAGGGAACAATGGCTGTCTTCCAGTGAAGATTAAATGCTTTGAGGAGGATCATGTTATAAAAGCTGTAGATATATTAGGTATTTTCCTCTCTCATTTCCTTCCCTCAAGATACAAAGATCCAAGAAAGGAACATATCATATGCTACTGGAAATAATTTTAAAACATCAGGACAAGACAGCGGTGAGTCAAAGTATTCAGTAGATGTTCTGCAGTGCTGCACAGCTGATTTAGAAATAAAACCCAATGTACACATTTTCTAGCTATATACAGAGGTAGAAGCAGAGCTTCAAGATAGTCACAGCTCAATACTTCTAGGCTCAGATGGAAAAAAACCTTCTTTCTTTCCATAAAAACTATGTTCCAAATTTTTTTCCTTCCCATGGGAAGTGAGTTACAATACTATATTGTAACAGGTTAGTGTTAAAGCCAGGTAATGACAGTGCAAAGGCAATTTTCCTCTAAGAAATACCATCCCCTGCATCTCTGTGAAACTACATTATCCAAGGGACACAAACTCTGATAGTAATATACTGTCATTTAATTCAAGAAGGGTCTGATGGGCATGACACAACCCCCATCATAGTCTTTCCTATTAATACAAGATATTGCTTTGAGAAAAACACTTACTGCAGCATTTTGAACCCTGTCTGTATTATTTTAAGGCAAGACAGAGTATGATTGTCTTTCAGTTAATGATGTGACAGGGGGTGGCTTTTTGCCAGGGTTAGGTTAGACTCCTTTTAAGTTGGAGCCTTTAAGATCCACCTGGACAAGCAATAATTAAAGGGAATAGCAAATTAAGTGTATTCGGAAGGGGAAATGATTTACTAACCAAGGGGAGAAATAATTTATTAGAAAAGAAAACTTTCCCTTTAAGCTGAGAGAGTCAAATTACCTCTTTCACAAATCATCTGCTCTGCTGTTGGTAACTCAATTTTCAGCTCTTTCTGCTCCACAGAAACCCTCCTGACCCACAAGTCTGCAGCTACTTCTTTCCCTGGGGCACTGTTCTCTGGCATACTGGGCCCACCTGACACATGCTTTCTGTTCCAGCTCAAGAAGACTTTCATTTTCTCTGCAAAAATTTTGGGACATGGTTGAGAGATGGAGAAGAAAGCTGGGGCAAGCATTTTTGGACAGAATACATGCTCTCCAAAGACAGAAGTAGTGAAAGAAACCTAGATAGAGCAGTGATAGAGAGTACTTCCTTGAGGCTCCTGTTCATGCACCAAGCCAAAAATATAGAGTCTAAGTCAACTGACTGAAACTGGAAAGCAAGAATTCAGAAATCAAATGGGGGCAGGCTGTCATACTTTTCTAGCAGATGAGTAAGCAAGACCAATATTTGAGTCATCGCAATTGCTGTTTATTTCTTTTAAAACATTTCTTCTTTAACATATTATTGGATCTCTGCACCATGGTTACAAGTGAGACCCCAACATCCATAACAATTAATAACCCCCACATTTTTTAAAATTCATCCACAGTGGCACAACATAGCATGCAATTATAAACACAAAACAGATGCAACACCCTCTTCTCTATAGTCAGCGAAGATTGCAATCTGCAAAACCATGGAAATTTGTGTCCTTGATTTAATGGTTTAAAATGCAGGAAAGCTGTTTACATTCACTGTCAAAATGTTTGCATTACATATGCTCACTGCCCCTGTAGTGGAAATATTTTTCCACTAACATTGCAGAATAAGCACAAAATGAAGATGCACCACTCTTACTAACAAAATGCTGGCATAATGCAGTTTCACCTCTGCTAAAACATTTGTTAGTGACTCATCACACTACGTTATTTGTTCCCTGTACCTTGAATAGACTTCCTGAGAAATTTAGTGTTATGCACATATTTTCAACACTCCACTGATTAGATAGCCTGCTGTACAATACTAGAGACACTGTTTTCATGTCCTAAAAGCATTAGTAATATGGATCATTTTTTAAGCCTTTGATTGCAAACTTTAGATTACTCAGCTAAATATGGAAAAGGTACAGACACCTTCCCTGACACACATTTAGGAGCAAGTAGGTAAGATGGAAATTTTAATTTCTATCTTCAATTAAAAGATGATGATGTTTTTCAAGACTGTACTCTAAAATCAGTCTGTACTCTAAAATTTAGGAATGCAAATCCCAAGGAGAGTCTGTGGCATTTTTTTAAATCTCCGGCTAAGATATCAGTGGACATACATTGAAGACATATAATACTCTGCTTTCAGAAAGTCTTTTAAATGCATATCTGAACACATAGACATAGTGTTGATAATGTTTATGTTAATAGCTATGAAACCCAGAGTTTCTCATAAGTCTGCAAAAATTTATTTAATTCACATTGACACTGTACAGACTTGCCTATATTTTTCCATGTTTTCCTCAGTTTCTGTAGGACTATTCCCAAGATAAAGCCCATACCCAAAATCAAGGTAATAGTGTTTTATACTAGCTGTAGAGCGTGATTCAGACACTGTTATTATGTGCCTGATGGCAAATAATTTCTCTCTCTAGATAAGCAATTAGTGTACCAGTACAATAAAAAAGGCAGGTATATTCCATGCAAATCATATCAGATTCATTTATTTTTGTTAACTATCCTATAGCAGGATTTGCTGGTATGTTTGATTCATCTTATGCAACTAAATTAAATGTATGAAATACATATCAATTATGAAATATTATGCAACAGTTTTCCACTGTTGAACATTATGGAGAAAACTACATTATTTAGTCAAATGCACATTGTGAAGGATTTTTTTGAAGTTTTTTTTGCTTAGCTTTTTTTACTGTGTGGTTTCTTTGCTTGTAAAGAAACAGAAGATGACTTACATCTGAGCATGTTGAGTGAATTCTGCAGATATTTTGGCTGCACTTAAGGTTTCTCCTGACTATATTAAAAAAGTTTGTTGTCAAGAATATTTACTAACACGCTCTCAAGCCGCCATCCTGCAGCCAACCAGCATCTGTTAACAACAATTTGCCTTTGGTTAAATACAAAAAAATTAAGCAAACAGTAATTTTTTCTAGTTTAGGCAAATACTGCTTGACTGGAAGAATATTTCCCTACCTGGTTCGACATTGTAAAAACAGGGTCTTCTGCCCTCAGCTTCAAAAATTTGCATATAATTTTAGGAACTTGATTGTAATGCCACAACAATCTGGCATTACAACATGTCTAAAATATATTATCTCCATCAGTCAAAGTACAAGATGGCTAGGATAAGGGAATGGTTGTTATCCACACATGGACGGCAACATGGATTTCTTCCACAGCTCTGTTTAACAGGAATGAATCAGGCTTTCTGTCTTTACAACTGGGCATCCACAGTGTGTGTTTTCACTGTGAACAGATTCAGTTAACAACTCTAATCTGTTCCTTGTGGGGTAGAACAGAATATTTTGGAGACTTTTATACTCCATTTCTGAGGATGTCTAAACAATGTTCAAACACATACATATGCAAAAAATGCTTTTTTCTCCTGTTTGCTGCTGCTCACACTACATGAAGATGGCATACATGTATTGAAACAAACGTGACTCATATTTGAATTACACGTACACTCCGAGTAACGTATTCTAACATGCTAAAAATGCATGGGGACAAACGTACTGAAATCGATCTTCAGCTGCTCAAAATACAAGTCAGTTTTTTTACATCCAAGTGAGCTATTCTCTGACCTGACTGCCTTGTGGCATTGCTGGTGGAACAGACTGTGGTGTTTCCAGAGTGTTTCTGTTTTGCCTGTATTCAATCATTCAAGTCACTCTCTGAAAGAGAAAATACTTTTTTTAAAAAAATTATTCACTCATTTCTCATACTGAGGTGTCCTAAATTATAGTATAAGCCTGGGATTGCTAATTTAATTTTAGGCAAATCACCTTCTGACAGATCACAAACAGCCCTTTTCAGACAGCATTTGCCTATTTTCTATTTGCTGCATTTATTTACTCAAAGCTTTTCCCCTTAAATATTGGAAGATGCAGGGGTACAGTTAAAGAACATGGGTAATGTCTAAAGTGGCCTGCACAAAAAGTCTAAGATGAAAGCTAATTGGTTTGCAATTTTGCTGTGAATTCAAAACTCAGAGTAGGGTCACTAATTCTGTGGCCTTTCAACTCCTCTCAAGGTGATTTATGGGTTTGTGCTGAAACACCATAGCAGACTTAATGGTTTTGCATGGTTGAAGCATGAAATAAGGTGTAACCTGAGTGTTTCCACTGGATGTAAGTTTGTGTTTGGGAAACTTTTTGAGTCCAAAATTTCAGCCAAATTGCTACATTGTAAAACTTATACTCACATGAGAACTTGGGGGGAGGGGGGAGAAATCTAATTAATGTTTGCAAATTATACAAAATGCAAATGATACAAACTCATCAACATCAAAACACTTAGATTCACGCTATTTTTATTTGATTGGCCATTGTAAAAGTAATCAAAAGCATCCAAGTCAGAGTCCTTGCATTATAGTGACATGGAAACTAGTTCAGTTGTTATCTACAGCTTGATGGTTCAGAACATTCCTTACAGGGAGTGTAGGAAGTTCAAGAACTTTCTGATCTAAAACCCCATTTCCTTTTCCCTAAGTCCTCTAGAACACTGAAGGCTGCCATGGTCACCTTCCAGAGTTCAGCTACATAAACTTTGGAGATCTTTAAGTTTTGACTGCTATTCATTCAGCTGCATGAAGCTGCAGGCTGCGAACTGCATCCTAAATACAAGAGGGAAACAGCATTTGAGATTTCAGTTAGCTTTAGAATATAGAAAACCTTTCCAATCCCTAGCTGGAGTTCATTCACAGCTGCAAACCCCAGGAATATGCTAGGAAAATACTCACTGTGAGGTGCTCCAACAGTTACCACAGTAAGACCAAGACCTTTTGTTAGTTTTGTTTGCCTGTCAGGCTGTTCTCAGCTTTTACCTAAGCAAAAAAATCTTTTAAAGCTCTCACTTGGAGATTAGTAAGTCTCATGTAGCCCTAGTCTCACCCATTTCGAATCCTTCCCTCCTTCCCATGATTCTCAAATACAAGACTTTGCAAGAAAAACAAAGAAAGTAGCAAACTCAAATTCAGTTGAGTTTTGGGGCTACAGAGCTCAACTTAATTTCCTTGGTAACTTCATATAAATCCTTTTTTGTAGTCACAAAATTCTGTGATATTTAAGTACTTGCATATCCCAGAGGACTTTATGTACAAGGTCCTGCAGGCAGCATTTGAGAACAATATTTTTCCTTCTTTCATTGCAAGTACAGAGGAAAAAGGTTGCTTTCAGATCTCTATCCAGCAGAGCTCTCCTCAAAACTACAACAGAAAAACTTTTCCAACTGATTTTTCCTTCTCTGTCAGCCTAGTTTATATGTGGCCAATATTGCATTTCTTAGCAAACCATAACATGCAATTCCCCTGTAAGCTAATGAGGAAGAAAATTTTATGAATTTCATATGCTTAAGTACATTCGTAAATAAAAATCCATTTGTAATGCTCAGACAGATTTCTTGCTGAGAGGTTTTTATGCTGTAATGCAATTTTTAGTTACCCTTGGAAGTTGGAGCTTGTTAAAATCCTTATAATTTACTGAGTCCAGACTATAATCAAACTCTAGCCATAATGGTCCTTCATTGGTTCAATATATGAAGAATTAAGTCCTTAAAATAAAAATTCCCTTCCCTTTCTCTCATCAAAAAAAATTTAAGTTGACATAAGCAACCCAGCATTTTATAAAAGAGATTCTGATTTGTATGATCTGGGGATCATACAAATAGCACATGGAGAGCTAGTAAAGATAAAGGCTATATGTGTTTTAAAAAATGAGGGACAAGAAAGAAACAAACATATATTTAAAGATGTAACTGTATTTATTTACTTGATAGTTCTGCTGTAAATGTTCTCCCTTGCACTCTACATAGCAACAACCCGAGCCTTCTCCCTTCTGTCAAGATGGTATCCAAGTGACAAGCAGAACTTTAGAATTAATAAAAATTAGATAGGGACCTAATTTAACTGTCTCACTTTTGCCAGCTAAAATAATTTCCTTCCAGAGCAGAGTGGTTGTGATGGATTAACTTTTCTCTAATGAAGGTGGAAACTGTATCCAAAGGGAAATAAAGAAAAATTTACTATTCTGATGCTTGTGCATGAAATTAAAAACAGTGATGTGAATTATTGATCTGACCTGTTAATAGAAAATGTAAATTTTTTTCAGAAGAGTATTTCTGGGGAAAAAAAAAAAAAAAAAAAAAAAAAAAAAAAAAAAAAAAACCAGCCAAAATTTCCCTTCTTTACTGATATCTTTTGAAATGTGAAATGTTCATTGCAAGGATAAATTGATCCCAACCCCAACTTTATGGGTGCAGGGGATTTGGGAAACACAAAGTAGCTGGCAGGATGGGGACCTCTGTCTGAACTGCAGAACAACTTTTTCTGGTGAGGTTTACCAGTTTGATTTTCAGGCTTGATATCAATTAACTCACTTAATGCTGCTTCAATTCTTTCCCCACTTATTAGCAGGATTCAGGATGGCTTCAAGCACTTGGTGGGACACGCAGACACACAAACACACACGCAAACATTAGTATATGGGTGTGTTTCTTTGAGAGGTGTAGGTAGAGATATGCCAGTTTCTATGGTAACAACAAGACTTTTTCATTAGTAACAGAAAAATAGGTGTTGAGATAACCTCTTAGAAACTGTCAGGGCTTAAGTTATTTCCAGTGCCAGATGCTGCTTTCAATGAGTACACATTTCATTTGTAAATAATGGTACAACCTTCTTTAGGAGTTAAACACTTTGCAGGTGTGTAACAGGTATGTGTTAGGGAAAAAATGCTGCAATGCATCAGAGGAAAAACATTCTGCAAGGAAAGAGTTCTGCTTGCTGTGGGATTCTCATGGTATTATTTTTGTAACATGGTGATTAATATGTCATTCATCAAAAGAACTCACTGCCAAATTGAAACATTAAGGAAAGTTCAAGCAAACATAATGAAGCTGCATCTTGATTCCTGGCTATTTTTTTAAAATTTTAATTTAACATTAAGAAATCCTGCTTTTGGCAGGTTAATAGCATGTTATTTTCATTATTTATAGTTAAGCCTGACATTTCCTAGGCAAAATAATATGACCAGGCAAGGCTTCTGTGTGCTGCCTGAAATGGGTAGAGGAGTTCTCCATAGGGGAAAATCCCAGCTGGGACAATACTCCCAGTTAGAGGAAAAACCAAGAAATGGTTCATGTGTACATCCTTTTTCACAGAAGCTCACATTTTCAACCAGCTTTACAACTGGTGTAGAAGGTCCTGTTTCCACAGCCCACAGAATCAGTAGGAAAATGGGCATGTTGAGACAGAGGAGGGAGTGGTTGCAGCACTCTGTATTCTCTATATTGTGGGTTGCATGTCCCTCATAAATCGGGTCAGTCCTTTCTATCAACTCTAATTCATGTAAGCAGGGCACGCTTGGGTTCAAAGCAGCCCAGGAATGACAGATAGGATGATGACTTAGTGGTTTTCCTGGGCTTTGAGGCTGTAATGTACCATTTAATCAAATGTACATTACAGCTCTCTTAATCAACAGAGCCCAAAATGTAACCAGACTTGCAGTGATTTTACTCCTTTTTCAAGCCCATTGATTTGAGTAAGGAAGGCTTTGTGCAGGCAACCTTATAAATGGTAAGAGTGAGGTCTGTACCATCTCAAGGTTGGTCACTTGCCCTTTCTCACAGTCTTGCAAATAACCATAATTATATCTTACCCATCTTCTTTTTCTTTATAGAAAAATACGACAGCTCTTTTGCCTCATAACAGAAAGGAAATCCTGCTCACTATAATTGAAGCAATGCCAGCTGTTTGGAGCTGCTGGAAACAGTGAACTGAGCAGCCATTACTTCACAGTAAAAAAAAATTAAATATGTTTTTAAAAGTAAGTCTCTGTCTATGATGGTACCTATCCAGCCCCATTATAGTGCTCTCTGAGCAAATCATACCTTTCAGTGTGATAATCTTCATTACAGGTAAACACGGTTATTTTATAGGAATACGATCTAGCAGACACAGAACTGAGATTTTTTTTTGTTGTTTATACTACAAAATGCTATAGGTTATCCTACTTAGGTATCCACAGATAATTTTGAAGCCAGATAAAACCCTGAACTTCAGTTAGTCAGGTTAGACCAGTTCTTCCAACAATACAGGGCCACTGCTATCACGCTTGTATAGACATTCCTGTATAGACATTAAGAGATTACTTGTCCCTCTACAAGAAGTTTTTCATTAAAAACACTACAATTACACTCTTGCTTTTGCAGCATTTCCCTGGTTATACTTTCCAGCTTGAAGGTTTGGGATAGTCGTGATCGGTCTGGCTCTGAAAGCCTCAGTGTGGTTTCCATCTTTGTGAGTTAAGAGGAATCATCCATGCACAGCAATTTGAACTTGAGTATTTGCCCAAATCAGTAAAATAAAAATCTAGACCCTTAAAAATACACTGAAAAATGTCAAAGCAAACATGGAAGGAAGAAGAGGAACTATCATTGCAAATGTATTTGTTGATGCTTTTCAAGCCCACGTGGTACTCAGGGCTTGGAATTCATGAGATTTTAAGGAAAGAAATGGAAATAAAGCGAATTATATAATCAGTAACTGAACTAAGATGTTATCCAGCTTTTCTGAAGCAAGTTGAACTCCTTCAAAATACTACAAATAAAAGTTTGCAAAGGATGATGTACATCAGTCATTATTCTTTGTAGACAGCTTCTTCTTCCTAGTATCTTCCAGGCTTCAGCATCTTATACTTTCTGCTAAGGATGATGTCATAAACTGCAAAATTGTCCTTTTCATGCGTCACCAGTGAATTATAAAGAGTACTAGGAGTAATTGCAATTATCTCTGATGAAGATCAGAACAATCAGAATTTTGCCATTTTCTACAAATTAGTTTGTTGAAAAATGGAATTTCACTTTGATATGTAGACAAGATGGGGTTTTTCCCCCTTAAAACTGAGAAATAAGGAGTAAGAGTAAAATTAGCAAGAAGAAAATAACAGTTCTATGAAAATGCAACTCCTCAGTAAGATTAATAAAAGTTCTTAAAAGTTATTATTGGGCACATTCTACACATTAGGAAAGCATCTCCTGCTGTCCAGTTCTTCTCATTGTCACCATCCACACAGGACTTGGGGAGGTTTGGGCAAGTCCTTTTGTGCTTATATTTTCTAAATCCTTCTTCTTCCACCTGATGGAATTTGCATCCTTTATAAACACTCATAACCATTTTGTTAACCAACAATCAGCAGTCATAAGCTTATATCCTTAGAGCCCACTTAACATCTAACCTAATCAAGTAATTTCCATGATCTTTTTTGACTGGCCAGCATGGTTGCTTCTACTGCCTCTCATCAGCACAAGAGAATCATTCTTCATTACAGTCCAGGTCCTTATGAGTCAGAAGTGAGAGTCTTTTTACAGAGGCCGAGACCTTAAGAGCAACAGTTAGCATTGCAACAGCATCTAAACATCTGTACGCACTGACAAAGATAAAATGTCTTTTTTTGACTTTTTGATAAGTCATGCAGCTTCCCAGATTAATGAGAGAAATACCCTAATGATTCATCAGTGCCATTTCTGTCTAGCTGCTCAAAAGGTGAAATGAAAAAGAAAAAAAATCAAAGTATCTCCTAAATTCTTACCTCAGGACAGTTCACTGAATCAGTCAGTGACTTTCAGTCCTTTCAGTTCCCCGAAGAAAAGCTGTCTTAAAGGTCTTGTGTATCTTAGTGATGTCAACTTTTTCTATACTTTTTCCTCAGACCAAACAGATTGACAACAGCTAAGAGTTGCAACCTTCCTCCCTTCCTCACCTCACTGCCTCTGCACTGGTACCTGAGCCTTGTTGAGCTGCTTTTAGGCAAGGAAACCGGGCTGGGTCCAGTACCCTGTCCTGGGAATGCTGCTTTCCACAGCTCAAAATCCCACCCTTAGGTGATGGTCCTATACTTCATCATAGACAGCATGGGGCTCTTCTCAGCACCTTAGAAGGGCCCCACACTCCCATGCAGCTGGGCACTGGATACTGGAGCAGCTGCTAAATGTCAGCTCCTGCCTGGACCACTCTCTTTTTGTCAGTGCCACATAAGCAAGGGGACATCTCTGCCTCCCAAACTGAAAGGGTTCCACCAATGCTTCCCTGAGTAATGATACAGTTTATGCTATGCAGGGTTTCAGATCTAGTTGAATTAGGAATCTGAATGAGAGGGTTTGTGGGACCTGACCCAAAGGCCTTGCAGTCCTTGAGAAGAACAAGGTTTCCTCATGGTGCCAAAGAATACTTGCCAGAGCTCCCCGTGGAAATTCCATGAAGAGACAGTGGGGAGGGAAGGCTGCAGCACCTACCTGACATGTCAGAAGGATCACATGCACCCCAAAAAGGCAAAAGCCAGGCAAACCAACTAGAAAGTTAAAAACTGAACACGCTTTTGAGAAGAGACCTAATCATCAAGGCTATGTGCAAATCCAGTAGAGATCCAAGCCAACATTTTAGGCTCTAGACGCATCCTTGCTACTGTAGCAATAGTGCTGAATCTCATAGGACTGTTGAGTGTAAAGACCTGTAAAGGATGAAAAACTCAGCAAAAAAATGGACATGAGGTTCATATTGCTACATTTATCATGAAAAACAAGTGATGGTGAATAAAGGCAATATTTTTTTACACTTCAAAAGAATCTCCAAAATTTCTTCTGCAAGAATTTTTGTGGTGGTTTGAAGACATAACTGCCTTTCTTTCATGCTTACTTTTTTTTAACCCAAAGCCACTTATATCCCTTGTAAGTTACTTGGGATAGAATTCATATTATTTCCAGCTTAGAAACTGGGACAAACTTCAGGTTCTGATTCTAAAGATCCTTCTACGCATGGCTAGCTTTATAAGCACAAGTTGAAGTTCTGTTGGATTGCGGGAGGTTTAAACAGAGGTTGCATAAACATATAGATAATTTTATCCCTCTGTGAACTGAAAAGATCTGCTGCATCTTTTGAGGTTAGTCCACCCATAATAAAACTGAATCATAGTCATCTCTTGGTCAGCTGTGCTGTTTAACATGGTGCATAGAGATCTCATGACAGAATATGAAAAGCCTTTATTTCTTTAACAGTCACTTGAACACTATATTCATTAAAAGCGTGTTGGTATGTTGTTTTGTTCTCTAATTTTCCATGGGTCTTTTACCAGACTGAAACCTACACCTTATTTTTCTCCATTGTCTGGATGCCAAGCTGAGCGAGGTTAATGCTGGTATTGCTTTGAATTATACGCCTACTAATCATTACCATCAAAACTGGTAGCATTGTGGAAGCACACAATGTGGTGCACTGCAGGTAAAGGTATCACCAAGCTGTCAATCATTTCTCAAATGCATTTGCTGTGGTGCCATTTCTGTATGATGGCCACAATTCTTCTTTGTGAACACAAGCGAATTCATGTGGAGTAGGAAATCCCTTGTTTTCTTTGCCCTTGCAATTGCATTTCATTTGCTCAAAACCGACTCATGTAGAAACAGCATTTGGGCAGGGGGATTTTGGGGTTTTTTGGTGTTCCAGGCAGGACTTTTGGTTGTATTGATTAAAAAATAAAACCTAGATGTTTTTAAGGTTTTCTCATAATTTCCAAACCTGTGATGGTCTTCCTCTATTGTTGCTTTTGAAAAATGTGCTTTCACAACTATCAAGTATCAGAAAATTTTGTTGTTCTGAACTTTGCTAAAATCTGCTTTTAAAATTTAAGTGTGAACACCAAGTGCATTGCAATGGTTGTATTCCCAAGAAACATGGTTTCGACGTGCTTCATTTTCAAATCTCACTTGGTGCTTCTTTTGACTCCTCACCCCTGCCTGCAAGAACCATCTCCTCAAAAAGATTTGGGTTTGAATTAATTGTCCTCCTTCTCTGAAAAGCTGCCCTGGGCTGTGGGTGCCTTAGGAGATCTCCCCAGGGTGGCTGCCCCTCCCTGGTTAGCAGATGCAGGAGCAGGGGGGCCAGGCTTGCTCTCTTGCAGGCATTACGCAGTAACCAACAGCAGAGATTTATTTGCATTATGCTGACCCAATAAATAAACCTGATCGTGACTCTGTAATGTGGAGTGAAGAAAAGGCAAGCGAAAAAATGTACTGGTAAGGAAAGAAACCAAACACCAAGCAGAAAGAGATATGAGAACATTTTTCTTGTGTGATTTGTTAAAACACGGGGTACACCAAATAAGTGGTAAATGCAGTGATGCTGAAAACTTCCTCAAGGACCGCAGGGTATCTCTGCACCTCTTACTCAAGCAGTTAAAATCTGTCTCAGTATGGAATTTAAGGAGAATTCAGTTTTTATTTCTGAATCAGTTTTTCAAATTTTTCTGACGGTTTCAAAGAATTTTTTTTTTCTGTCAGAATACTAGAATGGTTTAAGACAGATTGAGAATAAACTGCCAGAAATGCACTGGTTTCTCTCTAAAATAAAACCAAACAAAGAAATAAAAGAGTAAGGCTTTCTGGGTGCATGGAATATGACACAAAAAGCAATCGAAAGTATGCCCCAGACCTCAGCATTAGCTCTTGGCTTCTCTGCACTGAAGAAGAAAATTAACTGGTTTAAGAAATGCATATGAAATTTCCCATCTGGCTGACAACATGGATGTTTCTGCTCACTGTGACAATCTGAAAACGCTGCTGAGATGTTTTAAAGTCAGTGTTTATATCTAAAAAGCCAAATCTTCCACAGCTAAGGTGGCTCTCCTTGCTTCCCTAAGATATAAATTAAGACAATAAAGTCCATCAGAAGCTCATTTTTAAAGGTGCACAGCCATGATAAGTGTGCTTTGATTAGTGCTCTTTAAAATTCATCTTCTTACGCCGAAGCCAGTTTTTACTTTCAAAGTTGTTTTTGTCCTCCATCAAGGAACATTTAATAATTAGGTTTAAAGCACATACAACTGTAGTTTGTATTTACTTGCTAATCAGATTAGCATTGCTAAATACATGTGTCATGTGAAGGTATACTGCTACACTCCTTAACTTTCAAAGGCTTCAGGTACTTTGGAAAAACTGGTGATGTTATGACAGACAGGTAAAGAGCACCATAAAGCTGTCTGCTAGATACAGCGTATGCAGAAGCAATTTGCCTTCTAAAACTCTGAACATGATATTCTCTAATATTTCCTGGCAGATCTTCAGTAGCTAGAAAATAAGCATTTCCATATGTAAGAAAATATTCCTTTGAAATGTAGATTTTTCTTTACAAGAAAAGAACACAGAGAGAATTGCATTTTTAAGCTAAGGGTTCATTATTATTTATTTTCTTCTTTGAAAAATGTTGTGTGTTTCCCATACAGCACTTAGGTGGTAATTGCAATTCTAGGATGAGTTAAATTACTGTTAACAAACCTCCTAGATGTTTTTGTCCACTAAGAAAAATCTCTCAGTAAACAAGTTTTGGCTAATACATAGCTCCTTGCCAAATACTGGGATTATGTTAAATTTAATATACTCCAGCAAACATAACTGCATTTATCTAAAATTTAAAATGTGCTCAGAACACTGCCTCTCTGTTCCGCTGCTTCAGTTGGGTGTTTTCCCCTTTAAGGAAAGCAATTTAAAATGGTTGCTAGTCATCTCAGTTGCTGCAACCACATGATGCAATCTATTGTCAAATTAGTGGGTGGCAGCAAGTGGAAACAGATTTCACCAGCAATAAAGCCCGTCACATGATTTCATCTGTTCACAGTCATACAATCTCTTAGCTCGTTCCTCCTGTTTGATCCAAAGGCTCTGTCCACATGGAAGCTGATCTTTGCTATCTTAAACACTGCTGCTAAATAACAGACTTTGTCTTTGTGGATGGTTTTCACTAAGTGGTATTTTGGGAGCGTACAGGGAATTAAACCGTTTAGCACAGAAAAATTTGCATGTTTTTTAAAAAGCAGGCCAAATGCACAGATGTTTTGCCAAGTCAGAACTAAACTTAAAAAAATGGTAACAAAATATTTGCAAAAGAAACCAAATTTAACTAAAGTTGTAGAAAAAGTTGTACTTTTAAAAGGCTGAGCATACCGTACATATTTATAAATGAAATAAAAATTACATCTAAGTACAAATAAATTATCTCATATTAAGTTAGTGGTAATCACACATGAATCAGCAAAAGTATGGAGTGCAGGGCAAAGGAGAAAACTTGGTATAAAAACAGGTACAAACTTGTCATGTAAATGGAAAATCAGAATATTTCTAACCAGAAGTATTGTGTTTTTCTTATGGAATAGTGTCATGATACTTGCTTCTAATTTTAAGTGCCATTAAAATCACCATCACAAATTATAAAACTAGTCAGGTGTTCTTGGTTCTTTCTAACTTTGTGAAATATCTTCAACCCTGACTGGTCCAGTACAGCCAACAAACTGCAGGTTCCAGGGCCTTGAATTTCCACATTCATCTTGTAATGACAGTACGAAGAAGAGTGGGGGATGGGAAGCACAGTCACAAAAACAGAAGCTTGGAAGAGAACCATAGTGTGGATAACAGAAGACAGAGGATTTCCCTACCCTTTCTATACCGTACCTGGAATCCAACTGAAGCAGCCACAGGGACTCAGGGACTCTCTCTCCCACACACTGCACACTTCCCCTATTTCCCAAAGACTCTAGAAGAGAGGGATCATCTTGAGCAGTACTAACCTATGGGAAAGATCATTTTTCAAGGAGTGTAATTTCCTTCTGGCACCTTAATACCAGGGAAATATGGTTTCTCAGCCCCTTGCTCAGGGCTAGGCTTTGACCAAAAGAACGCCCTATAACTAAGTATCTGCAATATTGCTCTGCAATAAACTATCTATCCCAGTTTGAAATGAGGACAAATGCAATGTTCTTCAGACCCTGGACCACCAGATGGACATTGATTATTCGTGAATAATGTGATTCCCACTTAATGGGCTGGTGAGTTAAATTAAACATAAGCATTTGTGCTGTCAAATAACATGCAAAGGCCAATGAACAAATTTTTCTGGAGGAGTAAATGTCACAGACTTCATTTTTGGAGAACTGCAAGCTAATGTGCAGATCAATAGGATCACTATTTCCTCAATAACTGTGGAAATGCAAGATACAGTGCATGGCATGTGTTTGAATTTCTCAGCCCTTATTCAGATCAACTTTGACTACTTAAGGAATCTGGCAATAAAATATATCAACAAAGGGGATATTCCCTGACAACACCTAATGCTACATCCTTTATAAACTATTTCCATTGAAATTTAGTTCTCTTGCAGTGTAGGAAATCAGGAAGCATGTAAAAACATGGAGCTCTGGATCTAAATGCTGGTCTAATTCAGAAAAGCACTGATTCATGTGCTTAACTTTTCTTAAGCTTCACTGAAGTTAAACATGTGTGTAGATGTTTTATTAGTGTATTTGCTGGGCTCACTGCTAAAACTACTTTATTACTGAGGTAGTTTCAAAGACAAAAAGAAAGAAAGAATGTGGTACAAGACAGAAGTCCCCAATCTCAGAGTTAAAGGCCTTATTTTCTTCATGTATGTTGTCATTCAGGTAAATAGACCAGAACTTAATTGTATTTCATTTCATTTCAAACATATCTCTATTTTATGTAGTCATTCTTGTAAACAGATCTGCTTACAAAAAAAGTATTTATGCAAGAAGATCAAGTATTTGCACATCTAAGGACCTATTTTGCATGGGCAAATAGTTGTTTACACATATGGATGAAAAATAGGGAGACACAGATATGCAAGTGACTCTGAAATCTTGACACACATTGCCTTACAGGATGAAGCTGGAAGAAAGTCAACAGGCAAGAATTATCCAATTAAAAGTCCACAGTCGTGTATGCATTTGGAATTAGTTCTAAAGGCTTTGCAGAAAGAATGTACTGCAATAAACATTTCATCGTCACTAATTCTGTCCAGACTCATTCAAAGCACATCCCCTTCTGAATATCCATTAATACATTTTTGATTTAGAGAAAAATCAGAAAGCCATTTGTTTCAAAAAGCTGCCAAAATAAGATTGAGACACATGTAGTGGAAAAGTATCAGGACTTTATTCACTCTCAAGAAAAAAAAAATCAGAAAAAAAAGCCCCAAAACTACTGAGGATCTGAGAGCAAAATCTGGGTCTTGGTATTTTAAAACAAAAAACTGAACATGCACTAGTTGCTATAGAGAGAATCTCTTACTTTCAACCACAATTGCAGATGTGGTGGTGTTGAAGTGAGTATATATGTCCTATAATATTTAACAGCTATGTAAGAGATGCCTAAAAGTGATCTGAGATAATTTTTTCACAAAAAGATATTAGATAATTGTGAGTCATGCACTAACTGCCCAAAGGAATATAGGAACATTCCACAAATAACTGAGACTTAAGTAATCCTAGACAAAACATAACAGTTGGCTGAACAGTAGTACTTGTTTACTGATAACACATTAAAAACAGTAAAATAAAACATGCATTAAACAATAGTCAAATGTAAAGAATTTACATAGTTGCTTGATCTTTCTGTGTGGAAAATGATGAAAGAAAGTCTGGAGTCACTAATGAGAGGTAAAGAGGAGTACATTTACCACTTGGTGTAGCAGAGAAAGTTCACTGCTAGAGTATCCTCATCTCATTCCCCACCTAGATCAGCGCCTTTTCCATCATGTAAAGTCCCTCCTGACATAAATGAAGCTTACTGTACTGGTACCTTTTTTAGTAAAACATGTAGTAAATACAGTGTGGTTGAAAAATCCCTCCTGTTTGAACCTATTAATACTTAACTCTTAGATCACAGTAGCACTAAAAGGCCACTGATCAAGCCCACAATTCTACATTTAAGGCAAAAACAGAGGAAGTAACAGTCTGTCTCAGAGAGCTTAAACTCATTTATATGGCCCCATCAGGCAATTTCTGTACTATTTTCTAGATTTATCTTCCAGAAAATACAGGCTCAAGTTCATTGTCAAAGTGCTATTTTTGCAAACTATTTTTATGAGGGCATAGGTTCAGAATCATAGAATCATTCCTATGCAGTTTGTGCCATGTTTGACAACCTATTCAGTGAAGAAATGTTTCCTAATGTCCTATCTAAACCTTCAGCTTGAGGCCAATTCCTCTCATCCTATTGCTCATTACCCGGGAGGAGGGACAGATCCCCACCTGGGCACAGCCTCCTTTCAGGTGTTTGTAAGGAGGGATAAGGTCTCCCCTGAGCCTGCTTTTCTCCAGGCTAAGCAACCCCAGCTCCCTCAGACATTCCTCATGGACTTATTCTCCAGACCCTTCACCAGCTCCGTTGCCCTTCTCTGGACCTGCTCCAGCAGCTCAGTGTTTTTGTTATCCTGAGGGACCAAAAAGTGAACACAGGGTTTGAGGCATGGCTTCAGTAGTGCCGAGTACAGGAGGAAGATCCCTTCTCTGCTCTTGCTGGCCACACTCTTGCTGATACAGGCCAGGAAGCCACTGGCCTCCTCCTTGGCCACCTGGGCACACACTGGCTCATGTTCAGCCACTGACAATCAGCACCCCAGGTCCTTTTCCACCATCAGCTTTCCAGCCACTCTGCCCCCAGCCTGCAGCACTGCCTGGGGCTTTTTGTGACCCAAGGGCAGAACCTGGCACTTGGCCTGGCAGAACCTCACACAATTGGCTCCTACCCATTGATCCAGCCTGTCCAGATCCCTATACAGAGCCTTCCTGCCCTCCAGCAGATCAACGCTCCATCCAACTTGGTGTCCTCTGTAAACTTACTGAGAACACATTCAATTCTCTCGTCCAAATCATTGATAGAGATTATACAGGTTTGGTCCCAATACTGAGCCCTGGGGAACACCACTTTTGACAGATTGCCAGTTGGATGTAATTCCATTCACCACCACTCTTTGGCCCAGCCATCCAGAAAGTTTTCTATCTGCCAAAGAGTGCACCTGTCCAAGCCAAAAGCAGACAGTTTCTCCAGGAGAATGCTGTGGGAGACTGGGTCAAAGGCTTTACTAAAGTCCAAGTAGACAACACCCACAGCTTCTCCTTCCTTCACTGAGTGGGTCAGTTTGTCATAGCGGGAGGTCAGATTGGTCAAGAAGGACCTGCCTTTCATAAAGCCTTGCTGGGCCTGATCCCCTGGCAGTCCTGCACATGTCATATGTTGACACCTAAGATGAGCTGATCCATGACCTTCTCTGGCACCAAGGTCAGGCTGACAGGCCTGTAGCTCCCCAAACTCTTTTCCGCCCTCCTTGTAGGTGTGCATTGCATTTGCTAACCCATAGTCAACTGGTACCTCCCCACTTAGCCAGGACTACTGATAAGTGATGGAAAGTGTCTCAGCGAGCACTTCTGGCAAATCCTTCAGCACCCTTCAGATCCCTGGGTGGATCCCAGCTGGCCCCATAGGGTTGTGCACGTCTCAGTGCTATATCAGATCATTATTTCCCCTTGGATTGTGGGGGCTTCATTCCCCTCCATGTCTCTGTTTTCCAGAGAGCTCAGGAAGCTGGGTACTTTGATGACAACTGGTCTTACTGTGGAAGACTGAGGCAAAGAAGGCATTAACTTCATCAGCCTTTACCTCATCTTTTGTCACTATGATTACTCCTGCATCCAATAAAAGATGGGGATTCTCCTTAGCCCTCCATTTCTTGATAATGTAATTATAGAAACATTCCTTGTCTTTTAGAGTAGTAGCCAGAATAAGTTCTCATTGGGCTTTGGCCTTTCTAAATTTCTCCCTGCTGCCTTCCCCTTCTTCCAAAGCCCATACCCTCTCTTTTTTCCCCCTGAATTTCAGCCGAAGCTCTGTGTTCAGCCAGGCCAGTCTTTCTTAGCTTCCTTCTTCAGCACATATTCAAGACCCTGGTGCTGCCTGCTGGTAGGTAGGAACCGTGAGACCAGGGCTGGGCTGAGCTCCAGAGAGAAGATGCACTGGCCATACCATGTGGGCCAAGCAGGACTGGCTCACAGGAGCAAAGTCAGCACACACACCTCCATACAAAGATATGCCCCCCAAATTTGCTCTGCTCTGGCTAGCAGGTGAGACTTAAGAGAACATAACATTATCTTTGTAAATACATCACGAGGATAAAAATCAGAGATGAAAACAGGCTACAAAAGCTAAAAAACAACTTAGGCACAAAAAGAAACAGCCAGGGGATTTTTAATTTGTTCCCCAGCCGTCAGCATTGTGAGATTTCAGAGTAGCCAGTCTGTAGGAAGAAAAAAGGAGCAAAATCCTTAGGTATTTATAAGATGAAGCACAAGCTGCTCATGAAAAGCACAGTGTGCTGTGATCACCTGGAACAACAGAGGACTGGCATTGATGAGTTTCTAAAGGGTTTCAGGTTTCTAAGGAGTATTTCCTACAGCATTCATGTGTTTATCGTTTTCACACAATCCAGGATTCACATGATGTTGACAACTGTAATGTATTCTTTGTAAATTGCAATTGAATCTTTGAATCTCCAGACAGTTGAGAAACTACTTTCTCTCACCTGTTTAATTAACCATGCCATGTTTTCCAAAGAAAATTAATTGTCTCAGTGCAGCAGTAAGGAAACTCAAAGGTTTGAAAGAAAAATAAATATGAGCATGCAGCAGAGTAAACATTTATCCAATAAACATTTTCACAGCTGAGTTTCAAACTTCTCATGTTCCAGCTTCTTATATTTTATAGTCTCATCCCACTTGGTCCTGGCACCACATCTCTTTGAGATATGCCTCATGGGAAAACATTGCCTTGGTAATCAAAACATTTAGACTGAGGAAGAAATATAAAACAATTCTCAAGGAAGTTTTATGGTACAGCGACTGCTCCAAGATCAAATTTTTCCTGCCTGGTCCTAAACAATTGATGAATAGAATTCGTTTTCTATCAAGCTAACTCTACTCTGATCAGCTCAGGTTATGGAAGATGTCTCCTCTGAGTAGAAGCCAGTAACACTCCTGGTGACAAGTGTAGTGTGTCTTCTTCATCACTCTTCTGCCCCTGAGACTGTCTGTTGCTGCTTTCCATAACTAGAGTTAACCTTAAAAGTTTCAATTTTAACCAAATTGAAATATCTGGGTTGGTTTTTTTTTGTTTTGTTTTTTTTTAACTGCTTTCATTTCTGCTTTTACCAACTTTTTTTTTTATAAACATAACTCTGAGAATGGAGTAAACAGTTCTACATGAAAAAGAGAAATGAAAATGATCTTCAGATAGTTGTTTCTACAGTGGAAAGCATTTTTGGTGTTCAGCTGTGGTTATATGATGGAAGAAAACCTTTAGGGTATCTGTCAGTTGTGTAAAGTAGCAATCATTGAAATAATGATGTTAATCATTGTCATTTCAATGCCAAGAGTGCTGAGGTCTTTTCCAAAGATGCTGAAAGTTTCTAATTCTCTGTAACATGATGCCACACAGAATGTTAAAGGGGAAGAACAGCATTTAGCATCTAAGCTGAGCAATATCTTCTTTGAAAAAAGGAATATGAGTAAGTCATGAAGAATATACCTGCATTTCAAGGAGAAGAATTTCAGCTTGGGGGTGGGAAGGGGGAGGCGGGAAGTGTTTTCTGTCTTTGGAAATATTCTCAACATTTTGCAAGCTTCATACTTTTACCCTTTAATATTTCTTAGTCCTTAGAAAAACTGTTGCACTATCTGCATTTAGAAGCAGGTTTTAGTGCCTGTGTCCTCAAAGGTTTTTTAGCTCTTTAGGTCAGATATTAAAAATCAGACCAATATAGCATAGCTTCAGTGAAGTCAGTGGAAATAAGCCATTTATCATAACCAGCTAAAGGTCCCCCTTGGCATATTTCAGCTCTGAAGAGCAGTAAATCTCACAGAAGAAGGAGACACCATGTTGTCAGATAAGTTTTTGAAACCCAGTGATATATTAATTATGGTTTAAATTTTGCATTAGTCAAACAAAACCGAGAAACACTTTCCTTTGATTTGTTCCATTTCTGAGTGGTTCAGAGTAAATTTTAAATTATTAGCTATTGCTTTAATAATTCCATGTCTGCATGACCTTGATCTTGGTTTAACTTTTTCTTTCACTTCTGCTCTTGCATGTGCACATCTGTGTTTGAACATGTTCGTGTCCTCCAAAATTTCTATAGCTGCATTTCCTTGGTTTTCGGAAGCACCTTGGAAGCACCAGTACAGATCTGGGTGTTCACCCCTTCTGAACCCAGGTGTCAGAGGGCCTCAGCAGTGGAGCAGGCTATATAGACACTCTTGAAAGACCCAGCCCTTTCAAATTAACAGAAATACAGAATTTCTCTTTCTATGACTAAAGGGGGAGAGTCAGAAAATGCTAGGAGCCCCCTGATTTTCTTTGCTGAACAGTACCCCGGTGCTTGGAGCAGTTCACCAACACATTTCAAGATGAAGCACAACTGTCTCCAACCAGCCTAAGTGGGCAGTGTCAGAGGGAAGTGCATTTATCCCACGTGAACCACAACTAGTGTGGCTTGCCTGCTCTTTCTGAAATGTTGTCTGCAAGAGGAGAGACTGGGATTGCTTCCTGCCGAATACCTGCCCAAGCAGATGAAAGCTTGCAGCTTCCTCACCTCCCCCTCCCTCACATACCTGCTCCTGGGCAGCCACAGTCTGGCCATCAGTAAAAGCAATAATCTCTGCAGCATGAGAAACAAGCAGGCTGTTGAACTTCATGTGTGTACCAAAGAGCCATCACGAGAGACTGAATAAGTGATTTTTTTTAAAGACACGCTTATAAATCATTAAAGTATTAAAGACATAGTATGGGTTTGGGGTTTGTTTTGCAAGCTAGAATGGGAATTGTAACATCCTTATTTCAACACACATACTCACCCTTACACTTCATTTCCTGTGGAAGGCATCCAAACTTAACCTTTAATTTCTTGAAGAGCAGTTTCTTATATTTATTTGCTAGAATAAGCAAATGGCTGACTACAGCATATCCAGGAAGCTTTTTTAAAACTATCCACAAGCATCAAGATAAGTGCATTTCAAACATCCCCCAGGAACTTTAAAAATACACCACTCACCTGCTGCCAGCTGTTTCACTTACTTTTACTTTAGTGCAGCTGGCATAGGCTTATCCCAATCTGCTGTGACCCCCAGAAGTCTGAAACTGGATGCACCTCTGTTGTGTCAAATACAGCAGCAAGAGGCAGGCTGAGAGGAGCCTGCTGTCAAGTTAAGATCTCCCAGTGTGCCTTTGAGGGGCCACATTATCAATGACAACGGGTGGCCAGGCACCCGAGCACACCAGCCACCATCAGAGTGCCCACCTGGTGGGAGATGGCACTGCTCAGGAAGGACTATTATCCCAGCCACAGGATGGGTGATCCAATGGTACACTGTCGCAGGCATGGGGACTCCGGGTTTGGGACTCGCTGCCTGGGGCAATTAAGGTAGGTTGGGTGCCTGCTGGAGTCTTACTGCATTTAGGTTCAGGTTCCAGAGACACTGCTCACAGCCAAAGGAAGTCATGTGGGAGCTGGGCAAGTGTGCCTTATTCTGAACAGCAAAGCCTTAGCTATAAGTTGGTCACCAGAAATAACAGCAGTAACAAACACCATCTTTAGGGGCACTTGCACAGAATGGCTCCAGCTCCTGTGCTCCTGGGAGGGATGGGGACGTGCAACCCTGCAATCCATGGCATAAGGAAGAGCATGTGCAATCCCCGGTAGAGTCTGATCTGAATTATAGCCCTCTTTAATTTGCACACCCTCCCTACACTCTCGGAAATCAGTGTCTATGTTGTCTACAATATAATGGTCTGAACCTGATGAATCAGGAGTCCAGTGCTCAGGAATTTCCTCTGAAATCTCGCACATCCCCCTGTGACCAATTTAGACATGACCCAGATTGCAGTCAAGTTAATCCCTCAGCTGTGATGTGTGGTGAAGACTCTGGTTGCTGCAGTACCTGGGCAACCAGCTCTTAACTATTTCTACTTTTCCTTCTGGCTGCAGCTCCCTTCAGTGACTGAGCCCATGCTGCTTTCTCCACTGCAGCTACCCGAGTTTGGGCTTCCAGCAGGTAGTGAATGCTGATAGATTTTCTTTGTTGTAGCCCTTGATGCTGGTTGCTTCCCTTTCAGCGAGGGTATTTTTAGTTTTATGCATGTAAATTTGAACATGCAGGCAGTGTGTCACAAATCACACTGTACCGGTTTCCATTTACCACAAAGACCTACACATGCATTGTGTCAGCAGAAGGAGCCGTGTCTGATGGCTTCTTCTACACTGCCTCAGATTGCATTTCCGAGATTTGGGATTGCCATGAGAAACTGATGGAAATTCTTTTCCATTAGCAGGAGTTGCAGGACTTTTAAAAACCTCACAGAAGTGTCAGAGAATGTATTTGTAGGAGCTTCAGGACAGGCCTCAATGCTTGCAAAGGCTGGCTTGAATAACTAGGGGTTAATAAATGCTCTATTGATAAATCTGGCTCTGATGTTTACCCCAAAGGTTTTGAAGGGCGGCAAAGCTGGGGAAGGGAGGGACTTTTTACATTGGTAGGTCCATCTGAGAACTTTTTAATCCTTATTACAGTTACACTTTTCTGTGCTTGCCAGCCCGCAAGAAAGTTTGAAAGTCAGCCTGACCTCTTGTGTGTCTGATCCAGGTCCAACGGGGAATGAGATCAGGGAGCTGTGAGAAGCAACTCTAATGGGGAGACTGCTGCAAATGTAGCAAAACAAATAATAGAGGCTCAAGTTTTTTGTTGTAGAAAATACAGTGCTATGGCTTTTGGGTACCAGGAGGCAGTTCTTTTAATAGCCACATTCTTTGTAATGCTGATGAGTGGCAATATAGAAAGATGAAAGTAGGAGGGCATTGTATTATGGTCTTACATATATTATGCCACAAAGAAAATGCTGTTGCTGGGTGGGGATTCTTTGCCCTCCTCCTGCTGAGCTATTCATAAAAACTCTCCTCTGTGGATGGCAATCCCCATTCCATCTCTCCTAAATCCCAAAGGGTTTGCCAACTGACTTTCAATTTTTTAAGTGGAAATTGCAGGACTGAATGGTGCATTGAAGTATTTCCTCCTACACCTCACTGTTCCTTAAGGAAGTGAGCTGACATTTTTTTCCAAAAGATGTATGCCATCTCCTGGGAACAGTAGAAAGTGCAGGCCCCTTGTATGGAAACTCCCTGTAAATTGTATTTGTCTCTTCTCCGGGGGGGCATTATAAAACCACCAGATAAGGTCTGCGTAGTAGGACTAATTTCCACGTCTGAATTTGCTGAGCTTTCCACAATTTACACCACAAAAAACTCAAATTACATCGAAAATTTAATTGTTTACTTTGTGCATGGGAAGATTTGGATGTGTGCCAAGTAGCGTGACAAGATAAGATTCGTCAATACATGATATTAATCAGCTACAAAGCAGTGGTGGAGCTTAGCATACACTGATGTGATGTTTTAAGTCAATGGTATGAGTTTGAAATGCATCCCATGACATTGCTCTGGTGTCTTTCTTGTCCTACAGGACATGTGCAAGATACAGAAGAAAACCAGAGATTCCCTTCTTAAAACACCATACGATTCTTTAGCATACAAGAGAAGATATGTTTCTCTTAAGTCATAAACTGCAACTTGCATGTGTCAAACAACAGACTCATCTCCTCATCACCCTTATGCTTTTTATTTGCTACTGACATACCATTAAGCTTTCCCTTGTCAAGGAGATGTAACAGGGAATAAAATCCAAGGATGTAAATAAATGCATTTTTGCATATTGAATTAATAAATACACAGATGAATGAACCCTTTGTTTTTGAACTGGTCTTTAAAACAAGTTAGTTATATCATGTGGTCCAGCCCTGAAAAAATGTGTGTAAGCATGGTTTCATATAGAAAATGTTTTTCTGGGTTATGTCTATAAAATATACCTACAAAATATCATAAAAATATCTTTCATTTCAGAAAAGTAGATCAATAACTACTTTAAATAATTAGGAATGACATAATTTATGCACATGCAATTTGCTTTTATGTGGTAAACAGTAGGTTTTATCATCTTATCACTTTTTTGTCAATTAATAATTCAATTTTTTAATCACTTTCCATTTCTTCCACAGACCTGAGGGTCTTTGAACAGAACTGAAAGGGGACTTGTTTGCTTTTTTTTTCTCAAAAAATATCATGATAGCAGAAACTTCATAGAATGGCATCAAAAAGTAAGTAAACAATGACTCAGGAACAAGAGACAACAGTGTCGGGCATCCACATTGACTAGTGGCTGAGCTTCAGCAGAGGGCATCTCTAAACTCCCTGAAGTCAGGATTCTGCAGTCCTTGCCATAAAATTCTCACTTTAATAGAAATTTTGCTTCCTGGTTTCTCTTCACCTGCCCTTTCCCGAGATCTCCAGATTGTCTCTAGCTATCTTTTGGGCTGCACCCCTGTGCATGGGGGGTTAGTGTAAAGGTGGGAGAAGGCAGGGGAGGTTCACTGCTGACAAGGTGCTGGAGAGCCCTTACTAGAAGGAAACAGGCTTTTCCTTAGGATGGATCACAGTCCATCTACACATAGGTTTTATCTGACCGTGTTCTTTAATTTACATCCAACTGATCAATTAATAAAATGAATTTTAGATCTCCAAACATACAAATAAAATATAGTTATGTCACAGGATTTGTGAAAGTCCCCACCCAGGATGGCAGAATGTCACTAAATCATCTAGTGACAGTGATCTGTCAGTGATTTGTGATGCTTGTAGTCAAGTTGCAACGACTCAATCCCCTCTGCCATCCCCAAACCCCAACATAAACTCCTGACACTTAACCCTTGGCTCAGTGAAATCCCTTTGGCACACATATGGGTACTCACACCAGCATGGCTTGAATTTTTAGGGAGAAAGAGGGTAAGAAGTCTTTGTATGAAATGCATCATCTTGATAATTTTAATATAAAGATCCTAATCAAGTCAGAAATCTTCAAGCACTATAAAATCCTTTTGCTCCACACTGGCACCAAGATTTTTGAGTTTGAGCAGCAAGAGTTATATCATAGTTAGATGTCCAAAGAGGAGGTACCTGGCTTGCCTAGAAGCTGTAAATCTCCTCAATGCCTATGGTAACTGGTCATTTCTCACATTTTTGAAAATCTGACCATTTCCTTTTAAGCAGCTTAAGCATGGTATGAGGAATCTGCCTGTAGGAATCACCGCTTCCAAGATTGGAGTTTATACAAGGGAGTACCCTGCTGAGTGCCTGCCTCCTCGGGAAAAGTGCAGAGAAAATTAGTACAAAGTTAGTACCATCCAAGTGGATTTCTACAATGTGTTTGCTGTGTGCAATAAGCATTTGCTTGTCTTTTGAGACCATTAATTTTATATACTTGGAATGATTAGAGCTGAGACAAACCACTCTTTTATAAATCATCAGCATGACGCAGGACACCGTTCCACAGGTTCATGTTATAAGATCTCAATGGTTTGGAATATCTCAGAAGTAGACTTTTGGAGAGTGGCCAAAACCAGAGGAAGAGTATATTTCTAAAGAGATATTATTGCTATGTATACTCTCTCTCTAACCTGCACTTTTCTTTCACTTTTCTTTTCTTTCTTTTCCTGGACTTTCAAAAAAAAAAAAAAAACCTTCTCTCAACAATGCCTGTATTTAGGATTTTTATAACTTTAAGATTCTATGTTTATGTGGGTGGTTACTGTATCAAATTTAGTATAATGATTAAAGAAAGGCTATTTTATCCTGTTTTAATTTAGTTTACTTTAACATCCATTTGCAAACTCTATCTGACAAAGTAATAGGAACTCTCTCTGAAATTTACTAACTCCTAAAGTTAAAATTTCACTCATCTCTGCTCTGAGGCAGGCTGTAGAATATTCGGGGTTCCCCATGCAGTCTTCTGGAAAACAATGAACCTTTTAGGTTGCTTTCATTTTGGAAAACTTATTATGCAACTATCACCACTGATCCCATTAATCTGGGAGTATTAGTGGACAATGGAATCCTGATGTAGTATGAATTAATTTTTGCTATTTAAATAAACAAAGTACAAAATAAACAATAAAAGGCCTCTAAATACATAAAGAAATGATAGTATGAAGTAAAAGGACACTGGTTTTATATTCTAAATCGATTTTCAGCCTATGTAGGGACCTGGGAAGCCCACACACTGGAGCTAAGTTCTGATTGGCACTGAAGTTTCACCATTCCTTATGTCCCCACAACATACTGTATGCCTGTCCAACTGAAAGATGAAAATAAAATTAAAATAATTAATAATATATTTAAATTTGAAAAATGAAATCACAGTGATAGCAGCTCTGGTCTGAGCTGCTGCAAATATTAGAAGGAAAATGAGGAGAAAGTCCCCCAACATTATATTCTAGTGATTTGAGATAACAGAAATCATCTGAGTGTATAATGACTCAAGCAGTTGTTGGGGATTTTTTTTCTTATTGTTTCTTCCTCTCCCTGTTTAATTCCCCAGGCTGTAGGTTGCTGAGCTCAGACTCCTCAGGTTGTTGTTTTAAAAAACCATCTGACATCATTACAGAAATCTGCTTTCACTGGACAGTAGTGCTTAGATTTGCTCAGTGTTACCCAATAAGGAAACTTCAGTGTCACTCTTGTCAGTGGGAAACAGCAGGACCCAAGAGAAGGAGGGGGAAGCAAAGTTTGAGGGGTTGCAGACCATTGAGAGAGATACACAGCACAGAAACAAAACATGTTTTATCTATTTGCAAGGTCGGTGCCCTCAGCTGGAACAGAAGTTTTGGAAGTGTCGTAGAGGAAAAGTTTAATCTATCTCAAGCACTAGCTAAGGCGTGTTTAAATTCTGTTTATGAAGCAGTTTAAGTAAATTTGGGCAATGGGTCTTAGGAAATTGTAACCACATTTGCCTAGTAGATTGCAGAACTAATAGCAGTGAAAAAAATTCCAACAAATCTCCCCATAAAGTGACCTAGACAACACCCAATTCCCATGTCAGGTAAAATGCATATATTGACTGCTATGAACAGTGATGTAGACGAACTTGACTTAAAGCAACTATTTTCATATGCCTTTAACTTAAACCTCAAACGCCTGTGAAAGATACAGCAGTCGGGCTTGTCAAAGAAATACAAAATGAAAGGCACTGGCTCTTTGGCACGTCTTTGATTTCTTTCTGAACAGCTTGGTTCAGTCAGATAATTCTGTTCATAGTTATATCTATTTAGTCTTGGAGTAATGCCATCAAATTCAATGGTGTTACATGGATTTAAATTGCTTAAAGGAGAAGAAAGTATATTCATTGCATCTCTTGAGTTACTCTAGCAGTGCATTTAGCCTAGAATGTGCAGCTAACGTGCTAGATTATTTAACTGTTACTGAGATGAGAAAAGCACGGGGCATAGTTTCAGGGGCTATAATGTAGCAAATATCATATTGTTTTACTTTTCAGCATTTCCATATGATTTGTCTCTCTCTTCCCACACATGTGGGTGATTATCCTTGAGGCCACAGTGCATTGCACACACACAACGTACATAGTAAAGGCTTAAGAAGTTTAGGGTGAGGGTGTTATTGTGTGCTCAACAATAAAAGGAGAAGTGGAACCTCAGCCTGATGGTTTTGCAGTTTTCCTTGCAAACTCCATTATCTTCTTTCTTATGCGAATAGGAACACGTTGTGCTTACATGTACACACTCACTTTGGGTGTCAGCTGGTTAATGTTACCTGTGGTTCTTGACACCTACAGCTTACCTAAGTGCAAATAAATCAGTGTGAATTATGTAAATAAAACAAGCCAAGAATGAATCCACAGTTTCTGAACAGTATGGCACAAGCCAGGTCAGTGGTAATAATTTGTTTAAAGAGTGTCATGACAGGGAGGTAAGAGGAGAGACCTCCTCCACTGGAAGCAGAAGATGTTCATAAAATGGCAGCTAGCTTGTCATTAGAAAGATGTTCTTGTCTAGTAACACCGACCAGTATTTTCAAAAGATTCAGAATGAAGTAATCTGAAATTAATCTGATGAGTCAGATGTGACTGCTGAAGCACATCTAATCATACAACTATTAGATTGCTGGTTTACAGTCACTGCACCTATATGCAAGTGCGGGAGTAGTGAAACTAGAAGAGGTCTGGAATTATCATGACAATACTAAGTTTTCATTGCCATCCTTGTGAAGGAAATTGGCAAAAAGTAAAAAAATACCCTTTCGGGAAAAACTGTGAGTTTCAATAAGATAGTATGTCATGGGCATTCTGTAAGGTAAATTGTTGTCATGAAAGATGGTGTGTATGAAAATTGGAAACCCTGGTGTTTACTTGTATGTATGAAAAGAAATAGGTCAGTGACTTTGTTTCCATGGTGACCATTATTGAAATAAAACAAACTGACACCAATGCTGATTTATTTCCCTGTTCTTCACCCTTTTAAACAATTGCCTAAATCTGAGGTTGCTACTCAATGAACAGGATATCAGAATGAACTTTCACAATGTGGTCTTCTCAGGGTTATTAATGAAAGAAAGACGTAAAGAAAAGGTCTCCTTCAGAACAATTCCATCCTCTGAGCAGGTGCCAATTCCCACTATCCTGCAGTAACGTAGCTGCCAGGCTGTAGAGTAGGTGCTCTTTGGCAATTATTAGATAGAACTAGTTTCAACAAGGTAAAAGAAACAAGATTCATCTTTATCAGATCCACAGCATTTCCCAAAAGGATAGTTTGATGACTGTGAATCAGTCCTGGGTTTGCTGGTGGCCCACCCTCTGCTTTGAGTCAGAAGGATGCTTTAGTTATTGGGGTCTGTAACTTGAGGAAGATTTAAGCATCTAAATCTAATTTATGTTCTCCTGAGTGCAGGTACATTTTAGTAGCTTTAATAATCTTGTGTTTATGCTTTTTCTTGCTTGTGGTCTTGCTTGT